>OX381718.1:434614-562629 GCA_947462335.1 Harmothoe impar | reverse complement strand
TATATAAAGACCAGCCCTTACATGGTACAGGGGGAGGGGCATGTGGCCATTATCAATTAGTAGGTGCAGTAGATCCCCCTGGTGTTAAAAGGATATACCCTCCACCAGGGCACAGGGATACTGTGGCTTTAAGAACAGGGGGGTGGGGGGTTTCCGCGCGGAGCGTGTGAAATTTTTTACACTCCCCCGGTCAAGGAGTCCACACTTTTTACCCCCCTCCCCTTAGGATCGAAAATCGGCTTGCGCGCGGGCCCTTTGAAGCATAGTAACCCGCTGGCTTTTTTGGCTCAAAACAGGTTAAATTTTTTTAATCCCCCCAAGAGGGGTCCAAATTTGTTTGCCCCCCCCCCCCCCCGGTCAAGGCGTCCAAATTTTTTTGCCCTCCCCACCCAAACCCACCCCTGTTGTTGAAAAATTATCACTCCCTAAGACTCTGAAAGTTCAGACAGGCATACAACGGCATTTAGAACCTCTAACTGTCAAAAAGTATCTCCAGATGTAAAAAATGATCACGTGCCCTCTGCCCCGCCTCTGCCCTTTAATCATGTACGGAACCATAGAGAGTCACTAGACCCGGGGAACTAGATGTATTGATGAACTAGCCGAAGAGCCTAACTCCCAAATGGCAGTCGGACACACTTCACATACAGGTATTCACCATTTTGCTTCTTGAACTAGCCTAGAGTCGACCTGCCGCACTCGGGCCGATATCTACCGACATGCCTATTATATGGGGGTAGACCCCTAAAATCGACAGGACGACATGGCTGTTTCTTAAAATCGACAGGTGACATGGGTCTTAGTGACAAACTACATGAGAAATAAAAGGATAGAGACAAGAGACATGAGCATTTATTAAAATCGACAGGCGACATGGGGACCCCCCATCTAGACCCCTTAGGGTAACCTGCCCAATTCCCGGACAGTTTGCTTTTTCCCTCACTCCTGAGGTTGCCTGCCTCGGTTTCTGATGTTAAAACTTTACAGAATACATAGACAGGGCCTCTTAGAACAATTTTAAAAAGGGGCATTAGCTAAAACCTATTATTTGTATATGTTATAGGGGGTCCTGTATGGAATTTCAAGTTGCCCAATTCCCGGACACCTTGTGAAGGCTTGTCCAATTCCTGAACAGTCTCCCCTTTTTAAAGATAACTTGTACATGTGGGGGCAACATTACCACAATTATTGTAGTTTTAATTACTAGATGTGTAAAAACAGTTTGCAAGATGTTTACTGCGGTTTCATCTGTACTTAATTATTGACTCAGGATTCATACCCTGAGGCATATACAATGCCCAGTTTTTTAGCCATTTTAAAATGCTTATAACTCAGTTTCTATTTTATTTAGAAACAATACAATAACAGAAAAGGATGGGCAAGATCGGGGGACAAATATTTCCTTCAAAAAGTAAATCAATATCTCTTTCCTTCTAGTCACAAATCAACTGCCATCTTTGGGTATTTTTTCTCTCTTTTCTTTAAACTCTTAAGTACTGTTAAATGACTACCCTCTAAATGAACTTTGCATAGGGTCCAAGGTTAAAAATAAAATTGGAGCTGATAGAAATGCTCTTCTGACCAAAGAAGTATCACATTTCTATCTTTCTGCCATGAATTTACCATCTTACATATTAAAATGCCATCCAACCAAGCTAAAGTGCCCTCCATATTATTTAAATTACTTAAATGAACTTTATATAATACCCTGAACATACCAAAGACAAGGATTCGTTTTACTTCTTGTTTTGGGTTTTAAGACAAATGTGGGACATGGGAAAACGTTTGTTTTTCAGTTGCTGTTCGAGATAGACTTCAATATGCCCCCCCCCAACCTCTGACCTGCAGGAGACTTTGCACTTGACAACCCCCCCCCCCCCCCCGACATGAAAAATATAAAAGTCATAATTTTGGGTTGTGGTGAACAGATTTGGTGAACAAGATTTTTTTTTTTTTTTAAGTCTCTAGTACAACCCACACTCGCCAGGTCCATCTTGGACCATCTGTGGTCATCCAATAGGGTCCATAAAGCATATCTGGTTTGGTAGATAGTTAGAGTATCCGTAAGCCTAACGGCAAGTGTGAGCATCACTACAAGGCCTCTCTAATACATGTATGGTCCGACCAACAAAGTTTTGATACAGGTAGCTTTGCTACCAGTGTCTTATACCACACCTTGGTGAGAGGGTTGGGGTTGGGGGTTGGGACACAAGTTAGGGTATTACACATATTACACTCACACCTATTACACTCACATATAGCTAATCATCTGTAGCACACGCTGCCCCCCGGCCGGCCGACATGGCGAAACAGAAACGGAGATGGTGTCGCTGCTGACGCTCTGACGCTTTTCGGCCGAGATGTAAAAGGGGGGTTACGCACTGCCGGGCGCTGATGCCTACAGCCACCTGCTTGCCCAGATGCACTTGCTCGCCCAAAACGGCGGTTATGTACTGCAGGGCACTGACGCCCACAGCCTCCTGCTTGCCTACACCCACCTGCTCGCCTGGAATTTGATTAAATAAGGCATGTGACCTATCAAAGTGGGTCAGCATTTCCTGGAGGTTATGATTCTGCTGTCAGAAATGAGAAATAACGTATTGTACTCAAATTAGGTACCTGATCATTGGGAATTGGCACTGTGTGTGCATGTGGGGGAGGGGGTTTGTAAGCACTCAATTTCGGTGGTTTAACATCAAAACTCACACATATTACACTACACACCTATTACACTCACACATATTACACTCACACATATTACACTACACACATATTACACTCACACATATTACACTCACACATATTAGGCCACTTAAAATTGATTATCAGCTTTGCGGACACTTTTTGGAAAAAATCGGTGAGGGAGGGAGGCTTTTTATTTTATTTGATATACTTTTTTTTGGAGGTGCGGGAGGGCCTTTTTTCTTTTTTTGCATAAATTGATGGTCTGCACATATAAATAAGGTCTAAAATGACCTTTAAATTTCGTTTCTACCCCTATTATCAGCTGAGATATTTATATTTTTGCAACATGTCTTCTGATTTTTTCTAGATGCGCCCTTTTTTGGCATTTTTTTTCTTAAAAGATGAAAAAAAAGACCAATGCGGCCCTTTTTAGAGGATGCGCGCGGTGTCCGCAAAGCTGATAATCAATTTTAAGTGGCCTTACACTTACACAAATAACACTCACACTTTGGGGAGGGCACTTCGGGTAGGTTTATCCAATGGAAAAACAAATACCTGTGTCTTATGTGATTAGCATCACACGCTAGATTTTTAACAAGGACAGAAGGCGTTACATGCCCGCAGCCGGCAACTGTCGCCTACACTCACCTGCACACCCACACCCACCAGCTCTCCCACACCCACCTGCTCTCCCACACCCCACTGCTCACCCACACCCACCTGCTGGTTTCCTGAAACAAACGCTCTTGCACGCTAACTTTGAAAGAATTTCCCTTTTCCCAATATACCATTCTCCTTTTTACTACAATAAATGATACATTTCCTTTCACACCTCTACCTGACCCTGAGTCATCTGTGAGTTCACTCACACGATCAATCTTAGGTTAGACCTTATTTGAAACAGCCATGCTACCTTGCCCAGTTCTCGGACAGTGAGTTTTAGTGTGGCCCAATTCCCGGACACAACTCAATGGGTTTTTGCTACCTTAGTTCCAGGCATTGCTCACAGAGGGCAGTACATATATGCCAATATCATATCCCTCAATAACTCACTGGGAGCAATGTGACAATTTAATTACTGTAACAGACAGCAAAATATAGTAAAATAGTTGCTGGAAAGTAAGAGAAAACTTCTTTGGGTTGTAAAATTGTCCGGGAATTGGACCTGTCCGGGAATTGGGCAGGTTACCTGTTGTGTTTGAAGTCACGTGTTTATTAGATGAACGGTATCATGTTGTACAGACCAGAGACTAGACAGAGGTGCTGCCGTTCATAGGATTACAGTAGTAAACATGGTCGCCGGTTGACGTACGTATACAACACTCCTCCACACTTATATAAATGCTGGAATAAACATATGATTAGACATCCCCTTATTGGTGTCCATGAACTTAAAGTCTTTGAGTCTTTATCTCTTAGAGGATATGTAGTATACTATAAGGAGTCTCTTATTTATTTAACAATACTAGTGTCAGAATCACAAATATATCAGTCTCTGAAACAGAACAGTTATTTAGGCACATAGTCATTGAACTTGGCTGGAGCCCTTCTAGGTCTCACAGATACACGTCTTGGAGACGGCACTCTCGGTGGAGTAGCAACCACCTGGGGTGGAATAGCTCTAGGTGGTTCCTCATAGGTAACCACATCTTCCTGTGGCATGGCCGTAGCTGGCGTTTCAACAACTACAGGGTCATTACCACCTTTGGGTATATCACTTATGATATCCGTGATTGGCCTTTGCATAGGCCTGAGCTGTTCGTCATCAATGTCATCTTCGATGGCTTCGCCGGACTTTCGAAGATGGTCGACATGGACATAACGGATGTTACGGCCGACTCGTTCCAAGTACTGTACGGGACCCTTCCTAGACACTATGGATCCTGTTACATACTTTACGTCGGTGCCTCGGCAGTTCTTTACTCTTACTCTCTCTCCTTGCTCGAACTCTCTTAGCTGTGGCACTCGCTGGTCTCGATACTCTATCATTTTGTCCTGTTTTCCCTCCACCATCACATGAAGGTCAGGTTTTTATCATCGACAACCGTGTGTGGAGCTGTGTCTTGAGAAACAACTCGGATGGGGACACCCCTGTCACAGAGTGAGGAGTCGAGTTATACGACAGGAGGAAACTACACAGCTTCCTGTGCGTAGTCATGCCGGGTTTTTCGTCCAAGGTATGCCGCTTTAAGGCATTTTTCAGGGTCTGCACCACTCGTTCTGCAAGTCCGTTGGACGCCGGATGGTAGGGAGCGGTCAAGGTATGTTTTATACCCTTGTTATGCAGGAACTCGCGAAACACTTCCGCGATGAATTGTGGGCCGTTGTCGCTCACAACCTCTCTTGGGAACCTGTTATGGGCGAACATCCGCTCCAGTACCTCTATGGTCTTTTCTGCGGTCGTAGATTTCATGAGCACTACATCTAACCACTTTGAGTGTGCCTCTACTACCACTAGGAACATTTCAGATTTGTACTCTGCAAAGTCTATGTGCAGTCGGTCCCATGGCCTCTGAGGATATCGCCATGGATACATCGGAGATGCTGGTGGATCGTTCTTGAGACTCTTGAGGCATGTTTTGCATGCTTTTATTAATGCTTCTATAGCATTGTCGATGCCGGGAAACCACAGGTAGCTACGAGCTAGTGCTTTCATGCGCACTATACCGACGTGCTCGATGTGTAGCTCTTCTAGCATTCGCTCCTGCAGTTTCTGTGGAATGATAACTCGCATTCCCCACAGAAGACATCCTTGGTCACACGATAGCTCGTGTCGTCTGATATAGAATGCTGACAGTTCATCATCATCAACATGGTTCGGCCAACCATTCATGGTGAACTCATACACTTTGGTGAGGATCCGATCTTTTCGGGTCGCTTCTTTAATGTCTCTGGCGTTGATCGGTAGCTTGTCAGTGTGGCTAAAATAGTTCACTTCAGCTTCCATATTTTCTTTCGCTATGTCCACTGGTGCCCGACTCAGATAGTCGGCATTGGCATGATCCTCTGATCTTTTATATTTGACCTCATAGTTGTAGGTCATCAGTATGAGAGACCATCTCTGCAGCCTCAGTGCTGCCAACGTTGGCACATCCGTTTTCGGACCCAATATTTTGGTCAGTGGCTTATGGTCGGTCAACAGTGTGAATGACCTACCATACAGGTACTTGTGGAATTTCTTAACTCCGAAGATAATGCCCAACGCTTCGCGTTCTATTTGGGCGTAGTTCCTCTCAGCTTTCGTTAGAGGCACTGACGCGTAGGCAATTGGTCGCTCCTCTCCGTTCTCGTCAACGTGTGACATAACCGCACCAACTCCGTAAGGAGATGCGTATGTCGCGAGGAGAAGCTCTTTGTTCACATCGTAATGTGTTAACACTGTTTCACTGGTAAGGGTGTCTTTGACTTTCCCAAATGCCCCTTCGCACTCCTTTGACCACTTCCAGGGGACGTCATCTCGCAGGAGATTATTTAACGGAGCGAGAATTGTGGACAAATTCTTAACGAACCCACCATAGTAGTTGACCATCCCGAGGAATGTGCGAAGTTCTGAGACATCTTCTGGTGCTTTGGCGTCTTTTACTGCGCTCACTTTTTCTGGTACGGGCCTACGACCCTCCTTGCTGATCACATGTCCGAGATATTGGATTTCGGGAGCCAAGAAGGAACACTTCTCCCGTTTCACTCGGATGTCATGCTTGTCTAGTCTTTGAAGTACCAGTTGGAGGCGCTTTAGATGCTCATCCTTTGTGGGAGCAGTTATCAGGATATCGTCTATATAGCAGCAAACACCAAGAATTCCTTGTAAGACCTGGTCCATGATCCTTTGGAAGATGTGTGGTGCTGTCTTTACCCCAAAGGGAAGCCTAGTAACTTCATAAAGTCCTTGCAAAGTGTTGATGGTCAGGTACTTTCTTGACTTTTCCTCCACCACCACTTGCACGTAGGCACTAGACAGGTCCAGTTTCGTAAACTGGCTACCACCCGCCAGCGTAGCGAATATATCCTCAGCTGTGGGTAGCGTATATGGTTGATCGACAACCGCACTGTTTATAGTCACTTTGTAGTCACCACACAACCTCATCTGTCCATTATCTTTTGGAACCACTACTATTGGAGATGCCCAATCACTTCTTTCAATGCGGCGATAAACTCCACTTTCTTCAAGCCTATTTAGCCCCTTCTTTACACCATCGGTGAGGTTATATACAATGGAACGCCCCTTTTTGAACTTTGGCGTGGCATCTGGTTTTAACTCAATTGTCGCTTCAAAGCCCTTTATCTCTCCTATCTCTCCTTTGAACAAGGACTGATACTCATGCAGGAGCTGTTCCAGAGGCGTTGCATGTATCGCGAAGACATTTTCCCAGTCTATACGTATGGCTTTTAGCCAGCGTCCGTCCGAATAACGGTGTACGGACGCCTTTCGCGATCACCAGCGGCAACTATCTCCTTTGACCCTCGTACTCCACATGGACGTCGATTTCACCGAGTAGCTCAACTTTGTGTCCGGTGTACGATTTTAAGTTGATAGAAGCTTCGCGTAACTCAAAATCGGGGAAGAATTCTTTGTAGTCGTCCTCACCGACAATCGAAACTGCCGATGCCGTGTCTAAGGCAAATGTCATTTTGTTGTTTTCGACACGGGCATTCACTGTTATTTCTCCGTATTTTCCGCTTTTAACTTCGAACAGTGATGCGTAACTGACCTCTTCCTCTTGTTTTTCGTCGTGATCGACGTAATGTGCACGGCCTTGGCCTCGCCCGCGACCTCTTCCACGGCCACGGTACGGACGTGAGCTACCTCTCGACTGAGATTGACCTTGAGCCGACTTCGTTTTGCAAGCCTTGGCAATGTGTCCAATTTTATCACAGTTGAAACACTTTTCCGTTTCGAATGGGCACCGGCCCTCGTGGTCGCCATCACAACGATAACACTTATTTTTAGTGCTGGCTTTTCCCTTGTTCTTGTAGCCACCACGTTGAACCCGGTTGACCTCATGGGTAGGCCCCATGAGCTGATTATCATAGCTAGCCGTGTCCATTGACGTGCCGATATCTACGGCTTTCTCCCATGTCAACCCTGCACCCAAACCTAACAGTCTGTTTTTAATCGCAGCGGATCTCAACCCGGTAACCAGGCGGTTTCTTAGTTTCTTTTTTATCTGGTCCTCATCACCAAATCCGCAATGTATACTTATTTTCTTTAGGGCCACTATGTAGTCTGCGACAGACTCATTATCCCTCTGTTTGCGCTCATCAAACTTGAAGCTCTCGATTAGCTCATTGGACCCTGAGGTATAGTGGTTACTAATCAATGTAGTTAGCTGGGAATATGTTTTGGTCTCAATTTCAGCAGGGGCACACAATGCAACCAAAAGATCCACTACCTCAGGTCCCACCATAGATATGAAGGCATCAATTTTTTCATCATCCTTGATTTTGTTTATTCTCACCCAAGCATTAAACCTTCTTTGATAATTAGCCCACTTTTCTTTATTGGGACTAAACTCTCCTATGGCACTCACAACATTTCTAGCTTCAGCCATAGTTTCTAGATGTAGACTCCCAGCCTCAGATTCAAGATCACTTATTTCAGAGTCACTCATTTGTAGATCAACACTTGTAGATATAGGGCCTAGCCTACACAAATGCACAGTCACTTTTAGTTTCAGAGATCTACTTTCACTTTCATGAACTTCAGTTTCACTTCTGGGGATCTAGAGTCTACTTTCAGTTTCAGGGACTTCACTTTTCACAACAAAGTTTTCACAGTGTATCAATGGGAGTTCATCCAATTTTGGTAGGAATGGCTTCTTGGCCCTTTTACTTAGCTTATAGTCGATTTCTGCAGGAGAATCACTTTTTGTGAAAGCAAGAAAATCGACTTTTATGCGTGGATTCTTTCATAAACATCATCGTTCGCCAAATGTTGTGTTTGAAGTCACGTGTTTATTAGATGAACGGTATCATGTTTTACAGACCAGAGACTAGACAGAGGTGCTGCCGTTCATAGGATTACAGTAGTAAACATGGTCGCCGGTTGACGTACGTATACAACATTACCCTATTATGGCGAGCGTCCGCGCTAAAGCCTAAGGCCACTCAAAAAAAAATAATTGTTCAATGTTCACATTTTAGTATTTCTGAATTTATTGATCAGCAAAAGTTCCTATAATGCAAGTTATTCCTAGCTGGGTGCATTACTGACAGCATAAGCTTTAATTTGATACCAAATTTGCCAATATTTTTCCGATTTTAACATACTTTTCATCAAAAATGTAAAAAAAAAAAAAAAAATTCCCCAAATCATGATTTTCATGATGCGCCCGGTGATGAGAAACAACTTATTTTTTTGAGAGGCCTAAACTTCCCCTTTTGGATAAATCACTTCGAACACTTTATTATGGACGTTCAAAAGTTAATCAAATCGAACATGACGTTAATTGATTCAGAGAATTCATTTGTCAGTCTATCACCATAAGAAGAGCTATTTCCGTGGCCATTTGAATGATTTCTTGGTTGCTGCTGCGGACCAGTTTTCAACTTTTCATTTGTCGGTTAATCGGCCGCAGATTCGTGCGGACGGTAACCACGCAGGGCTGGGCAGCTGTCGCAATGTCGCAAGAAATGTGCGACAGGGGTCTTGGAAAATGCGACAGGGACATTAGGAAAAGTCTAGGCTTTCTGTAGCTGAAAGAATTTTGTAAATATTCCAATTAGAACCAAAGTTGGGACTATTTCAATAAATTTCACAATGTTTTTTAAAATAGATTATCCTGGTTACATGTATCATTGATATCTATGTTCGTCCACGGTATAACCAGAGTGCTCCCAGTGCAATATTCCCCTAAACCCTTCAGCATACATCCATCTAAAAATGGTTTTTAATTTTTTCTTGGATCTAAAGACCTGCATACCCTCATGATACACCGATCTCAAGGTAGAATTCCAAACTTTTCCCAGAGCAATATGCCCACAGAATGCACCAATCTAAAAAATAAAAAAATGCCCATATTTTTTTGAGCAATTAACATGCCCAGAAACTTTACACCAATCTAAAAAGTAAATTTTCATAGATTTCTTGGAAAATTGTCTCACGATCCCCTGAAAATCTAAAAATCTACAGATAAAACTACAAATTTCTCCTGCATGAATATACCCCCAAAACCCGACAAAATGCACCAATCTGAAGGTAGATTCTCAAAATTTTCCTGGAGCAACATGCTTCCAAAATAATCAGAATACATCTAAGTTAGGTGAAATTTCTTAATTTCCTGGAACAACATGCTCCCCAATCCATCATAATACATTTACCTAAAGTGTAGAAGTTCCAAATCTTGGGTGGGCAATGTGTTCCCAAAATCCTCAGAATCTTAAAGTAGAATTTCAAAATTTTCCTTGAGCAATGCACCATTCTAAAGGTAGAATGTAGAGAATCCCTATTAGCAATGTGCCCTGAAACCCCTCAGAGCACACCAAACTAAAGACAAAAATATAAAAAATCTCCTTAATGACGTCACACCTAGAATCCACCTCAAGGAGATTGGTTTGTTCTTTTTTGTTGTTTTTTAGTAGGGTGGGGGGAGGGGGGGTCCCCGCCGCGCATACATCTAGTTAATGTGTGCCCGTCTGAAATACTTTGCTCCAAAGATGTCTAGGTTTGCTCCAGCATTTCACAACATGCCCAGCCCTGCCACGTTTCTAGGGTTACGTTTTGACGTAACCACGCACGGACGCCATACTGTGCCGGGTACACTTTTGGATGATTCAGTACGGGGGGCGCCGTTCAATCTCTAATATCTTCGAAAATCTGCTAAGTGGGGAGTTTATTTTAACACAGCTGAAGGCTATGACACCCCCGGTCGTGGTGTCGGAGCCATTAATGGTTTAAGGCAAAATAATAGTCATAACTGACCATTTAGCATTCGCAGGGCGCCAGTGTAGGGGGTGTAGATGGGGGGCCCCCCCCCGGTCCCTGCACTCTGATACCTAAACAACACCATCCGTGTTATGGGTTTTGAAATAAACCCCCCTACCACCGACTTTTGGGTGTAAAATACCCCCTTTAAGGATAAAAACGCCGATTTTTTTGGTCCCTAGGAAGACCCCTTTTTCTCAAAGCACTGACATTTTCAGAGTATGAACACCCCCTTTTTTCTCAAAAAAATAGAACACCCCCCTTTTCTGCTAAGCTGACGCAAAGGTTGCCATAACTGCCATCTAAATATACATGTTAAGAGGCACACAGACAGTGGGGTCAGAAATCTGCTCAGTCTTTGTTATTTTCAATGAGCCAATAGAATTTCACCCCCCCCCCCCTTTTCTATTTTTCACTGACTCTTGGCTGAAAAACACCCCCTATTTCTGAAAATCACAGACATGCAGAGTGGGTTAAAAAGCACCCCTTTCTCTGCGTTTTCGTAACACGGATGGTGTAGTTTCTTACCCCAAGTGCAGGGACCGGGGGCCCCCCATGTCGCATGTCGATTTTAAGAAATGGCCATGTCGCATGTCCATGTCGCTTAATAATCCCCATGTCCCATGTCGATTTTAAGAATTGCTCATGTCCCCTGCCACTATCATTTCAAACCCCATGTCGCATGTCACGAGGCCTCATGTCGCATGTCGATCTTAAGCAATGGCCATGTCGCCGTGTCGAATTTAGCCATCCACCCCCATAGTGTAGACACTTCAAAACGCAGAGCAGAGAGCACAGGTGACAACGTTGTACCCGGGACGTCCGTGCGTGGTTACGTCAAAACGTAACCCTAGAAACGTGGTTACCGGCCCAACGAATGCCTCGCACCAGAGACGAATAACAATACCCGTCTTAGCTCGCACAGGGCTGAATCTTTCAGATCTAGATCGAGCTCGCCATTCTTGTTTTTACTGTTGTGAAATGCTTTGTTTGATACGCTTGTTTCAGCCAAAACGGTGAATATGTGAAGTGCTTCCGACTGCCATTTGGGATTTGCGCGGCATTCGTTCATTACGTCGGGCTGAGCGACAACGTCATTTTTGACAACGTACCGCCGACGTGTCGGCAGTCTAGGGAGACCGGAAGTCCCATAACCGCCATTTTGGTCCGACGTCATGAGGACGCCGGGTTTGTGACGTCACAGATAATGGCGGGTTCGTGACGTCACAGATAATGGCGGCCCCCACGACGCAGACTCGCACTCCCAGTCCCGAACTCCGTACCTTCGTAGGGTAGCGGAGTTGGAGACTGGAAGTGCGAGTCTGCCCACGACGTGCGGCGCGTGTGGTGAGGCGTGTCGGGGTTTCAGCCAATCAGCGCCCGCCGCCCTCAACCTCCACCCGCGCCGCCCGGAGCGCGGCCAGCTTGGGCAGCGTCCCAGCGTCCGGCCATCGTCGGCAACAAACATTTTCACAAACAAACAACACGTAGCAGCTGTTTGGGCTTTATATTTCATAAAATAGTCAAGATCATCTTGAGATTTGCATTGGGGAATCTCAACATTTGTTTGATAAAAACTCGTTCTAAGCTAGAGCTGTTGAACTAGAGGATTTAATGCCAAAAAAGACAAAATGTCCTTTTCACGGGAGGACGATCCGCCACCCTACGTCACCCGGCGACTATATAGCCACTCTCGTAGCCCTACAGTAGAAGTAAGGGAGTGTTCATTTATTAATTACAGGGGGGGGGTGGTGAGATTTCGCGCGGAGGGGCGAAATTTTTTTACGCCCCCCCCTCGAGAGCGCGTGTAACGTTTCGCGCCCCCCTCGCCGAAGGCGCCGAAAATTTTTCGCCCCCCCCCCCCCTTTGAACTATAGTAACGCGCGGGCTTTTTGGCTAAAAAGGAGCTTAAATTTTTACGCCCCCCCCTCAAGAGAGGTCAGAATTTTTTACGCCCCCCCCTCAGAAGGGGTCGGAAATTTTTACGCCCCCCCCCCAAACCCACCACCCCCCCCCTGTAAATAATAAATGAACACTCCCTAAACGCCCTCCGTTGAAAGATGAAATTCAGTCTTCCCGGCGACACGATCAGGGCCTGTTAAGGCTGAGTTACACGAGGCAAATAATTGCTAGCAACTAATTGCAGGCAACTAGTTGCCCCGTCTAATGCAAAAGTTGTATGCAATAGTTGCTAGCAACTGGTTGCCTGGGATCCATATTTATGGATTTGGGGGCAACTAGTTGCCTCCTATCTTTAGCAACTAGCTGCCAGCAATAGGGTGCGAAAGCCTACCCGTTTAATTTTAGTTGTGCGGGTTACGAAAACCCTCGAATCAGGACAGGAAGTCACGGCGCGGTAGGCTATGTATTAGGTATGGGCACTTTTGAAAACTTGCAGATTTCTCCTTCCAGAAGTATCCCTTTGGTTACAAATTTATAGTACAGCAGGGGGAATGTCTGACACACATATATATGAAAGGATGTCCAGTAGAGATCTTTATTTGCTGAGAAATAATATTTTTTCTGAAAATCCCCGTAGCGTAACATCGCTTCCTGTCCTGATTCGAGGTTATTAAATCACCCGTTTTTTCCGTCGTATTGGGTTACTTACACACCCTATAAGTTGCTGGCCACTAGCGGCACTTGCTGCACGGCATCTGCCTTAACAGCTTGCCGCAGGAAAGCTAACACTGGTAGCTTTTGCTGCAGCAAGTAGTTGCGGCAAGTTGCAGCAAGTTTTTACCCTGTTACACAGGCTGTATCTGCCGCACAGAACGTTCTGCGGCAGATGCGGCCAGTGTAACAGGCACCAAAGGTTTGCCGGCCTTTGTACGAATTTCCCGGATTATAAAATCTGTGACTGGCGTGAGTAAAATAGTCAGAGCGAAAATTATCTCCAGTGTGGCCGTAGGCCTAGTCATACTGCTAGCACAGGGGCGGATCCAGGATTTTGAAAAAGGGGGGGGGGGTGAAATAGGCAATGTACTGGAGGTATTGGAAATTGTCACATTAAAATATACAGAAAAATAGGGGGGGGTTCACGCTGGGTCCGCCCCCCCCCCTAAATCCGCCACTGTAGCATCTTACAAAATTCGGGAATTTAGATCTAGATCTACATGCAAAATCGCGAAAATCTATACACGCAAAAATATATAAAAGTGTACCCGGGACAGTATCGCGTCCGTGCCTGGTAACGTCAAAACGTGACCCTAGATACCGTGCGTAGTTACCGTCCCAACGAATACAGGCCACTTTGTTTGCCTGTTAATTGGGAGTGCTCATTTTGTAACTAGGGGGGGGGGGGGGGCACTTTGTAGTATAATGTATAACGCGTGGGTTATTTGGCTCAAAACTGGTACAATTTTTTACCCCCCCCCCCCCCACTCCAGGAGGTCAAGCAAAAACCCCAAGAGGGGTCTAATCTTTTTTTTCCAAATTTTAAAAAAGTTTAAAAATGAGCATGTGTACGCCATTATGGTATATCAAAGAGCAAAACATACTAAGGGGGTCCACTCCCTGGGTCCCATAGATTAGCATTGTCCCCCAGCAATCAGAATATCTCAAAATACCCCCAAAGGATTGCCCTGTACATTTTGACATTTTTGATTAATGGTTGAGAAAAAATGTTTTTTCATGGGAATACTGCAGATTTCTGGTCCTGTACAGCCTGTGGTGCCCCCTGGTGGATGGAGGGTACAGGCCACTGTTCCCACCAAAAACCATGTTAAAGCTTGACTGTCATGGTTGAAGTGAGGCCAAAAGCACTTTTGGATACAGTTCAGTTTTCATCCGCAAGAGGGCTCCTAAGGGCTGGGAGCTCAGCTCTTACAGGCATATAAAGATGAATATGTTGTAGCTGGACAATGCTCACGGTCCCCTGTCCAAACACTGCTGCCCTCTGGTGGAACTGTTATTTTAGTCCATGTATGGAAAATGCTGAACTTATTCCCTGACGGCCCAGCTTTAACTAGTAGACCTAATCCCGTGGAGCTACTATTCCTGATTAAATTTCCTTAGTATTATTTGCCTTTTGCTTATATAAAGTGAAAGCTTGTAATAGAAGCCAACCACATTTTGTGATTTTAGGTCCAATGAGGCTCATCATTTTCAAACTGTGGGGTCTGCTTATAATACAATGGTGGTTCTTATCCCAGTATTATAATTCAAACTTTAAAATGTCCTTAAACCACATGATTTCAAATCTATTTGCCAAGGACAATGAATATGTTGATAGGCTTCCAAGAGTCTGTTATTAATATTACTTTAGGTAAATCTAACCTGTCACCAGAACAATTGTTGGAACATGTAGTATAGTATAACAAATATGCAAAAAGTAAATGCCAAGACATCAATATATCTCTTTATCATAAAAACTTTTATTTCAAGAAACTGTACAAGTAGACAGAGAGGGTGCCTACAAGCATGAGCCCGGGTTGACGGTGGCGACGTGTGGGAAGGGTCGTGTACAACCGCCTATACTTTAGGGTGCATACGGACCGGCGGCTGGAGAGGCACAGACTGACATGACAGTCCTGTACCCAACACCAGCTGCACCACCTGACATAATGATGAGGATGAGAAATAAATTATTCTGGATACATATGTAGTCATGCGCTAAATACATGGGCAGCAACTCCTACCGGTACCAGAAGTAGGTGGGTCTTATCTCAGCACGACATCTGCACATACACAGCAGCACTGCTTCACATGAGTCACCTCTCATTTACTGACACCTTGAAAATCATATTGACCAGAACCTAGATTAAAGAGTGCCTTTATTTGAACCCGACAATTTAACATCTCACACTTGTCTCTGGTTTTGACATGGTGTTACAGTTTTAATATCACGTATTGGTGAGATGGACATTTACCTGCTTCGTGTAGGACTTGAGTTGACAAACTTTGACTCATTTTACAGACCCACCCTCCTCTTCTATAAAACTCTGGATACATAGTCAGTGACATATACATTATTTACAAGGTGAAATTCAGCATCTTATCATTTGATCGGTGCATGGTAGATGCCAAGCATGCGCACATCCCGGAGATCTGATACTACAAAACATTTGTCACACAATATCATGTTAAGGAAAGCCCTAAGATTCACCTCCCAACAAATTAACATCCCAAGCAACACAAATAGAATTTACATGTAATCAAGTGCCTCCCTAAATCCACATTGTGGCCTTTTTAACATAATGGAACTAGACATTATGAATATTTACATAACATAACACAGGAGAAATTTGGTCCAACTTGGATCATAGCTGGTTGTGTTGTCTTTAAATGCTATTTGTGATAGTCTGGACGCTACAAATGCCATTCTATATCTAGGATAACATGCTTTCCTGCACTCGTAAGCACTTTCACCATAAATCCTTACACGCCCAAGGAAAGGGTACAGGTCAGGATGCTTGCTATGCACATTTCTGTATGTATACACTTGTTGCATTTTGGATACAGGCAGTGAGAGGGGACGGTAACAAATAACTCGGGAAGAGAAAAACAAGTATGAAAGCCTGGAGACTTATAATATTGTAGTTCATGTGCCACTTTAGTGTGTGATTTATGTAGACAGGATTATCTGAGTTGAACTAGTCATTGTTTGGCATATGGGCCTCAGAAAGTGGTTTCTATCCAGATACTTTTCTCAGAGAAGGTCATAATATGCTCGACCAGGTGCTATGTAATATATAAATATCTCAAGAAGTCAGGGGAAGTATGTATAATGCAGTATTCCTTTTGACAATGTGGGTTCTGGCTAGAAGTCATTGTATCACACACTCCCACCAGACAAGACCGAGTTACATGTAACAGGAAAGAACACAACTAAATACAATGCAGAAATGACCATCAATATCACCTCTCTAAAGCCGGGGCGGAATAAACATGGGAAGGTTAATAATGGTAATACTCTGAACACAAAGGTAGTGATATGGGGTCACCCGGCAGGCACAGCGTCAACACCCAATGTAGCACGGAGACGGGTTCTATGCGCAACTACTCTTCAACCCAACAAGATCATTATTTAGTTACAACGCTGATTATGAACAGCAACACTTTCTTCTGTCTAATTAATTAAAGGCAGGCCTTTCTTTTACAACATGTATTGGTTAACAGCAACAGCCGAGGCCGAGATGAACAACGTCCAACACTGATGTAGGCGGTGTTGGAGAATTGGAAGTACTCTGTGGTTAAATGTCTTCTTTTAATACAATTATTGAAATACATAATTCTCTGTTCATTACTGGTTTTAAATACCACATTCTGCTTTGTTTGGAGTTCTTGACTGTTTCTTCTCTGCTTATATTGCCATTAGTTAAGAAAAGCTTGCATGTAACATTAGAATTGCGTAGACAGATGATGTTGGAACATATACCACCCTGTGTCGCCCTTACCTACTCGTCTCCAACTGCCAAGGCACGTTAATGGTAGTTGTCTCAAGAGTCTTGGTAATACACCTCTCCATCTCCAAGAAACAAAAGGTTTTACATTCAGTTCAACTCAACCTATCCTGAGAAACCTTACTCCACTCTGCCACGGCTATTGTCCCATGGAGGCTAGCATTGCTTCCAGCGAGAGTAGGGTTCTCTCCTCTTGAGGCTGACAAATAGTGTCATTCAATCGAAAGGCAGACTTCAACAGTTACCGTCACATTTACAAACCAATTACTCACTTGTTTCCCTTTCTTTGATTTAATATGATAATAACAAATCGAGTTCTAAGTCATTATTGAATACCAAGCAGTTTACTTTTAACCCAAAGAGAATATGACAAACGTCTGCCTAATGCGTGATGGGAAAAATCTCAAAACTACTGAAAACCGCCTCAACAAATGTTTGCGTTGCTAAATGCAGGATATGATTGTGGGTTCTTTAGTTTAGCACCTGCTCTGTCTGCACAGAGCGAGTTTACTTCAAGGAAGCCACACCATTTTTATACGGGAACAGCGGGCAAAATGCCAGAGGGGGGAGTAGGGGGGAGGGGGCATGGAAGGGAATGACTACATGGCTATGTACACAATGAATCCGCTATGAGATCACTAGCGCTTTATGAATAACTGACCCCCACCCCTGCCTTCTCAACTCTTAACTTCTTTTCCCTGCAACCTGGGCCAATCAGTTTTAGTCAGCCCCAGGATAGACTGTCAACACTGGGACAGCGATGCTCGTTGGGGGGCAGTGCGGGATGAGAGGGAAGGGGTGCGAGATGGGGAGTGATGAGAACATGCCAGCAGTGAGTTAGTAGAAGGTGCTTTGCTAAAACAAACCTTGACACCAAAGACCAGAGTTGTCTTGTCCAGCTTGGTTCAAGGGCTAACCTTAAATACTTCAGGTAAAAAGTCTCAGTGTAATTCATGTTGGCTCCCTCTGTCTGTCAGGTTTAGAAGTGAGAATGCTCATCTGTGTGTCCTTCAATGCGGAACAGAGACTAGGTAAAATGCTTGTACAGCAAGCCAATGACAGCAGACTATGGTCAGGGAGTGATATCATTATAGTTCCTATGCATCCATCTGTATTGCAGTCTTCAGCCTTCTTTAGGCTGTCATAACAACAACCCTCATCAGGCAAAACTGGTTAAATACTAAACATGACAATGTTGGTGTTTGGGGCTGGGTGTGGGTTATCATGGTGAGTGCACAGTCATCAGGGGTGGTCACCCTGGGAGTGGCACCGTCAGCGAGCGAGAGGTCACCAACTCCTGCATAATGACTGCACTGAGTTGTACAATGTCCTAGTTAGTGGAGGGAGGCTGCCGCCGTTAGCTATCTACTCAGGCTGTGCGACCGGGCTCGCTCCTCATTTTTTGACCCGTCTGGCCCCTTCTTGTCTGCGGGGAGTTTGTCGAAGAAGGGGTGTTTGAGGGCGTCGGCACAGGAGATGCGGTGCTGAGGGTCGTACTCCAACATCTTCTCCACCAGGTCGAACAGCTGCCGGTGCTCGTCTGTGTCCCCCAACATGTACCGCTGTAAGAGAGGAAGACATCTGGTTAATATCAAACAACACTGTACACAATATATTCTATTTTTCAGAGCAGTATTTTTAGCAGCATAGTACAAGTAAGAAATTGCTAAATTCTACAATATACATGTTATTGTTTGAGTTCTTTTTAAATACTTTTATTCTGGCATATCATGCTGACATTTAGTATACACAACAAGCACATACATCTCTATAACTCTGTATCAACAAAACCCTCATGATCTCATGTGTCATGCTGGTAGGCAGTATTACATAGAGCAATCAATTACCTTAGAGGATACAAAATGCATTGGAATAACATGGCCTAGGAATATTTCTGATAAATTGACAATAAACTTCATAGGGGCATTTAATTGTTTTCTTGTTTTTAAAAACACTATTCATGCAAAAATAAACAAAATTCACAAAATCTTGACAAAAGGATTAGTAAGTGAGGGGGTCCCAAATTAGAGTTATTGCATTAGTTTCTTCTGCTGGGAGCAGCCGCCACCTCTCAGCATACATACCCGCAGCGGTTTACAGTTTTCACGGACAAACTTCCCGGTCGCCGTGTGCTCATCCCAGTCCAAGCGGCCGTGGTAGAAGTATTTGTTTTTTCTTCAAACAAACAGAGGGAGGGAACATGACATGCGGCACATGAGAACATGCGTAAATGGAAGTGGTGGTGTACTCACATATAAAGGTTTGCAGTTCTCACGCACGTAGCGCCCGGCTACACTGTGGTGGTCCCATTCAAGACGACCGTGCCAGAAGAAGCCGGTTCTTTGGTGCAGACAGAGAAAACAAACCAACCAATCAGAGACAAGTGCCAGTGCCATGTGACCATAGGCAACCAATCACAAGGCGGTAGAAGTATAGAAGGGTAAAACTGCAAACATGCCACAAATATAGCCAAGGGAACAGCGAATCTAGCACACAAAACTTTGAAGCACTTAAACTATTGTAAGGAACTGTTAGAGGAGAAGACCCTCAAAAGATTCAATTGTCTTGTCGCTCTATATAAAACGTCTCCCCAACCATCTTGGAAACAGTTTCTCTGATAATTTGGAGGTGACATTACTGAATTGTACTAGTACTATGCCTAAATAATCACTATATAAACCAAGCTATATGTATCAATAGATATTCACGGAACATGAACAGAAAAAGAAAGTTGCATCAACAAAGAAAATGTCTTAACAATGTACAAATTAAGTTGCTGACATGCAAGTCCAATGCAGCTGACATATTTACCTTTAATGGTATAAGTTTCTTTAGACCCTACTTGCTAAAAATACCCCAAACCCTCCCCTAGAGATCACCACTGCTCTTTGTCAGGGGCAAATTGAACAAGCTTGGTTATGCATAGACTGGTGTGGAAGGAGACTCTAGATAAACAAGCGCAACATAGTAGGAACTATGTAAAGAAAATGGACGGCTTTGGTAGGTAAAGCACAGAAAGGTGAACAGGAATCAACTGAACCACACAAAACTTAACATCTTTAGGACAGACTTAGTGGTTGAAATACAGAATGGTGATAAAGAGAGCATACAGCTGTTCAACTGCTTGTTTCTCTCGATATTGACATCTAAAATGTTGTATCCATCTACAATTATCAGCACTCTGCATCACAACCCACAGAAACAACCAAAATATTGGTTCAAAGAAAAAAATCAATTTCAAAACTTATCAACAATAACAGCACAACATGGAATAGTGACTTTAAATAGACTGAGTAATTAGCAAAATGTAGTTTTTTTAATGAGATTTTACAATAATGTTAGAATATATTAAATTCTAATACAACTCATCCACTGAATGTCATAACATATCAAGGGCATTTACATTTTGAAAAGGGCTACACATAAAATTATATTGGTTTTGTGACTAGCGATAATCACCTACAGAGGTGTGTTCATACTACTATAAAGGTTCTGCATTAGTTCATCATATAAGTTCTTGTACTCACTTTGTCTTCTTAGCCATCCTGTAAGGGAGTGTGCCCAGAATGCGTTCCATCATGGCAAGATGCTCACGGTTATCGTGTGTCTGCGATACCAGAAAATAATCAAGGATAAGGCAGGAAAAGAGAGAACATAAAACACTTAATACCAGCGGGCCACACCAAGTAAGTCTGTCTGTGTATGGATGTCTTGTACAAACTGCTGCTCATAACCAACTCACTATTCCATTGTAAAAAGTGAACTGAATAAAGGATTGAGGATTTTTATGAAATGGAATATCAGTTGGGTTAGGCTAAAAGGCTAGGTATTAGGGCAGATAGACATATTTGGAACATAGGTTTTATGATCTAAAATTTGTCATAAAGATGGAGTTGCGTCAAGCTTTTTCACAGATGTTTGTCCTAAAATAGTTGCTAATAAAACTGTAAGGGACCCATAGAGTCAAGACGTTGTTTCTTGGTGTGGCCTGAGGGAAGGAGACTATTCTGCTGTAGGAGAGCTGTGAGAGGACGGCTTTTACAGCTTGGACAGGTTGGCTCATGGACATGACGGGAGGCCCCAACAGCACAGAGCAGAACTGAAACAAAGACATAAGCCACCTCATCGCTCAAAGACACCCAACATGAACCATAAACACCCCAACACGGTCACCACGGTGGGTGGTTAGCTGAACCGCAATGAAACATAGTCCATCATTATACCTAAAACTCCAGCCGTTCTGCAGTATCTAGCATTCTAGGGTGTTTTCAGGTTAATCTAGTGGGTTAACACAACCATTGGATGTTTTCAACTTATTTTTGGGACTTTTCCATTCCCTCCCTCCCACGAACAACAATCCCCACCGTAGTTTTCATTCAGTCCCGTCAAATATGCAAGTAACTATTGCTTTTAGTTTGTCTTGTTTTTCAGTTTTCAAGTTCATGCGGAGAGCTAGCTTTGAAGGATATGGAGGAGTTATGTTCATTTTGTATTTGAAGTAGGCAATATCACTGCATTGATCACTTGCATTACACTTCTATATATATTTTCAGTCCACATGATTTACGTTTCGTCTAATACAAATTTATAAAACCATATCCTTATTACAAGAATAAGGACACCAACTAATTATGGCCACTGAATGGTTGATATGATAACCCCCTCCCAGGTAATTTTGAAATGTCCCTACTTGGCAGTTGCTATTGCCCATTCAAAATGGGATAAAAAAGCACAGAACGCACTGCGCCGCCTGGAATGAAACAGAAAAGTGTGAAGCGCCAACTACTGAACGCACATGCTTAGAGAATCAGACTTCCCTGAGGATTGACCTAGCAGTGACCTTACCGGGTCTGAGGAGTGCTGACCGAAGATCTGAAACACGATTAGAGAGTGAGACAGGCCCAGTGTCGCCCCCACCCCCCATTACCAAATCAAGCCGGTGCAAAAGCCACTGTCTCCACTCCTCAGTAGGATACCTTCATGTATCTTAGTACTTTATATTATGCGTTACATGTTAATAATACTGTGAAACAGAGTTTCAAGTCTGAGCTGTTTCACTTTCTTTTAAAAGGGGATTCAATATTTTTGTATGTGATTTTATATTATAAGTCAAAACTGTTGTAGGAACAGAAGTTGCAAAAGTTTTGGAGTAGCAACCTTCAAAACTTTCCATCGTATAAATGGAAAAATAAATCTAGCGCGTCTGGGAGCCAAGATACAAGGTTTTTACCAATGCATGATCTTTAAAGGAACAAAACTGGGTACCATGGGATGCATTAAACAATGCAAAAGTAGGGAGTTGGCAGTTCAACTACTTGAAGGTAGATCAAGGGGGTGTCATGTCCATGAACAACCTGAGAATCAGGGTCAATTCTATAAAAGTATTAAACTAAACTTATATTTGTGCATGAACTCCAGAATACCAAATCCTGAGATGCCACTCTCTGACTGGTTACTAACAATTCTCCTTTCCTAGTGGAGGTCATTATATATTATACAGAAAGTTATTTATGGGTGGCATGAAGTATTAGTTGAGGTGTGCTGCGTGACTCACCTGGAACAAGGTGTACCCTGTGTAAAGCTCGAACATGATGCAGCCGATAGACCACACGTCACACGGCTGGGTCCACCCCAACTCTGCAAACACAAACACTACGTTACACACATGACACTGACTTAACAGCTGCTTTCTAGTTGGCTGTTTAACCATGAAATATCAAGGGAAGGAAAGAAATTGAACCTACATCATTGAGATTGATTGAGATAATCATAATCCAGATTTTCATGATATTACTTCAAACAGTTTCCCTACCAAGTATAACTTCGGGTGATCTGTAGTGCCGTGTTGAAACAATTGTACTGTGGTGTTCATGGTCAAATGTGGCCGACCCAAAGTCAATGAGTCTGATGTCTGTGTTCTTAACTCGCTTGTTGTCGCGTTTCTGCAGCAAAGAAAAAAAGTACCATGTGGCCATCAGTTACAGTCAAGGGTTCCAGTCATGTCCTCTGTCTTTGAAATCACAGGGATTTTATATGGCAATACCATCATTGGTACAGCCACATTTATTTACGGACTTGCAAAAGAAAATTGTAACGATTCTCTTCTAGCATACACAAGTTTCCATACTCTGGATGAAAGGGGAAATGTGACATCTTATATAGTTTTGGAATAGTTTCAAAAGGTGTTTTTGTCATACATTTAGCAATACCTCTCTAGTAGTGAAATCAGCAGGTTTCAACCAGAGGTTATCAAAGCCATGCAAACATGGGCGACACCAGCGAGCCATTGCACAATTGAATTCCAATTCTTCAAGCAGACACCATCTCAATCTATCAAAATCAAATCAGTCTGTGAAACTCTGTGTTCCAGCAATAATTCACTGGGATAGATTGAGTTAGGGTCCACTGGACTCTTTACTTGTTGTTGTTGTTGTTGTAACATGAAGGATTGCATTTCCCCTTGCATCAGGACAAATGAACAGGAACATTCGACAACAGAAGCACAAGACAGAAAACCCGCCATTTCACAAACAGGGGTTAACCATGGTAACGACATGCACACAAAGAATACGAATCACAAATGACACATTAAGAACTATCTCATATATAAGAGTCTCTTTTAATTGTTTCAGTTTTTCTCTAATGCCTTTAGGTTTTTCAGCCATTATTCAAATGTAATTATACCCTGAAAAACAAATATGTTAAAGTCTGTATGAAATGTTTAAATACAATGGTTTTGCTGCATGTTGAGTCTTACTGTTCAAAGTGTACTTGCTCAGTGAATCTTGGGGTGTGAACTTGGGGAAGAAAGGCGAATCAACATGGTTTTGGAAATATCATGAACCCCAAACTGGCTGTGTTCTAACTCAGACTCAAGTACTGTAAATGTCTCTTACTACTTTACAACTAGAGGAAGATATATTGCGACTCGAAACGTGTTTTCAACGTTCAAGGGAAAACATGCATATACATGTCCAAAATCTGATCTCAACACTTAGATCTGCCACTCACTTTTATTTCAATAAAATGCGGCAGAACATTCATGTTATATCATTCGCGTCAAATTTAAACAGATATCTGATATGTGCATTTTGAATTGCAATAACTAGTACACAGACAATCAAAGCGAAAAGGTTTCACCATAGCAGGACACCTGGGCCTCTAGGCTGAATAGTTTTACCAATATGGGTGCTTTTGTATACAAATTTGTAGGTACTATGCTCTAGAAATCAAAGGGTCATCAGATAAAAATACCCTTTACATGAATTTACTTCATTCAGGCTACTCCAGCAGACTTTATCCTCTGTCTCTTGCAGGCTAAAGGAAGTCTCTGGCTTTGATAATTACTTTTGTACTTTTCGCTTTGACTGCCATAAGGGTGGAGGGAGGAGTTTATGTTGATACATTTTGGTGAAATGTATGCTGTAGTGCCTGGGGTGAATACAAGATGTTAACGGGAGGAGCCGAGTGAAGGACAACTTACAACGGGGCGCCATGGATGTCTGGTATCGGCCTGCAAACCATACACCCACACGGTGAGAAGGGAACAGGCCACCACACCTCACTCTTGACACTTCATGTACAGGTCTTGGGGCAAGTGACACAGGTGCTCGGGCGTTAGATAATACACATTATTTTGCAAAAGGGGGAAAATTTATCAAAGATATACATTTGTCACTTGTTTTATTCTTTTACATGGAGATATGGATATTGATATTTCTATCATGAGTGAAAACTTTGATTTCATCTCAGAACACTATGTCATAAAAATAATGATAATCAGTTAAATACATCAACAACTTGATAACCCTAAATATATCTAATGTCTGTGTCTGTAAAAGAAGCATGACCAATGCGAGAAGAGGGGTGACTGACACACCAAGGGGTGGTACGGAGGGCAGCCCAGGGGCAGGGGTCAAAACGGGCGCACTCTTAATGCGTGGCAGGTCTTACAGCTCCATCCAGACCATGGACGGCCCGCCACGCTCGTTGCTGAAAGCAAAGTGCGACATCTTTGTTTGTTTCACAGTTTGCAGGGAAGTCTAACACTGTGTGGAGATGTGTAAGACTAAACTGGGTACCCTCCTTTAACTCTATGCAGCAGGAATTGTCAATAGACTGGTTTGGGTTTTGGTGCATGGATATCATGGGACGTAATAAACTAGGCCTAACTATACGTTTGTTGATCTACAGCAAACAGCATTCCTTAATTCTTTATCCTGATGACTTCCTTACACTTAAATCAATTCAACACTGTATGTGCAACTAAAGTGTGCTTTGTAGATTCTTGAAATGAAAATTTTGATATCTTGCACAATTGCACAGGACACTCACAGTTAACTACATTTACTACTATACTCAAAAGAATAAGCGAAACTATTTAATATTTTCACTCAAAATAAACAAATCCAAATGATTGGCACAAAACAGTAGGTGATATAAATATGACAACCCAAGGTGTGATGCTATAAATAACACTGGCCATGCCTTCCAGAACGCGCACCCTTTGGACACCGTTTACACATTCTACAATATAAACTACCTCTACACAGAGAACGCTATGTACTAGTGGTAATCACCTTTTTGGGGTTGTAGATGACTTCGGCCTCGGAGCTGACAAACAGTACGTTCTCAGGTTTGAGGTCTGTGTGCGTCAGGTTGTTCTCGTGGAGGACTGTAGGGGGCGCAACAGGCATTGATCAACACAGGTTATACAGCAAGGTATTACATACAACCACCTGCCAATATCTAAATATGAATCCAAGGAAATTTCTACAGGGTATACTCTTCCTTCCAACAGCTACAATAAGTTTTTTATATTTATGATCTCTTTAGAGAGAAACCTGGTTCTATATATTTTCTGCATAACACTTATCCATTTTCTTACTAATATTTTTTCACTTTTATCATATTACTCACACTTAACAGCTTTCGTCATCTGGTAAGCTATATGTCGAACTTGTTCCAAAGGGTACGGTTGGTAATTGTTATCTTTCTGCAAAGACAAAACACAGATGGCACATTATTAACAATATAATTTTCTGCTGTCATTATATCTACCATTTCTCCCCCAAACAGCTGATACAGCACCTTTATTAACCCCTGCCCACAGACACAGACACTGCTCCAGTCTCCGTGAAAACTTTTTTATTATTTTGCAGGACCGGCTTAAATTTTGCAGGCCCGGATGCCTGAGGGCACTTTTCACATCTCAAAAAAAAGTATAAAGTAAGAATTTAAATTGAATCAATACAGCTTTCCTGTATATTCCTATTGAAACATTGTAAAATGTACAATATAGAGTAATGATTTTCGAAATATTTATGCAAAATGTTTTTCTCTCGAGACCTTAATAATGGTCGGATTTACAAGCCGTAAAAACTGACATGTAGCCAAAGATCCAGCCAGTCATTTGGACCGGCAGTAGGACCAGTCCAGCCGGTCCAGAAGCCATTAGGCCGGCTATAGCCGGTGTCCGGCACGTTTTCATAGACACTGCTGCTCTGTGAGTGGCTCATCTGCCTGTGTCGAGTGCTCGGTCCACACCGGCCGTGCCTGGGTCAACACCAGCACCAGCTGGGTTACTGCCGACCCCGTTTGTACTCAGGGCCCTCAGTCCTCATCAAAGCCGGCAGAATTAAACCACACCGAGCGTGTGTGCACAAGGCCATGATTAACAGACGGCTCTCTGCTGGTGGGTTAAAGCATTATGCTGCCCTTAAAGGGTTAACAATAAGAACCAGGTGTTGTTCTTAGTATAACACTTGTAGACTGAGAGCATGTATTGCCCTGTGCTAATATGAGAGCTGTGGCTGTTTAATAAGACTACCTCCATGGTACATATGTAGTAACATCATGGTATGGGGCTCAGCACTAACAGCAGCAAGGGGCAGACACAGTTTATGCCCCCTGAGCTGCTCCCACCCTGCAGTGAGCATCATCTGCCCGCGGACACATGGCAGCCCGAGCTGCTCCAGGAGCTATTTTGGTACACACTGTGTCTATTTACACAGCTCAGACTCACTGATAGACTGCAGCATGGGGCAGTGGGGGGAGGGGGGGGGGGTCAGGGGGAGGATGGGAGGGGGGCACAGGGGAAAAGAGAGGGGGAGGGAAGGAGAGGTGGAAGGGGAGAGAGGAGGAGAGGAAAGGGGAGGGGGAGGAGAGGAGAGGAAGAGGGGGAGAGGAAAGAGAAGAGAAGGGAAGGGAGGAGAAGGGGAAGGGGAGAGGGAATGAATGGTGAAGGAAGTATTGGTGACAGAGTCAAGGAGAAAGAGACTTGTCATGGATTGATGCAGTTAGAAAACCCTATAGGCTCCCTAATGGTGCACAGTGCAGCATTGTACACCCTCATTGTAGCCTCTACACCACCTGCCCTACATCTGATACAGACACAAAGGGGCGCCACAGTGCCACGCGGGGTGGGCAGATCTCATTATGGACTGTGCC
Organism: Harmothoe impar; assembly: GCA_947462335.1. Classification (NCBI taxonomy): domain Eukaryota; kingdom Metazoa; phylum Annelida; class Polychaeta; order Phyllodocida; family Polynoidae; genus Harmothoe; species Harmothoe impar. Next base: position 535,170 of record OX381718.1, on the reverse strand, counting down.
GTATAGAGGGTTAGTGTCATTGTGTCATGTCTGGGACTTGGGGGAGGAGTGTGTAAGGCTGTTTGTATTAGACATCCTACATGACACACAATTCTCAACACTAAGATAGTCTACATGTGTAAAACATACTACAGCACATACTTTAAATTGCCATGATTTCCCGTTCTATCAAGTCTAAATGAAAGGAATGAGCACGCTGTGACAGGACGCATACTGCATTACGTTGGTACCTACTGACCCAAGTGGTAATAGCTAGTATTAGATCTCTACTACACTCCCCAGCCTTCCCCTGAGAGTGGTATTTGAGCAGTGACACATCAATAGTCATCAACTATTCATTGGGAAGTGGAAGGCAGGGATGTCTTCTCTGTAATTTCATTTGGACTACCGTACCATCGCCATTTAGCGCTGGGGCGCTCTTCAATTTGGAGAGACCATTAAACCCAAGATAGCTGCTTATTCGAGATCATATTTCAGTGCTTAAGGAATACTTCAATATCCCTGTACCCCCAGCGCTTATACAAGACTGGCGCTCTTTCAAAACCGGCGCTTTATCACGATGGTACGGTATGCGGAAGAAAACTAAATGAGAAAGGCCTTCTTAGACAAATACTAAAATGTATAAGAAAGCGGAGAGAGAGAACAGTTTACTTACGAGGAAGTCGAAGACACTGAGTCCGAGCATGTCGAAGGATATGCACATGTGTCCATGGTAGTCAAACCAGTCTAGCATCCGCACACATAAACTGTAAGTAGAGTCAACACACACTTAATTAATACACAAGTTTCTTTCATTAGTCAGGTGGAAAAAGACCTATGCTACTAAAAGTTGTAAAAATGGGGTAGAAAGATTATGGAGATATTGTAGTACCTTAAAATACTTGAGTATGATAAATATACCCTGCAAATGAAAACCCTCAGTCTAGGTGGGGGTTATAAAAGGGTCCCAGGTAAATATGGTACACACAGCTGTACCTCAGAGTATGAGACCTGTGTGAGCTGCTCCCTCACCCTGAGCTGCTCCTCCTATAGTCCCAACAACTCACCCCACCACCCGGCCCCACCTAGACCAGACAATTCCAGATAGTGCTGATACCATCTGCAGCTCCACAGCCACGGTCAGTCAGTCCTCCCTCCCTCCTTCCTATCAAACTGCTTCCCATCAAATAGCCTGCCTCCCCCGCCCGGTCCTGTCCAATGGTAATCTTGGTTTTATCTGGTGGGCAGGTCATAGGGGGCGCCATGAACTACCCAGACTCCCATACTATATACAGCTAGCGGCATAAAGCAGTTATAGGACTAGTACCAATCTGTAGGGGTATTCAGTATTTCGCGTACAGATTGGTACACGTCTTATAACTACTACATACAGAATACATGCAGAGGAGGGCCCCCACTAATGTGACCCCAGCCCTAAGGTCTAGGCCATTTATTGTCCCCAAACATGGATTGTAGAAGATGGTTTCCTGGAACCTGTATTAGTCCCAGTGGCACCAGCAGCCTTATAAATGTGCTCCTGATGCCGGCTGGACCGAGAGCTACTACATCATCACCACACTGACAGCTTCCATTTTCTTACCGGTTCTTTTTCTTTGAGAAAATGCTGACACAAAGCAATTGCCAATGCTTCTTCTATTTCTTTTCCACTACCACAAAGATGGAAGTGGATATCAAAGATGGGCAGTCCCTATAGGTGTAGATCATCACTCGGTACACCCTGAACTACCAAGGCTATATTGATCTTTATTTGTGTCAACTTGTTAGTTCGTCCGAATGATGTACCAATGCACCAATGCAGGGCTGGCCCTCTGCATTCTATCATGACCAACAGCTTGTCTGTGTGTTGGTGTGTGAGACTCCAGCAGCCCCTACCTACTGCTGCCTGCTGCTGGAATGTCTGAGGTCAGCCTGCTCTGTGCTCTTATCAGCTCTAGGTGCTGTGTGTGAGAACCGCGTGCCACCCCGCGCCCCGCCCAGCCAGCACTCCCTCACCAAGACCCACCACAAGTAAGGCCCTCTGCCAACCCTGCTCAATGCCAGTTTACAAAACAACCCATTTCTACTCTGTTAAATGTCAGCTTGGTCAAACTGAGTGAGACAAAGGCCTTTTCACAAAGTACTCCCCCTTCCCACTCACAGCCAGATGTACTCCTCTTATTTACTTACTACAAGAAGGATTCCTTTATAAAGAGCCTCTACACAGCCACATATTTGGTCTAGTGTACTGTTCATGACCAGGTACCACCAGGACTCTTACCTAGTTGTGGCAAGAGTCTTGGCAGGACTATATGTACCATCAGGACTCTCACCTAGTTGTGGCAGGAGCCAGTACAGGACTAGGTACCACCAGGACCCTTACCTGGTTGTGGCAGGAGCCAGTACAGGACTAGGTACCACCAGGACCCTTACCTGGTTGTGGCAGGAGCCAGTACAGGACCAGGTACCACCAGGACCCTTACCTAGTTGTGGCAAGAGTCTTGGCAGGACTATATGTACCATCAGGACTCTCACCTAGTTGTGGCAGGAGCCAGTACAGGACTAGGTACCACCAGGACCCTTACCTGGTTGTGGCAGGAGCCAGTACAGGACTAGGTACCACCAGGACCCTTACCTAGTTGTGGCAGGAGCCTGTACAGGACTAGGTACCCGCAGGACTCTTACCTAGTTGTGGCAGAGCCTGTGCAGGACAAGGTACCGCCAGGACCCTTACCTAGTTGTGGCAGGAGTCTGTGCAGGACTAGGTACCACCAGGACCCTTACCTGGTTGTGGCAGGAGTCTGTACAGGACTAGGTACCACCAGGACCCTTACCTAGTTGTGGCAGGAGCCAGTACAGGACTAGGTACCACCAGGACCCTTAGCTGGTTGTGGCAGGAGTCTGGGCAGGACTAGGTACCACCAGGACCCTTACCTAGTGGTGGCAGGAGTCTTGGCAGGACTAGGTACCACCAGGACCCTTACCTAGTTGTGGCAGAGCCTGTGCAGGACTAGGTACCATCAGGACCCTTACCTAGTTGTGGCAGAGTCTGTACAGGACTAGCCTACACTTACCCCTTAGCTCAGACTCTGTGACCTCTCCACCAGCAGCCAGGGGTGTGTCACCCTGCCCCCGGCCACCACTTGGCAGCCACGCAGGGTACACTGCCGGCAGTAGGCAAGCACCAACACATGTCAGCCATACATCTTTGATGTCCCCAGGCTTTCTGCAACCCCATCCATTAATCAATATGCTGATCGACCTGCCCGTATAGCTGTTGTACTGGTGTGGAGGGCCTGAAGGGGATACCATGGGACAAGTGGTCTGATCTGGAAGCATACCACAACTAGGTCAGGGTCCTGATGGTACCTGGTCCTTCCCAGACTCCTGCCACAACTAGGTCAGGGTCCTGATGGTACCTAGTTCTACCCAGACTCCTGCCACCAATAGGCATTCTTTCATTCAGCTTTTTTTCAACTTGCGGTGGTGGCATCAGGGCCATACCTGGCTGTTGAAGGAAGGAGTGTGTCGTAGAGACACAAGCCGCACCCTGGGACTGTAACTGGATGCCACCAAACCACCAGGGAGTGCAGCTAGAGCCAGGGGTGAGGCTGTCCTGGTGTCATTAATACTCATGAGGTGGCCCACTTTGGGTGTCTTATTTACCTGCCTACACTGAGGCCAGCACCCAGTGCCTGGTGCCTGGTTTACTACTACAGACCTTATTGATGTGGCTACAGGTACACAGAGGCTGGTACACATATAGGGAGACACTCCATGTCTTACTGACAGCTGGTACACAACACACTCATGTCTAGTTGTCTATTTAGGCTCTATATAGGGAGTCTCACTGACTACAATCCCAGTTCTACTGACTACTGACAGATTGGGAACCTTTTTCAGGGACTCCTTAATGCATATTGAGTGGAAGGGATAATAAAATACCATGTTCTACAGAGCTAGAGAAACCAATTTAATCTGCCCGTCTACCTGCACCGACTACATGTACCAGAGGGAGTGGAATCAATAGGTCTATATCATGACATACAGTCTAGAGGCTGAGCAGGACATTAATCTAAGGCAGCTTTTATAGAGTGTTCAATACAGCAGTGGCGGTGTGCCACATCACGTCTACATTCTGTATGAGGCCCACACAACCCCCGAGTATTGACACCAAGTGTGAGACGTAAAGGTCCCCCTGAAGCCGACGTCCAACATCTAAACAGATTATCTCAAGACATGTCAGCTTACAGCAACCTCAGCAAGAGTATCATTTTCTTGTATAGGTTAACCCTTAAAGCCCAAGATGCTGTTTGTGTGGCCTTTGTTGTGGTGATGGATGAATGCAGCGCTGGCAAGAACCTTACCAGTGTTACATCTATGCATCATGCCGACAAAGGGCAAAGCACATTAAAGCACTATGCGACCCGTAAAGTATTACAGAAAATAACATCTTACTTTTTGCCCTCCGGGTCCTTCTCGTTCATCTTTTCCAACACGTTTATCTCCAGTTTGGCGGCTTCCCGATATTTCTCAACATTTTTGATGATTTTCAGGGCCACAAACCGTCCCTCTCTGTAACGAAGAAAACAAGAGTAAATTATGGAAATTGCACATGTTGGATTGATTAGGTGGTCATTTGATGTTTTAGTAGTTAAAACAGGAATTATCTATCTGTATGTTCTGGTGTTCTATTTGTCACATTGGTATTTATATTACAAGCAATGATACAATATCTCCAGTAGTTCACTGCAACAATTGCATGACATTGCAGACACTGTTGAGTGTTGGTTTGTAATTGATTAAATTCATACTTGTTCAATAAAAACAAAGTTGTGTTCTAATCAAAATGTTATCGTCTCATTAACTTGGCTAGCATTAATAACATCTGATCAATAGTCTTTTATTAAGCTTCATGATTCCCTTTGTTGTACTTTCTACAGGAAATGTTAATCTCTTTCTGAGATGTTCCCAATTTCATTTCAGCATTTTGTCAAACTGTTTTCCAACTTTGATAATTCAAGGTCATGTCTACTGGAGAAGGTCAGTGAGTGAAAGTGACCAGACAGTGGCCTTGTGGAGGTCATGTGACCCCAGATCATCACTCTGTGTGGTGGGAGGTGATGAGGGGTGGATGGGTCGGGGCATGATAGAGAGAACGAGGAGAGAGGGAGACGGAGGAGTAGGAGACAGAGGGAGAGAGGGGAGAAAGAGGGGAGAGAAGGCAGAGAGGATTGAGAGGTAGAGGGAGGGAGTAGAAGGCAGAGAGAAGTGAGGGGTAGAAAGAGACAGATAGAGAGGGGCTGGGAGAGACCGAGAGTGGGAGAAAGAGAAAGAGGCAGAGGAGAGAAATAAACAGAGAGGCAGAAAGATGAGATGAGTGTAGATGAGTGTTCTCCCGGGGCACCACGAGTGTCAACCATCGCCGTGCGCCCGACTCCGTCTGCTGAAACTCAACAGTCATTGTGTGCATCTTTTTGAGCTGAAAGGAAAGTCTTGCAGTGCAGCATTAACAGTGAGTAATGACCCTCAGAGCCTCCTGCAGCCAGCGCTGCTCCTAGTGACAGCCACTACAACTAAGTCCTCACCCGGCTGAAACTGAGACAGGTTGCATTAGCCCAGGCAGGTTCATCTCTGCTTCATGACTTTATCCCAGGTTTTATCACAGGAGAACTTATTCTCAGATTTGGAACCAATTTATCAATGTCATTTATGAGATAACCTTCTTTTCTTCAAGTCCCATGGCATTCTGCATTTTTCTGGTTGTTCACAGTAATGTCTGCAACCTGTGGCAGTCAATGTCTTGTATGGAATTGCACTATTATGAATTGTAATTAAACAGGGGTTTGATGGTCATGTACTGAGTATTGATATCAGTCCATAGTGAAACATATTCTGAAACTAAGTCTACAGACTGATACTCTTAAACTGAGTCCATGCTGTAGCCTGTCTTCAGAACCATGGTACCATGGTAGAAGGACACAGTTTAGAACCATAATTCAATGAACATGGGAAAAGGGCGCACATTAGAACCATGGTTCCATGGACATGTGAGAAGGATGCACCTTTATTAGAACCATGGTTCCTCTGGATATCGGAGAAGGATGCACTTTAGAACCATGGTTCCATGGACTTGGGAGAGGGACACACTTTTGCTTTAGGTTGAGAGAAATTCTTTATTAGCTCCAGATACAGAGATACAGGTGTAAGCCTCTATATGAGATGAAGGTAATTCTTACATTAACTCCAGATATATACGCCTAGGCCTCAATACAAGCTGAAAGTAATTCTTAGATTAGCTCCAGGTCCATGGAAAAGTCTGATATAGGCTGACGTAAGCTTGCCTTCTTAACACATGCTTTTAGTGAGTGTTTGCTAAAGGTAGTGAGACTACTCGTGAAATCAGTCGATGGTGTCCTCAAACTGATACTCTTAAACCAAATCCACACTTTAACAAACACTTTCCACCAACTTAAATTTTTAAACTGAGTCCGTACTGGATTTCAGAGAAGGACGCACTTTAGAACCATGGTTCCGTGGTCATGGGAGAAGGACTCACTTTAGAACCATGGTTCCGTGGTCATGGGAGAAGGACACACTTTAGAATCATGGTTCCCCTGGACATCGGAGAAGGACGCACTTTAGAACCACGATTCTGAGATGGATACCCTGAAACTAAGTCCATAGTGTTGCCCTGTCCAATGCATCATGGCTTCACTTTCATTTTGTCGTAATGATGTAGGCCCAAAGTGAAGGTGCGGATTATACTCAAGTTTTAACATGGATGCTACAATACTACAGTGGCCATAATCAGATGCCCTGTGTGTTTTATAGGATTTTCACAAAGTCTAGGTGCGGCCAATATGCGAGTTATGGTACTGTCAAGTTGATGTGGACACATCAGCAACAGTATACATGAACCTCAAATAGTTAAACATGGTTATGATAATTCCTCATTCAAACACTACAAGATATAAGGGGATATAAGGGGGAGAGTGATGCCCAATGCCTGCAGCCTGCCTGCCCCACACCAGCAGCAGCAGCAGCAGGGGGGGGGGGGCTGACCCACTTGGTAGGTTCTTGGTTACCATGGTAATGCCCCCTGTACTGTGGAGCTGTGTGTGTGTGGGGGGGGGGGGTGTTGTGCTGGGGCTGGGTGATCACCAACTCACCCTACACATTGCAGCCAGCCGCACAGACACACAGCCCGCCCCCACTGCTGCACACTTATCTATGGCCAAATACAGTTTTTGTCAGATCCTGAGGAAACTCAAAAAAGAGCTTCTGGTGGTGAGGTGGGGAAAGACCTAATCTGGACACCAAACTATGCTGACCCTTCAAACAACATGAAAGGCATGTTTGTGTATAGCTGCTGCAAATAAGTGAGCCACCCAATGTTGTGTTCTGCTCCTACTACGACTTGCTCTGTAGCTGAACTACTCCATGCTCGTCTTCATGAGCAGCGCAGACCTACTAGAAGTTTGGTTCTATGAGCAGCTCAGTTCTACTAGAAGTCTGGTTCTATGAGCAGCTCAGTTCTACTAGAAGTCTGGTTCTATGAGCAGCTCAGTTCTACAAGAAGTCTGGTTCTATGAGCAGCTCAGTTCTACTAGAAGTTTGGTTCTATGAGCAGCTCAGTTCTACTAGAAGTCTGGTTCTATGAGCAGCTCAGTTCTACTAGAAGTCTGGTTCTATGAGCAGCTCAGTTCTACTAGAAGTCTGGTTCTATGAGCAGCTCAGTTCTACAAGAAGTCTGGTTCTATGAGCAGCTCAGTTCTACTAGAAGTCTGGTTCTATGAGCAGCTCAGTTCTACTAGAAGTCTGGTTCTATGAGCAGCTCAGTTCTACAAGAAGTCTGGTTCTATGAGCAGCTCAGTTCTACTAGAAGTCTGGTTCTATGAGCAGCTCAGTTCTACAAGAAGTCTGGTTCTATGAGCAGCTCAGTTCTACTAGAAGTCTGGTTCTATGAGCTCTATTCATTAAGCAGCTTGATTCTTCGAGCAGATTTGCTTGTCCTACAACCTGCTTGTTTTACAACCTGCTTGTTTTACAAACTGCATTTTCTACTAACTGCTTGTTCTACAAACTGCATTTTCTACAAACTGCTTGTTCTACAAACTGCTTGTTCTACAAACTGCTTGTTTTACAACCTGCTTGTTTTACAACCTGCTTGTTTTACAAACCTATCAGTTCTACAAACTGCTCAGCTCTAGGATCAGCTCGGCTCTTTGAGCAGCTCGGCTCCCTGAGCAGCCTGCAGTGTTTACCGGTCGGACTCTGACTGGCCTCCTTCCCAGACACTGCCTACCACCACCCCCACACCTGCCACTCCCCGCCTCAGCAGCATTTTTACCCACCGAGCAATTTCTATGACGCCACTCTCCAGACCTTTCTGTATGATGTTACTGCTCAGAGATAGTCATCTAGATGAATACATTACCCCCCCCCCCCGACACTTTATCGTTTCCTTTCTGACAGATATCTTGTGTCTCAGTTGACAAATAACCTACACATATAGATACAGGTGAACCACTCTGTGATCTTTTCCCATCTAGAGACCCCCCCCCCCCACCCCTAATATATTTTTTCCCCCATGAAATTACTTCCATTCTCTTTTTGTTGTTGTATGTTGTGCCCTTTGTTTTCTCCTTTTGATACACATGGACAGTCAGAGGTACCCAGCATGACATCTCAATTTTTCACACTTTGATTTTGTATCAGGACAGTGTTCAGTAGTGTATCAAGCAGTAGACATGAATCAATGTATGAATGCAGCACTTGTGCAGCAGTCTAGTAGCTGAACCTTACAGATGACCGCTGCGCCTCCCCTCACCTTCCCCTACTTGTGAAGCTACCACTGAGTGGATGTTATTGTGTGTGTGAGTGTAAAACAATCACCACCCCACCACACACCTACAGCAGGGTAACACTACCGTAAAACCTTGCGTACAAGCCTAACTCGCGTATAAGCCACAGCCGACTTCAGGCCGACCCTATAAGCCGCACTAGCCATCTGAATGTGCCGATTTTAGTACTGTACCATAGTGGCAAAAACTCGCTTATAGCCGCACCCTGACCCTGGGCCGATCCTATGAGCCACACTGCCAATCTGATTCGTGTACGAGTCGTGGCTTATGCACGAGGTTTTACGGTACAGAGTGCTGACAGAGGCTACAAAGACACTCTACTTTACACTGTATCAAAGTAACACACTCACACATTCTGTACAATGAGCTGCAACCACAAAGAGCAGCGGTGATCTAGTTATGTAGATTCAGCACAGGCATTTTGTATGTGCTTTTAACATTCACAGTGTTACTTTGATGAATACAGCACAACACATGTATGTTAGTTGTTAACACCTTTAAATGATACTCAGAGATCTTGCTAGTTAATACTTGTAGACACATTAAGCTCATTACTTTAGGTTTCCACATGAACCCTACACTAAGTTGAGGTACTCCAACAAGCACCAGAGTTATCTGAATGTCAGCTCAGGGTGAAACCAAAGTTACAGAAGATGGGGGCGGGGTTTATATTCTCCGCTGAAATACTAACACGCAGAACCCCAGCAGGTCTTGGCTCAGGTCGGTATCTGTGAGTTACTCATCAGTTCCGTCAGAGCTAGCTGCTCACCCTGCCAGAGCTGCTCCCTCATCCTCAGCTGCTCTCTACATAGCTACTAAAATGTGCACCTTGGATTTCCCAAATAGTTTATGGGCTATTAGTTTCAAACTTTGACACATCTGAAACTTTAACCTGAGAACTGATCTAAAGCACTACTATGTCTTGTGTGGTTTGTCTGTGTGCCTTCTGGCTATGGGATATGTCTACACCTAATGAAGTTGATTTTAAGTCAATCCTTGCCTGCCTCACATACTGAGTACATGTTCCTAAATTTGACTGACACAGGTTTCCAGGTTTCTCATCATTCATCAGTTTATTTATTCACATGAGCCACTCCCAGACCCTATGAGATGTAAACCTACATAACCTCCCTACCCCCTTCCCCCACCAAACAGCCCCTGCAGAGCCTATCACTGCATGCCAGGCCAAGCCAGATTTAAATACCTCCCCCTGCACCTGGCCTTTTTCTAGAATAACATTAGTTTGACCTTCCTCAGAATTTGATCACTGGGCTGCTCTCTCATCCTGAGCTGCTCCTCTCACCTGAGCTAGTTCCCCTCACTCTGACCTATCCCCCCACCCACCCTGAGCTGCTCCCCACACCCTGAGCTGCTCCACACACCCTAAGCTACTCCTCACATCCTGAGCTGCTGCCCCCCCACACTAAGCTGCTCCCCTCACCCTGAGCTGGTCCCCACACCCTGAGCTGCTTCCCCCATCCTGAGCTGCTCCCCCCATCCTGAGCTGCTCCCCACACCCTGAGCTGCTCCCCACACCCTGAGCTGCTTCCCCCATCCTGAGCTGCTCCCCCCACACTAAGCTGCTCCCCATACCCTGAGCTGCTGCCCCCACACTAAGCTGCTCCCCACACCCTGAGCTGCTCCTCCCACACTAAGCTGCTCCCCATACCCTGAGCTGCTGCCCCCACACTAAGCTGCTCCCCACACCCTGAGCTGCCCCCCCCACACTAAGCTGCTCCCCATACCCTGAGCTGCTCATCTCACTATGAGCTGCTCCCCACACCCTGAGCTGCTCCCCACACACTGAGCTGCTCCCCACACCCTGAGCTGCTCCCCACACCCTCAGCTGCTCCCTCAGACCTGTCATTGGGGCTCATGGTGGTGAGGTGAGGGGTGTGTACCACAGGGGGACAGTACATGAGGGGTGTGGATGTATAGCAGGGGTACAGCCAGGGTTGTCAGGATGAGGGTATGTTTATGAGTGGTAGGGGTGTTGTTACCTTGGCAACCCAATCAGAGGGAGGAGAGGGGAGGGCAGTAGGGGTGCCAATACCAGAGGGGTAGGTTAGGTGTTGTTGCTATGGCTACACAGAGGTGAGGCCTGCTGTGTACAAAGGGCTGTGTGTGCTGTATGTCTACTGTCCTGCTACCCACAGCCCTGTGTGTCTGTGTGTCTGTGTTTGTAAACACAGTCACCTTGTCAGGTTAGTTAGACCGCTCCGCATCCTTCTACGGGTTTGACACAACAAAGTCTGCACTAATTCTACATCAAGTCTACCCATGTGTGTACTACTTCATGTATACACTAACTAGGTGTGGGTGGCACTCGGGTATTGGTAGGTAAAGGTTAACATGGCCTTGTACGGCAACTCGTAGAGATTCAGAGACGGGCATAGTTTTTGTTGCCTGATTTCCCCAAGGTAGCACAAAGCCTCCGAGGAGCTACTACAAGAAACCTCCCTCATCTGATCCACGAGGAAAAGGGATCAATTCCTGCTTTCATTGGATCACATGTTTTTATTCCAAGTTTTCCCAGACTAGAGAGATCTAACCAGGAGTTTAGCGCCAGAGCCAATCATGAAAACCACCAAGCGTCTTTGAATCTATAATCACTTTTAAATGGATCTTGACATGGGTTTTCATAATAGCTGTCTTGGTAGTCTATACACCAGAGTTAAAACTTGGAACTTGGCAAGCAGGGAGGGGTTGTGATAACTTCCTGAAGGTAAAGCTTTAGGCTTTTTGAATCAATACTACCTACATGGGTAGTGGGTTATGATCTTAGTGATACTAGAAACTTCCTAGAATTCCCTGAAATCACTTCCTGATTCATTTTTATGTACATGTGTGTGTATATTGTTTATCTTCTGGCAGGGGAAAAGATTGAGCGTGTGAGTGGCCTCACAGATGGCGGATCCTGTGTGACGTGCGTCCAAGTGGGGGAGCGACATATTGGAAAATTAGTGATAAAACTGACAAATTTACACACAGGAAACGGCAGAAAGGTAGATAAAGTGAAAATCTAGCAGTTGTGCAAGTATTTACCAACCCGCGACAAAGACTCGGTGAGAAACTCTCATTAAAAATGTCGTCCCGATCGAGAAGGAAAAAAATAGCGGTGACAGCCGACACCCCTACAGTGGTGGCAGCGCTAAACGCCCTGGAGCAGAGGGTCTTCGAGGTGGAAAATATTTCTACCAAAGCGACAGAGAACCTCTTACTACTGGAGGATAGGATGGCAGCAGCCGAAACAAGGTTAGCGACAGGTGAGACTTTAAACCACGACACCGCCCAGCTACTGTCAGACCTGACAGCAAAAGTGAACGGTATCAACATAAACGTGACAGCCATAGGACAGCGTGTTGACACCAGCGAAGACGATATCCGAAGGACAGCCCGGGGACTACTGTCAACCCGTCTTACAGTCAACCAGCACATGGACAAGATAGAGAAGTACGACAACGATGAAAGGGCGAAGACACTCATAATTGAGGGCCTTAGTGAACCAAACGGGCAGGAAGACCTAAGGAAATTTATAGACGATCTATTTGTAGACTTAGGACTAAATTATGGTAACGAGCGCTGTGAGTTTATATACCGCCAAGGCAAACGCCAAAATGTAAACAAAGATGGCCGAAACCGAGCCCGCCCGATAGTAGTCAAGCTACAACAACGATCAACCAAAGGTGAGATCTTTCGAAATATTAGATTTCTGAAGGATAAGGATGGCTGGCAAGGCATCTCCCTAATGGACGAGCTGACACCGAGGGAGAGAAAGCAGTACAATGACCTCCGAGCCATTTTTTTTCTGGCCAAGAAATCTGGAAAAATAAAAAAGGTGAAATTACGTCAAAGGAGCATCCTAATAAATGACAAAGTGTATCACCACAGTGACCTTGATGCACTCCCATTCGGACTGAACATGTGGAAGGCCACCACTATAAAAACCAAAGATGGACTAGGTTTCAGATCGGAATATAACCCGTTATCCAACCTGTACCCGTGTCAAGTTGAAAACAACAACCAAGTGTATTCTTCTATTGAACAGGCCTACCAGCATAGTAAGGCGACTGCAGCAGGAGATACCCAGGCCGCCAGTGATATTATGGCTGCAGAAGACCCCTATGTCATGATGAAACTTGGAGCAGAAGTAGTGCCCATTCAGGATTGGAACAAGGGTGCAACCAAGCTTATGTTCAAGCTAATAAAGAGCAAATTTAGCCCAGCCAACATGGCAGATATCCTCCTGCAAACAAAGGATAACAGGCTATATGAACTAACATATGATAAAACATATGGAGCAGGCAGACATCTTGGAAACGCCAGGGGCTTATCCCAGGAAAATACGTCAGGTGGAAATCTCTTAGGCCTACTACTAGAGAAGGCCCGTGGAGAGCTCAAACAAGCTGCAGCGGATGTCCAGAATGGATCTAACCCTCCTACAACCGGTGCCGAAGACGCAGACAAGAGCAACCCCTGGGACATTCGCATACATGTTCCTACTGATGACCCTCCAGCCCCCGTGCTACAGCCAGACAATGGAAATGCGTATGTACCCAAAGCCAAGGTGATACCTGCACCAGTTGTCACACCGCCCGTCCAACCCGATCCTGCAGAAGAAGCGACTGCAAAACCCAACATTCCGGTAGCTATACCTCCAGCACAAGAAAGTGATCTCAGTGGTGCAGTACAAGACATATGTGCAAAGGACTCACTCATACTGTCATACCTTGAAAGAGATCTCTCTAACAGAGGCGCGGCCCCAGAGGAACCAAGCTATGCTCTAAAAGAACTTATACAAGACATCCAAGCCGCTGCAGACCAACCACCAACACCTGGTAGTGACAATTTTGCAAGCTCGACGCCTACACGGCTCAACCTGAGTTCAAGGGTTCAAGACATTTAATCACATAATAAGCGTCTGTGTAGCCAACCAGTATTAACTAATTAATTACAACAAAATGTGTATTAATGTAAAATATGAATTACCAGTATTTATTTATCTATTTTGCTAGATTTTTGCTATCAAAAGAAAATATGAGAATGGGTGTCAACCCCAAATTATAATTTATATAAGACTAGTTAGTTCCCTCCCCCTACATGAAATCCAGCCGCTGCCAAAGAAAGTACGAGGTATGGGTGGCCACAAGAGCCGAAGCCCTAAACCTCTTTTATGTTATATGTCTTGTGTAAACTTTTTTGTTTTGTTGTTGGATATAAAGGTTATTATTATAACTGATACTTTAGCAAATATTTCCTGTGAAATGGTATGTACAGTATCTAATGGCTGAAAACAGCATACTACCGGGTAAAGGTCTGAGCATATTGCATCTAAATGCTAGAAGTATACGGTGCAAATTTCCACAATTAAAAGTAGAGCTCTGGAACAAAGATATCGAAGTATTAAGTTTTTCTGAATCGTGGCTCACAGATGTAAATATAGACTCAGACTTTGACCTACCTGGGTACAATCTATTTAGATTGGACAGGCAACGTGAGAAAAATGCAGGTGGTGTATGTACATATGTACAAGAGCATTTAGTATGTGATCCTGACACTTTTGCTGCATTAAACAAAAGCGTATTAGATATAGAAGTCCAATGGCTGGTAATATCGAAAGGTATGGCGAAAAACATTTTATTGGCCAATATTTATAGACCTCCTGATGGGAATAAAATGAAATTTATAGACGAATTGTATGCATTAGTTGGTAAAATACCAAATATTGATGATTATGACGTAATATTGACAGGGGATTTCAATATCAATGTGCTATCTGAAGACCATGTAAAAGAAACTTTGTACGCTAAATTTGAGGATTATTCTATGAGACAGCTTATAACGTCACCAACTCGTATTGCAGCGACTAAAACATGTATTGATTTAATCTTCACAAATGTGATCAATGTAAATTCTAGTGGAGTAGCCAATGTGAATATTTCTGATCATCTACCTGTATATATTAGAATTAAGCACATAAAAAGAAATCCATGTAAAAATGAGTTTACCGGTAGATCGTATAAGAAATATAATAGTGATGTCTTCAAGGCACATTTTGACGAGTGTTCATGGGAAGAATTTTCTGATTCTCAAGATGTAGAAGAATGCTGGTCTATATATTATGATAACATGTCTAAATCGTTGGATTATGATTGCCCTGTGAAGAAATTTGTCATAAAGAATAAGGACGAGCCATGGTTAACGCCCGAATTAAAGGTACAGATTGCTGAAAAAAATCAAGCATTAGCAAAGGCTAGGGCCTCAAATACTGTGTTAGATTGGCATATAGCCAACGAGCTTAAAAATGACATGTCCAGCAAAATCAAAGAGGCTCATAGAGTGCATATTGTTGATGAGGTTGTGAATAATGTAGACGAGCCCAAGCATTTTTGGGCGGCCATGAAAGAGTTATTATCAAAAGGAAAAAATAATAAGCAAATTAACTTGAAAAATGATGATGGTGATTCCATAGAGCCCGAAAAAACTGCTGACTATATCAATACATTTTTTGCTGGTATAGGTCCAAAATTAGCCTCTAAACACGACTCTGACTGGTCATTTGATGGGGTACCGGTAGATAATGTAATGCCTGACTTTTCTTTTGAAAATGATGAGATAGGTAAAGTAGTCGGAAATTTAAAAACAAACAAGGCTTCTGCAGTAGATTATATTTCGACCCAATCATTCAAGGATTCAGTTTCTTGCAATATTGAACGTTTTGCCAAAATAATCAATTTATCAATTTTTAATTCTAAAATTCCTATTTCTTGGAAGCAGGCACAGGTCACTCCTTTGCCAAAATCTGGAAATTTAAATGATGTATCAAATTTCAGACCGGTAAGCCAATTACCGGTACCTGGCAAGGTATTAGAAAGATTAATACACACTAAGCTGCTCTCACACTTAGATGTTAATGGTATTTTATTGAAGGAGCAAGGTGGTTATAGAAAAACATGCTCTACTATTGACACGATAAGCGTTCTTACAAATGATGTTTTAAGAGAAAGAAACATTGGAAGATACACCATGGCCTGTTTTATCGATATAAAAAAAGCTTTCGATTCTTTAGACTATTTAATCTTATTACGGAAATTAAAATTATATGGTATAAAAGGAAAAAACTTAAAATGGATTGAAAATTATTTTAAAGATCGGACTCAGATCACAAAGGCAAATGGTGTATCTTCAGACGTTGTAAACATGACATGTGGCGCCCCGCAGGGGAGTATACTTGGTCCTTTGTTTTTCTTAATATATGTGAACGACCTTGGTGCCTCCTTTAATAATGTAAAATCCTTATTATATGCTGACGACACTGTATTGTATGTAGCAGGATCTGATCTAAAAGCCATGGAAACACAAATGCAATCGTCCTTAAATCACTTTATACAATGGTCATCAAAAAATAAGTTAACCTTAAATGAGTCAAAAACTAAATTAATGCTTCTAGCTTCAAATAGAAAATACAAAACACTTCCTTTAGATATAATTAATATAAAAGCTAACCAAGAAAAATTAAAATTTGTCACTTCTTATAAATATTTAGGCGTCACACTGGATCATGAACTAAATTATAATCAACATATAAAAGAACTTAGGAAAAACCTGGCTTATAGATCACATCTTCTGGGTCGTCTGAAATTCTTTGTACCTACAGATATTTTATTATTAATTTATAAAACTTATGCTTTGCCACTGTTCGATTATGCTGATGTATTATATAATGCATCTAGTAACGAATCGTTAAACCTCCTCCAGGGCATTCAGAATAGGTGCTTAAAGTATTGTTTAAAGTTACCGGTACTGACAGCAACTGATTATGTACATCAAGAAGCTAAGCTACCAATGTTACATAACCGTCGTCTGTACCATGCCAGTATTTATGGGTATAAAAGGGCTCATAAAGTCGAATTTCTTGATATTAGGCCTAGGGCAACCAGAAATGCTAGATCTCCCTTGTTAAAATACTACCTGATACATTCATCATCATATGAAAAAAGCATTGAGGTTCATGTTGCTCAGGTGTGGAACGCCTTACACCACACGGTCAGAGGGGCAGAGAGTATATCCTACTTTAAGCGTTTAATGAAAATTAAATTGGAAGAATCGATACCGAAAAATATTAGATTGTAATTTGCCAGATCATATTTACCATATTTATCTGTTAATTTTTGATAAACAAAACGAGCTAAAGAAATCAAGCGTATCCAAAACATAGCCTACATGTATTATCATTGAATGAGTGAAGTATGTATACACAAGTGTTTGTCCTGTATTGTTGTAGCCACTTGCCCAAACATGGATTTTTTTAGGAAAATATAATTAATGTGATTTAATGACGAAGGGGTGGCATTAAACATCTGCAATGCAGACTGCCATCCCTATCTTTTGTCGATCAACATGGATATATATATTTTTCATGTACGCGTGACGCTAATTAATTAATGTACGGTATTTATAACCCAAAGGAACCCAGTGGAAACACGTCGTGCTGATTGTAAATTATTAAAAAATGTGAAACAAATAGATCAATAAAAGATAAATCAACCTCTTAATCAACCTCTTAGATGACTCAGGGTAGCTGAATCTGAAGCTTATCATGTACTTAGATATAGTACTCCCTTATAATCATTCATTGGTCCATTCTGGCATCAGAAATGAATTCCTTGTTAAAAAGTACCCTAAAGTCATGTGTCATACATGTATGTTATTCCATTTCAGGCCAGCAGGTGGGTGTGGGTGAGCAGGTGGGTGTGGGAGAGCAGGTGGGTGTGGGTGTGCAGGTGGGTGTGGACTACAGTTGCAGGCTGCGGGCATGTACCGCCTTCTGTCCCGATCAAAAAGCCAGTCAATTGGACGGTAAACGGCGACAATATGGGTGGTACAGTTTTGAACTGCTCTGGACGCTCCTTTTATCCTGACTCTGTCGCTGGCAACTCTCGTGTTGTCTCACACAGTTCTCGGAGTGCACGAGAAGTTGCAGTGGCCTTCTTTCATTTAAATTTAGTTTAAATGTTTTATTGTGTGTTTGAGGGTATTTCGAGTGTAGAAGATGGCATTTCTGCGTGTGAAGAGAGAAATATGGGACAGATTGGCAAAAGTTGTCATTTCTATCTTTGCCTTAACACTGGAGCCTATGTACCTTTCATTTAGAGGGTAGCAATTTAAGAGTACTTAAGAGTTTAAGGAAAAGAGAGAAATCACTACCTAAAGATCGCAGGCGAATTGCAGCAAGGAGGAAAGACATTTCAATTTTTTTTTCGAAGGAAACATCTGTCCCCCGACCTTGCCCATCTATCCCTTTGGTCCTCTGATGTCTATCTATAACACAGGCTGAATGATAGACATTCTCCTATGTAACAAAATCGTCTTAAACCTTGGTTGGGTCGTTTAGTATTACTCAGTTACCCTGAGTCAAAGATGGCTACCTACCCTCCCATGTGGCCCTGCTACATACCTATCCCCCCCCCCCCCCCCTTCATGTGGCCCTGCTGTAGAGTGGTAGAGGTCAGGGTAGGACACATGTCGGACCCTTGAGGGGCGGCTTGCAGCGGCCGCTACCAAGCGCCCACACACGGGCCACTAGGGACCTGCAGCTTGTAGGGACCGGGCCAGTATCATCTACTTCAGTTAATGGAGAATAGTTTCTAGAAGATTATTTATAACATTCCCATGTACCGTGGCCCAGGAGGGCCAAAAAGTGAAATTCCATTTCAGAAATGAAAAGTGAAATGAAAATACATTTTTGAAAAATTGAAATGAAAATTCACTTTTCGATATTCATTTCATGAGAATTCACTTTTCAAAATGAAAATTGAAATGAAAATTCACTTTTCAAAGTGAAAATTGAAATGAAAATTCACTTTCAGATCTCAACTTCAATTTTACTATCACATTTGCAAATGAGAAATCACTACTGTCAAGGTGTCAACCGTCAACACACAGAACATACAGCCAATTGTAGAGTTACAGTAATTTACATTTCAGAAATGGGTGCTGTCAACCTGTCAAATGTCAAGAACAGCTTGTGACAGGTATCCGTTAGCATTGACATAGAGCCCTACAAAGGGTGTAGTGTGGGGGCAATGGGGCAATATCGGGGAATGAAATAATATTTGTTTAAAAAGAGCTTATTTGGGTGATTTCACTTTGTTCCGTTGTTCAACCCTTTTTTATGCCGAAGTGGTGGCGTAGCCACCTGGTGGTGCCGCCAGGCACCACCAGAACGAGGTATATGATGTTTGCATTTTGCCAGAAGTCAACCTTTGATAGTTCCTGAGGTTGATTATAATCATACCTACCCCCCCTAATATGGACCCAAGGAATTCAATGGTTCTATCGGTTTGTTGCTAATACAGCTGGTTGCCTAGCAACGGCTATTCTAATTGTTTATCTGCCTAGCAACACACATTTCCATGGTTCTAAGGTTGATTATAATCATACCTACCCCCCCCCCCCCCCCCTAATATTGACCCAAGGAATTCAATGGTTCTATCGGTTTGTTGCTAAAACAGCTGGTTGCCTAGCAACGGCTATTCTAATTGTTTATCTGCCTAGCAACACACATTTCCATGGTCCTGAAGTTGATTATAATCATACCTACCCCGCCTAATATGGACCCAAGGAATTCAATGGTTCTATCGGTTTGTTGCTAATACAGCTGGTTGCCTTGCAACGGCTATTCTAATTGTTTATCTGCCTAGCAACGCACATTTCCATGGTCCTAAGGTTGATAATAATCATACCTACCCCCCTTATATGGACCCAAGGAATTCAATGGTTCTATCAGTTTGTTGCTAATCCAGCTGGTTGCCTAGCAACATCTATTGTAATTGTTTATCTGCCTAGCTACACACATTTCCTTACCCCCTAACATGGACCCAAGGAATTCATAGGAATTGCCATATTTGAAGTAATATCATCCTTCCCCCTGATAACCCCTTCCCGGCCCTGCTTTTTTGGTGTCTTGAATGGGTTCCCTTTAAACATACCAACCATGTAGACATTATGTTTCTTCAAATGCAAGAATTGCGGTTGTTGCCGCGTATAAAAATGCCTGAGGCATTTTTTACGCGGCAACAACCGCAATTCTTGTTATTGCCAAATTGGGCCTTTCTGGGGAAATTTCACTTTTTCTCACCAAATAAAACTCTTTTTAAACAAATATTATCCCATTCCCCTACATTGCCCCATTTCCATTTCAATTTTCACTTTGAAAAGTGAATGTTCATTTCAATTTTCATTTTGAAAAATTAATTCTCGTATCGAAAAGTGAATTTTCATTTCAATTTTCATAACTGTTCCCAAGGATGCTTTCTGACCAAACCTTAGTTTTTGACTACGGGTTCTTTAGTTTCATACACAGAATGATATAGGAAAAGGGCAGGAAAGGTGACAAATGTTTATCCCAGTATCAAGCCTTACCTTTGCCCAAAAGACACCCTTGTCCTTACACCAATGCCTCCCTGCACACCCACACACCACCACTACCAATCAGCCCTGCAGCTGCTCTACACACGCCCAGCGGCCAATCAGATGCTGATCACATGATAGCGGCATTGGTCACGTGATTCAGCCATTTCCTGCCATACACCCCACAACGCCAAGAGTGGAAGAAACACTGATGTAAAGAAATGTACCCCTCTTTCTGTAAACCAGGCCACTTCAATATTGGGAATCTAAACTACAGCAGACTGCTTTGACACAAGGGGGCCAAGATGGCTGCCTGCACAGGGTGACCTGTTTCAGGGCTATAGGAGGGCAAGATGGCTGCTTACACAGGGTGATCTGGTACAGAGCTATAGGGGGACAAGGGGGCTGCCTGGACAGGGTGACCTGTTTCAGGGCTATAGGGGGACAAGATGGCTGCCAACACAGGGGGACCTGTTACAGTGCTATAGGGGACAAGATGGCTGCCTACACAGTGTGACCTGTTACAGGGCTATTGGGGAACAAGATGGCTGCCTACACAGGGTGACCTGTTACAGTGCTATAGAGGGACAAGATGGCTGCCTACACAGGGTGACCTGTTACAGTGCTATAGGGGGACAAAATGGCTGCCTACGCAGGGTGACCTGTTACAGGGCTATAGGCTGACAAGATGGCTGCCTACACAGGGTGACCTTTTACAGGGCTATTGGGGGACAAGATGGCTGCCATACAGGATGACATTTTACAGGCTATAAGGGAACAAGATGGCTGCCTACACAGGGTGACCTTTTACAGGGCTATAGGGGGACAAGATGGCTGCCATACAGGGTGACCTGTTACAGGGCTATAGGGGGACAAGATGGCTGCCTACACAGGGTGACCTGCCTACACAGGGTGACTTGCTTACAGGGCTATAGAACACACAGACATAGAGGGATGATAAAACAGTTACAACAACTCGTTATTCTCTAGTTAGTTGTGCGGTGGGTATTCAATGTGTACTTTGGTAAGGTGCCAGTCCCGGTTAGTCAGAGGGACACTGCAATGACTGCAAAATCATCTTGTGTAAGAGGACCATGACCCGCAGCTTCAGGTGGGGTGTCTGTTACACACTTTACTGTGGTCCTGTGTCTGAATAGTTACACTGTCTTTCATTGTCACAGTTGTGACTTTCCATACTTAAAGTGGTTAGCTCAGTACTACTAATTATCTACTTAGAACTGTCCTCAAGAATCTTTTTGTGTCAGTTAAATATCATGACAGAGTTGTTCCTAGAAATGCAAAGTAATACAGTAAAACTCTCTTTCAAAGCTAACCAATTTCCTTGATTTTAGGCCTAATTTAGCATACAGCTTTTCGAGTGGATTGATTGATCCAGGCATACATAGAAGCCTGCAGGAATTGAAGTACTATAATTTAGATTATATAAATTCAGCTCAGAATTATCTGTGAAGGTAGGAGTGTTGGGCTTCTGAGAGCAGTTTTACGGTAGTCCCAGTGCAACATGATAATGACAGTTGTATCAACACTGGAGTAAGACACAAAGTACACCAAGTCAGGTTAATAGTCATGTACATGGACATGAAGAGTAACAGTGGATGACGGGCTGTACTTACGTCTGTAGATCCTCAGCTTTGACGACCTTCCCGAAGGTACCCTCCCCCAGAGTGGAGACCACTTTATCTGTAACACAAGTTGTACATCAGCATGAGTGTCCGCCCGGCCTGGCACTAAACGTTAAAGCTACTATTGCTCCACTCGGGGCTGGCTGCCCCCGGCCGGCCCCACACGGCAGTCAGCACACAGCGCCTGGAGCAGCCGGGCACAGCCAGCCTCACCACTGCATCATGGGCACCTCTGCCGTCTGCTCAGCTCAAATACTGCACAGAAAATCTGCAAATTCTGCAATACGCATTTCCAACATAGTTTAGAAAAATGTATTGTAAGCTTGATGATGAAGGCCAAACTTGGCCACTTAAATTTATTATTTTTTTGCACGAAAGTATGCCGAAAAGAGATGCATGACGGTGGTAATGTTGGAGCAATACAAGGCAGGAATCGGATTGACCCAAGATGGCCGTCCGATTACCGCCACTCCTACACCTAACAACACTGGGGCAAAGTGAGAATAGATAATACTGCTGCTGCATAAAGGTCTAAGTATACCAAGCCGAAATGCACAGCCTATGTACAGTAATACTTGCTGCATTCTCCGCTAAGATAATCAATATGACGAGTTGTACCGAGTTAATGGGGGAACCATCAACTTCCTACAAGTATTAGGGTTCCTGGTAGTGAGCCTTACTAGAGTCTAGTGCCTCCAGCTGGTTAAACTAGCCTTACTTAACACCAGTCTGTGCCTTACAGCCGCCATTAAGCCACCACTGGGGACAAGTCAACCCAACATAAGGCGGCAACAGCCTCACATTACGACTGCATAACATCTGAAACAAATGGTGGACTTTTCGGTGGGGACAAATGCATTCACTTTGCTCATTTTTGAAGTAGGGGAAGGTTTTTCATTTTGACGGTGCTAAACTAAACGTTACGGAAGTTCAAGTACATCGTGCTTGCAGGAGGTCCCCGGGGTGGTAAACTAGGTGGCCATCTTGGTCGTCCTCGACGCTTGGCGCCCGATGTGTGTCTCTTTGCGTCTGTTTCGGCAGCCAGTAACCAGCAGCAGCATCATCAGGAACCAGCAGCAACCAGCAAACACCAGCAGCAGCAACCAGCAGGAACCAGCAGCAGCCACAATGTACAGCAGCCATGTTTGATGTTGTTGTTGTTGTTGTTGAGGAGGATTGCGAGTGATCGGCCATTTCGTTCACGATCAGGCACATATGTGATAGACAAGGTAGTAATGGCACGGTCAAGATTACAGTTATCATATATATGTGTATATAGAGAAGTGGTAAGAGAATCAGCATCATCATCATCACATCAGTACTGACAACAAAAAAAATACTCTGGGGGAAACTCGGGGAGAGTAATAAAAGTAAAGAACTCGCGACTTGCAAGGGTTATTCCTACCATCTTCATAATGTTCCCGACCTTTGATTCTCGTACACAATATCTGGTGAATTTACCTCCCACTCACACACCTACCCACTCACACATGCACACATTCACACACCTACCCACTCACACATGCACACATTCACACACCTACCCAGTCACACATGCACACATTCACACATGTATTCACACACCGACCCTGTCACACATGTATACACATACAGTCACATACTCACACACACATATACACACACCTACCCACTATACATTGACAGATGCCTGCACAGACACTCACACATGTTGACTGATACACAATTGTACACAGCGACCCACCTGCTCGTCCACGCCTCGTACCACACTGTGAGCGCTCCCTCTCCTGATTCACCCACACAGACCTGCACCTTGTATACATCCATCCTCATGCCGTACAGACAATGAGTGGGGGCTGCAGACCGGGTGCTTTACTACACCAGGACACACAAGTGACACCCGCCCTGTCATATCTACATCAGGCCACACTCACAATGTCGGCCACTGGGGCAGAGCAGCTTTTTGTCCTCCTCTTTTGGTACTTAGTGATGTGGGGGGGGGGGGGGGGGAGAGAGGGGTAATTTTTTGCTCGGCTCTGGATCCGCCATTGATGACACAGATTACACGAGGACAAAAACAAATAGCAGCAACGGTCCTCCTCACCACGTCACTCTACAGACAACAGTTCCATCACTCAGCCACACATCATCATAGAGTAATACTAAATCAGGCATGCTATAATACTGGAGAAAAGGTGAAACTTTTAGATATTAGACAACAGTAAATTGTAAGTATTACTTTTGAAACTATGTTTTTGGGGAGGAAATATTAGCAAAAGACTTTTACTTGGTGTACAGTGAGTTGACAATAATTGATAAACAGAGGTTTATGACCCAGCACAGAATTCGAACCATTTACTTAAAATGTAGAAAAAACAACAACATTATTTCTATCTTCATGACCCATATATTTATATCCTCAAGATATCAACAGGTCCCAAATTATTGAACCAATAACACAAAGATGCTCAGCCTTCACCCATGTCTCATTTTGTGCTACAGAAACTGCAGAGCTCCATCTGCACACTTACCTAAACACTAAAACAGCCTATGTCAGAATGCCCTAACTACCCCCCCCCCCCCCCCACACACACACATGGCCCCAGCCTCCTGTTATGATAATCCACCTAAAACACACAAACACTATTGATGTTTAGCCTCCATTCATACTCTACTCCCCCCCCCCACCTCATACTGCTCCTTACTACCTTATACACACTCTCCCAGCACAGCCCTCAGCCTAGTCTAGGTCTGTACATGCAGGGGCAGATGCTTGAAGAGTGTGGATTAATTTGGGATTGAGGAGTAACTATGTGCCTGTGCTTGGCATGAGTTGAGTGAGTTTAGTGTATAATCTTCTCATCCCCTCTCTATGCTGAGTACCCAGATTGTGCTGGGAGAGTGAGTACCCAGACTGGACTAGGGCAGTGAGTACCCAGCCTGTGCTGGGAGAATGAGTAGCAGCTGGGTGGGTTTCATGTTGCGTGTTTGGCCTGTGGGGGTGAGGGGAGGCTAAGAATAGCTCCATGGCTGCTTTAATGCATCATGACATCACAGTAACCCTTTACAGACAGAAACTCACCAGTGCTGCATTCCCGCATCATGAGTGAGTTACTCACTGCAGGGCTGCTTTTATGCATCATGACCACCCTGCAGGGTTGAGACACTCACGTTGAGTCGGCATGATGCACCAATGCAGCACCCTCCAGTGAGTAACTCGCCATGGCTGCTTTTATGCATCATGACCACCCTGCAGCATTGAGACACTCAGGTTGGGTCGGCATGATGCACCAATGCAGCACCCTCTGGTGAGTAACTCGCCAGGGCTGCATTGGTGCATCATGACAACAAATGTCATCTCTTAGCTTTTTCATTCTTTGTTGCCCTGCAACCAACCCCCCCTCGCATGTTGCCCTACTACCCCCCCAGATTGCCCTGCTACCGCGCCCCATTGCCCTGCTACCCCCCCCCATTGCCCTACTACCCCCCATATTGCCCTGCTACCCCCCCATATTGCCCTGCTACCCCCCCCCCCCGTATTGCCCTGCTACCCCCCCCCCCATATTGCCCTGCTACCCCCTGCCCATGTTCCCCTGCTAATTATATACCCCCCATGTTGCCCTCCAACCCCCCCCCCCCATGTTGCCACGTTTAGAAAATATGGTGTTTAAAGGTAAACACCTCTTTTAGAGTGTACCTATACCCTCCCCTATGTTGCTCTCCTACCTACACCCCCTCCGTGCATATACTTTGTTTTATTAGGTCATATCTTTTACCATGAGATACCAAATACATCACATTTCCACACCCTCATATACCCCATTAAGTTTCGAGTTCCCTTGGGTATTTGTCCCATCTCTAGGACTTTAAACATGCCAATACTATAGGAACTCTACGTGCTAAATTACCATGGAGAGATATTGTTCACATTGGCAATGGTTCTGTTGTATTAAAAGTATAAGCCATTTCACATTTTCACAATTTCAGCGTGAGATACCTAAAACATCACATTTCCCTACCCTATATATGCCCCATTGAATTCAAATTCCAAAAACCCTTTGATATCAGTCCAATCTCTAAGCCTTTATACATGCCAATACTAGGAACTTGTTGTTAAATTACCATGGAGAGATACTGTTTACATTTGCAATATATACTTTGTTTATTAGTTCATATTTTAAGCATAAGATACCAAAAAAGTCACATTTTCATATTTACCCGGTTGAATTCAAGTTCCAAATACCTTTTAATATCGGTCCAATCTCTAAGTCTTCCTACGTGCCAATACTAGAAAGCATTTACTAAATTACCATGGAGAGATATTGTTCACATTTGCAACAGTTCTGTTGTATTAAAGGTATAAGCCATTTCACATTTTCACAGTTTCAGTGTGAGATACCGAAAACATCACATTTCCCTACCCTATATATGCCCCATTGAATTCAAGTTCCAAAAACCCTTTGATATCAGTCCAACCTCTAAGCCATTATACATGCCAATACTAGGAACCTGTTGCTAAATTGCCATGGAGAGATACTGTTTACATTTGCTATATGTATATACATTGTTTATTAGTTCATATTTTAAGCATAAGATACCAAAAAAGTCACATTTTCATATATACCCGGTTGAATTCAAGTTCCAAATACCCTTTGATATCAGTCCAATCTCTAAGCCTTTATACATGCCAATACTAGGAACCTGTTGCTAAATTGCCATGGAGAGATACTGTTTACATTTACAATATATACATTGTTTATTAGTTCATATTCTAAGCATAAGATACCAAAAAAGTCACATTTTCATATATACCCGGTTGAATTCAAGTTCCAAATACCCTTTGATATTGGTCCAATCTCTAAGTCTTCCTACATGCCAATACTAGAAAGCATTTACTAAATTACCATGGAGAGACATTTGCAATAGTTCTGTTGTATTAAAGGTATAAGCCATTTCACATTTTCACATTTTCAGTATGAGATACCGAAAACATCACATTTCCCTACCCTATATATATGCCTCATTGAATTCAAGTTCCAAAAACCCTTTCATATCAGTCCAATCTCTAAGCCTTTATATATGCCAATACTAGGAACCTGTTTGTTAAATTGCCATGGAGAGATACTGTTTACATTTACAATATATACATTGTTTATTAGGTCATATTTTAAGCATAAGATACCATAAAAAGTCAAATTTTCATATATACCTGGTTGAATTCAAGTTCCAACTACCTTTTGATATCGGTCCAATCTCTAAGCCATAATACATGCCAATACTAGGAACCTGTTACTAAATTACCATGGAGAGATACTGTTTACATTTGCTATATATACACTGTTTATTAGTTCATATTCTAAGCATAAGATACCAAAAAAGTCAAATTTTCATATATATATACCCGTTTGAATTTAAGTTCCAAATACCCTTTGATATTGGTCCAATCTCTAAGTCTTCATACATACCAATACTTGAAATCTTTTGCTAAATTACCATGGAGAGATATTGCTCACATTGGCAACATTTCCGTTGTTTTACAAGTATAAGCCATTTTATATTTTCACATTTTCAGCGTAAGGTATACAGAAATGTCACATTTCCCTACTCTCATATATACGCTATTGAATTCAAGTTCCAAATACCCTTTGATATGTGTCTGATCTCTAAGCCTTTACACATGCTAATACAGGGAACCCATTGCTAAATTACCATGGAGAGATGGTGTTTATTTAATGGGTTTTGTTGTCATGTTACACCAATGCAATAGCAGCAAGTAATTCACCTGGACTGTATGTTCGGAGGTCATCAACCCTTCAGGGTTGTCATGATGCTTGAATGCAGCCCTGCATGGTGAGTGACTCACCAGAGGCTGCATGGCTGCAACCTGACAATAAAAAGCACATTAAAGCACTATCATCAAAACATTAAAGATGGCAGACAGAACACCGGGAGGTACTGTGCGCTGGTTTACCACAGGTCGGGACAGATCCTGTACAACCGGAATTTTTAATACTTTTCAAATGAAGCGCAGGTCTCTTTTCTTCATTCTCCCAAACATGGGTGTGGCATTCACATCAGAATACCAGGGGAGGTCGGCCCCCACAGCAATTACCAAGAGATTTACATGGCAGAACCACCCCTACCCCATATTTATAATGATTCCGAGTGTCCATGCCAATGTCCATGGCCATGCTCTCAGTCTCTGATTGTGTTCTTGAACCTTTTTGACTTTGTCTAGTTCATGTGCAGTATCTGATGGATGCCATTTGTGTTTGGTTTCTTTTAAATCACCATAAGGTTGCATTGACACTGATAGATCAAAACCAGGTGCTACATGGTAGATGTGATGGAGAACCTCCTTGGACCTGTAGAATATGGTACATATTCTGTAGGCATATATAGTATACGTCTGTGTTAAATGAGCTACGTCGGGTCCCTACTGTGGGGTTCGAACCCACACCCATCGACATTCAACGCTGTTCTAATTTATATATAGGCATAATAAGTTATACAGATTATTGATTGGCTCGCTAGCTCAGTGGGTAACACCGCCGACTTTTATGGTGGCTTCCGGTCCCAACCTAGGCACCATTTTAAAAAAAGGAGCTACCTTTTTTAACAAAAAAAGGTAACAATACGTTTTACTAAGTCCATCCTCTCTCCACCTGGGTTCAATTCCCAATACAAGCATTATTTTAAAAGAGAATCAGTTCTCATAACCTCCTGTCTGACTTGACCTCCTGACCAGGTTATGTGAACTAGGTCACTCCACCCAGGCTGTTCCAGGTCAGCTGGTGGTCTGAGAGAGGAGAATATGCCATATAACCTACAGTAAGACCAATAGACCAGCCACCCAGGCAAACTATAAATACATGCTAACCAATGAGGATTCCGAGCGCTCGCAGCCCAAAAACCCGGTACCGAAAACTCTTATTACTGCACTGTAAAAGCGGTGTTAAAATCCTAAGGCTGTGTCTCATGAGATCGGGCCAATTGAAAACGTCTTTGACTAGGTGCCAGCTTTGACCGGGTGCCAGCTTTGACCGGATTATATAAAACAGTTTATTTAGGGCAGGCAACGCCATATATGAAGATACAACCACCGCCATTTTCTTTATTTTATCCCTTACATATCGAATAAGAAATTTATTTTTCTCAAATATTTGTTTTTATGGTGGCCGGTCTAGGCAGGCACCCGGTCAAAGCTGGCACCTAGTCAAAGACGTTTTCAATTGGCCCGATCTCATGAGACACAGCCCTAAGTGGTGTTTAAAATTAAATGCGTTCAAGTTTAAACATGTTTAAATGCCAAACACCTAAACACCTGGTGTCTTTAATTTACAAGTGTTTAAAAGCTAAACACTTGAACGCTTAGTGATTAACTGAAAAGTGTTAACATACAAAACACTTGATTAAGTGTTTAGCTCCTTCATGTGTTTAGGGTTTAAACAGCATTTAGAAAATATGGTGTTTAAAGTTGAATACTGTGTATAGATAGGCATGCGTTTCTGATTCTTGTGATCAAACGTTCCAAGTGACAAGAACCATCAAACTATATATAGACCTCTGTTAAAACCCGTTGCTAGCGGATTCATATATTTATTAAATAGGTTCTCATTGCCACGCCAAGAATCAACTCGGGCACTATTGATTTATCTATTGACATAATTGTCTCATGAAAAACAAAGAGTTTGTCATTATGTGTTCATCAAAATTCAGGCCAAAGTTTAAAAAAAGAAGATTTTTTAAAATTAAAAGAAAATGCAACCTACCCTACCTAGATTTTTTTTGGTCTAACTTCGGATGGAAAGGATTTGGTGTGTTTGGCTGGACCGCTGACCAATCTGTCCACTTTTGCACCGGCATTTGATTGTATACATAGACCAACGCTGGGAGTCGAACCCAGGCACCACACACCCCATTTCCTGGTCACCTGCTACTGACCCGTATTGCTCCAACATCTGCCATCTGCCTATACATACACTCCTCTGACTTAGCTGTGCTTGTCTCAGGTAAGGCTATATGCCGGGGTTTGTCTTGTACAAGCATGCCTTTGGTGAGGGACGGATAAGGATATACATGGGGGGGGGGGGGTGACTTGTACCAGCATGCCTTTGGTGAGGGATGGATAAGGATATACATGGGGGGGGGGTGACTTGTACCAGCATGCCTTTGGTGAGGGACAGATAAGGATATACATTTGGGGGGGGGGGGCTGACTTGTACCGGCATGCCTTTGGTGAGGGTCAGATAAGGATATACATGGGGGGGGGGGGGTGACTTGTACCAGCATGCCTTTGGTGAGGGACAGATAAGGATATACATGGGGGGGGGGGTGACTTGTACAAGCATGCCTTTGGTGAGGGATGGATAAGGATATACCTTGGGGGGGATGATTTGTAATAGCATGCTCTTTGTGAGGGATGGATAAGGATAAGCAAGTAGCACATGCACCACTTAGCCATGCTTTAGGTGGAGAGTAATTCTTATATTTACTGCAGATACAGCTGTAAGGCTTTATATGAGATAAAAGTAATTCTTACATCAACTCCAGATACAGCCGTAAGCCTCAACATTAGTTCCAGATGCATCCTTTGGCCTCTGTACAAGCTGAAAGTAGTTCTTATATTAGCTCCAGATACATGGTAAAGCCTTAACATAGGCTGACGCGAGTTTGCCTTCTTCCTGCATGCCTTTTTTTGGGCTACTCTTGAAATCAGTCCATAGTGTCATCATGATGCATGAATGCAGCCCCCGCGAGTAAATCAACAGGGCTGCATTCAAGCATCATGCCTACGCTACGGGGTTGTTCATAGTGTCATCATGATGCACGAATGCAGCCCTGGAGAGTAAATCGACAGGGCTGCATTCATGCATCATGCCAAAGCTACGGGGTTCAGACACACCCGAAGGCTTGGGATGATGCACATATGCAACCCTTGTGAGTTACTCACGTTGGTGCACGTATATAACCCTGGTGAGTTACTCGCCAAGGCTGCGTTGGTGCATCATGACGACAAATGTCATCTTTTAATGACATCTTTCCTTGAAGGATCCATACTGTAGCCCCTGAACTCAGATGGATGCCCTGAAACTGATGCCATGGTGTAGCCCCTATCTACAAACTAAAGCTCTTAAACTGAGTCCCTACTGGATTTCAGAGGACACACTTTAGAGCCATGGTTCTGAGCACACCGGGGCAGGACGCACTTTAGAACCATTGTCCTGGGCACACCGGGGAAGGACGCACTTTAGAACCATTGTCCTGGGCACACCGGGGAAGGACGCAGTTTATAAACATGGTTCTGGGCACACCGGGGCAGGATGCACTTTAGAACCATGGTTCCATGGACATCGGGGAAGGACGCACTTTAGAACCATGGTTCAGGGCACACCGGGGAAGGACGCACTTTAGAACCATGGTTCCATGGACATCGGGGAAGGACGCACTTTAGAACCATGGTTCCATGGACATCGGGGAAGGACGCACTTTAGAACCATGGTTCAGGGCACACCGGGGAAGGACGCACTTTAGAACCATGGTTCCGTGGACGTCGGGGAAGGACGCACTTTAGAACCATGGTTCCGTGGACGTCGGGGAAGGACACACTTTAGAAAAATGGTTCCCCCGGACGTTGGGGAAGGACGCACTTTAGAACCATGGTTCCCCCGGACGTTGGGGAAGGACGCACTTTAGAACCATGGTTCCCCCAGACGTTGGGGAAGGACGCACTTTAGAACCATGGTTCCGTGGACGTCGGGGAAGGACGCACTTTAGAACCATGGTTCCCCCGGACGTCGGGGAAGGACGCACTTTAGAACCATGGTTCCCCCAGATGTTGGGGAAGGACGCACTTTAGAACCATGGTTCCATGGACGCTGGGGAAGGGCGCACTTTATAACCATGGTTCCGGGCAAGCCGGGGAAGGACGCACTTTAGAACCATGGTTCCCCCGGATGTTGGGGAAGGACGCACTTTAGAACCATGGTTCTGTGGACGTCGGGGAAGGACACACTTTAGAACCATGGTTCTGTGGACGTCGGGGAAGGACGCACTTTAGAACCATGGTTCCCCCAGATGTTGGGGAAGGACGCACTTTAGAACCATGGTTCCATGGACGCTGGGGAAGGACACACTTTATAACCATGGTTCTGGGCACACCGGGGCAGGACGCACTTTAGAACCATGGTTCCATGGACGCTGGGGAAGGGCGCACTTTATAACCATGGTTCCGGGCAAGCCGGGGAAGGACGCACTTTAGAACCATGGTTCCGGGCAAGCCGGGGTAGGAAGCACTTTTGAACCATGGTTCCGGGCAAGCCGGGATAGGACGCACTTTAGAACCATGGTTCCGGGCAAGCTGGGATAGGACGCACTTTTGAACCATAGTTCCGGGCAAGCCGGGATAGGACGCACTTTAGAACCATGGTTCCGGGCAAGCCGGGATAGGACGCACTTTAGAACCATGGTTCCGGGCAAGCCGGGATAGGACGCACTTTAGAACCATGGTTCCGGGCAAGCCGGGATAGGACGCACTTTAGAACCATGGTTCCGGGCAAGCCGGGATAGGACACACTTTAGAACCATGGTTCCGGGCAAGCCGAGGAAGGACGCCCTTTAGAACCATGGTTCCGGGCAAGCCGCGGAAGAACACACATTAGAACAATAGTTCTGGGCACACCGGGGAAAGAGGCACTTTAGAACCATGGTTCTGTGCATGTTGGGGAAGGTTGCACTTTAGAACCATGGTTCTGTGCATGTTGAGGAAGGACGCACTTTAGAACCGTGGTTCCGGGCAAGCCGGGGAAGGACGCACTTTAGAACCATGAATCATTTAAACTTAATTTCTTAAACTGGGAATACACTGAAGCCCTTGCCCTGAGATGGATACCCTGAAACTGGGTCCTTAGTTTAGTCCCTATCCTCAGAATAATACTCTTAAACTGAGTCTATGCTGTCGCTCCTGTAGTCACACTGATACTCTTAAACTGGGTCCATGGTGTAGCCCTTATCCTGAGATGGATACCCTGAAACTCAGTCTATAGGGTTGACCTGTTCTCAGACTAAAACTTCAAAACTGAGACCATGTATTGTAATCTGACATTGGTGAACCATGACAACAAATATCATCTCTTAGCGACGTGCCGTCCTTAAAGGGTTAACATCATCCTCAAAATATACCCAACCCTTCCCTGTTTCTCAAAATAACAAAAATTACTAATACAAATAGAATTCGTTGCCACATCACTACACTCTCTCCATCCAACATATTGATTGTGGATAAGGGGTCCCCATGGCCCCCTGTCAATTCTAATAAAAGTCCCATATGGGTGTGGACCACTAAATGTGACATGGCGACATGGCTGTTTTTGGGCCTAGTGACATGGGACATGAGGAATATTAGAGATAGCGACATGGGACATGGACATTTCTTAAAATCGACATGCTGACCACCACATACACAGACAGATGGCCCGAGACCCCTAAATTCGATATGGCGACATGGCCATTTCTTAAATCCAATATGGCCATTTTTTTAAATCAATATTGGCCTTAGTGACATGAATGACAATAACCTCATAGCTTGCAACATATATTATAATGCTCTCAAAACTCTCCTAAATGAAGAATTTCATAAATTCTCCATGTGGGCATGACCAGGCTGCCAATCACGATTTTCTTACTTAATATGATTATTTAATAGTCTAAATAGTTAGTCAGTCAGTTAGTTAGTGACACTAGTGACATGGGGTTTTCTATAGTGACATGGAACATAGGGCATTTCTTAAGTCAGACATGCGACATGAGGACCCCCCCCCCCCCCCCATCAAGGGCCCCAGACAGACACACCTCCCCCTACCACCATGCCAGACCATGCGCTAGTTTTGTGTGCTGCCCCTGCATCAGACTGATCAGTGACAGACACTGGAAGGGGCAGGGCGGGGTAGGTGGTAGATGGGGGGGGGGGGGGGCGGGGGAGATAGCACATGTCATTTACAAACTATATAGATTCCTGGATTCTAGTTAGAACCTGGTACATCTAGGTTTAATTCTGGCTGTGTAATCCATGTCTTCTCCTCTCTCCTTCCTAAAACAACAATGGCCACCATCCACCCCATTCCGTAATAGCAGTCCCCTCTCCCTGCAGAGTGGAAAGAGAGACTGGGGCAACATGGGCCACTTCAGCAATAAAGGGCCCAAGCTCAGGGGCACATCCCTGAATTCAAACAAATCTTGCTTTCTAACAATCCTACATTTCAACTAAAATTCCCATGGTATTTCTAATCATTTCTAGCAGCCGACTTGTCAACCATAGCGTAGTGGAAAGCCCACAATTCATTTTAAAGATGGGGGTGCCTTTTTGCCCCAGTGGACAGCTCAGCCCCACTCTCCCCTTATGTAGAGTAATGTTACAGAACACCTGCAAGGGGGAGCCACCAGCAGCAGAGTCTTAGCAGACAGCCCATGCCAAACCTTCAAAAACTACTAGATGCACACAACCTAGCCCTGCCTGTGCTATTGTTGGCTTACTTTTAGGCCCTAAGGAAGCCATCCATGCTGTTATTCCCTCACTCAGCCCCCACATGCCAAAGTGACCTTTTGTGGATTAATGGACCAATAAAGTTTGGGAAGAACTTGACCCCGCAGCAAATGGGGTCAAATGCCATTCCACACCAGACCAGCACCACCAATATCCCTCTCTGACCGTGCCAACCCTCTAGCACAGGCTGCACACAGGCTTCCACAGCACCCATCTAGGCTGAAGCCCACTTCCCATTTATTACCAACCGGTGCCCAAACATGTCCCAGACCCTGCAGAGAGTTGGTCAGCTCAGTGGTGCCACCCCTTGTTACAGAATGTCCTATTCTAACCAGGCCTGACCCCAGGCTCTGTGCCACCTCTCAGTACCTCAATTACAACCTACAGGCCATGGATCTACCCTTTGGACAATTGAATGAGATAATTCCCTGACAAACTACTGCCATTTCCCCTTCTTTTTAGATTAAACACGGTCTGCCTGCTGAAACCTGCGTACTGCTAACGACACCTGGGTCAGGTGGGTGCTGCCCCCCGGGGACCCATTCCTGAACCAGCTGCTACATCATGCCAGTTATCTATTTTCTATTCATTTTTGAAAGATTTTGATAATTATCCCATGCCATTTATTTCTTTTCTATTCATTTGTCATTTCGATTATTCTCATGCCATTTAAATCGTTGTTATTCATCCTTTGGATTTAGATTTCAATTCTTTGAATTTTTATGATGAATCTTTCTTACCTGTATTTTTGGCTTTTGAACTGGGCCTGCCTTCCCTCTCATGCTCAGTATTCCCGCTTATATTTACATATCAATTCTCATGTGACACCAAGTATAATTGACAACTCTTTTATTGAAAAAACACACATTCTAGTCTCATCTGTAGCCCATTCAAGATCCAGTCCCTCGTCGGCAGGCACTCCACAGGGGGGCTATTTTTAACAATAGATATCTGTATATTTTGTTTTTTTCTAAATGGCCGAGTCAATAGTTATGTATTCTTATTTCATCAATTTATTCTGTGGTGAGGGTATGAACCACACTGTGTGGACATGTATGAGGGTAATATATAGGTGAACATGACCGTAATACAATACACCATTACGGTAGTCATCTATTGTTTAAAACTTTAGTGCTACCTGCCTCACGGGTTTACCTTTAATGTATCTGTTGATTCATGTCTGTAACTGCTAATTGTACAGCCTTCCTCCTGCTGCCAGTAATGACTGATTACTTTAGCTTTTGGCGACCAGATTCTATAGATTTATTTCCCACAACAATTGTTATATAGAGGAACAAATACTCAATAACACTTCAAAATATCATCTCTTTATCATAAAAACTTTTATTTCAAGAAACTGTACAAGTAGACAGAGAGGGTGCCTACAAGCATGAGCCCGGGTTGACGGTGGCGATGTGTGGGAAGGGTCGTGTACAACCGCCTATACTTTAGGGTGCATACGGACCGGCGGCTGGAGAGGCACAGACTGACATGACAGTCCTGTACCCAACACCAGCTGCACCACCTGACATAATGATGAGGATGAGAAATAAATTATTCTGGATACATATGTAGTCATGCGCTAAATACATGGGCAGCAACTCCTACCGGTACCAGAAGTAGGTGGGTCTTATCTCAGCACGACATCTGCACATACACAGCAGAACTGCTTCACATGAGTCACCTCTCATTTACTGACACCTTGAAAATCATATTGACCAGAACCTAGATTAAAGAGTGCCTTTATTTGAACCCGACAATTTAACATCTCACACTTGTCTCTGGTTTTGACATGGTGTTACAGTTTTAATATCACGTATTGGTGAGATGGACATTTACCTGCTTCGTGTAGGACTTGAGTTGACAAACTTTGACTCATTTTACAGACCCACCCTCCTCTTCTATAAAACTCTGGATACATAGTCAGTGACATATACATTATTTACAAGGTGAAATTCAGCATCTTATCATTTGATCGGTGCATGGTAGATGCCAAGCATGCGCACATCCCGGAGATCTGATACTACAAAACATTTGTCACACAATATCATGTTAAGGAAAGCCCTAAGATTCACCTCCCAACAAATTAACATCCCAAGCAACACAAATAGAATTTACATGTAATCAAGTGCCTCCCTAAATCCACATTGTGGCCTTTTTAACATAATGGAACTAGACATTATGAATATTTACATAACATAACACAGGAGAAATTTGGTCCAACTTGGATCATAGCTGGTTGTGTTGTCTTTAAATGCTATTTGTGATAGTCTGGACGCTACAAATGCCATTCTATATCTAGGATAACATGCTTTCCTGCACTCGTAAGCACTTTCACCATAAATCCTTACACGCCCAAGGAAAGGGTACAGGTCAGGATGCTTGCTATGCACATTTCTGTATGTATACACTTGTTGCATTTTGGATACAGGCAGTGAGAGGGGACGGTAACAAATAACTCGGGAAGAGAAAAACAAGTATGAAAGCCTGGAGACTTATAATATTGTAGTTCATGTGCCACTTTAGTGTGTGATTTATGTAGACAGGATTATCTGAGTTGAACTAGTCATTGTTTGGCATATGGGCCTCAGAAAGTGGTTTCTATCCAGATACTTTTCTCAGAGAAGGTCATAATATGCTCGACCAGGTGCTATGTAATATATAAATATCTCAAGAAGTCAGGGGAAGTATGTATAATGCAGTATTCCTTTTGACAATGTGGGTTCTGGCTAGAAGTCATTGTATCACACACTCCCACCAGACAAGACCGAGTTACATGTAACAGGAAAGAACACAACTAAATACAATGCAGAAATGACCATCAATATCACCTCCCTAAAGCCGGGGCGGAATAAACATGGGAAGGTTAATAATGGTAATACTCTGAACACAAAGGTAGTGATATGGGGTCACCCGGCAGGCACAGCGTCAACACCCAATGTAGCACGGAGACGGGTTCTATGCGCAACTACTCTTCAACCCAACAAGATCATTATTTAGTTACAACGCTGATTATGAACAGCAACACTTTCTTCTGTCTAATTAATTAAAGGCAGGCCTTTCTTTTACAACATGTATTGGTTAACAGCAACAGCCGAGGCCGAGATGAACAACGTCCAACACTGATGTAGGCGGTGTTGGAGAATTGGAAGTACTCTGTGGTTAAATGTCTTCTTTTAATACAATTATTGAAATACATAATTCTCTGTTCATTACTGGTTTTAAATACCACATTCTGCTTTGTTTCGAGTTCTTGACTGTTTCTTCTCTGCTTATATTGCCATTAGTTAAGAAAAGCTTGCATGTAACATTAGAATTGCGTAGACAGATGATGTTGGAACATATACCACCCTGTGTCGCCCTTACCTACTCGTCTCCAACTGCCAAGGCACGTTAATGGTAGTTGTCTCAAGAGTCTTGGTAATACACCTCTCCATCTCCAAGAAACAAAAGGTTTTACATTCAGTTCAACTCAACCTATCCTGAGATACCTTACTCCACTCTGCCACGGCTATTGTCCCATGGAGGCTAGCATTGCTTCCAGCGAGAGTAGGGTTCTCTCCTCTTGAGGCTGACAAATAGTGTCATTCAATCGAAAGGCAGACTTCAACAGTTACCGTCACATTTACAAAACCAATTACTCACTTGTTTCCCTTTCTTTGATTTAATATGATAATAACAAATCGAGTTCTAAGTCATTATTGAATACCAAGCAGTTTACTTTTAACCCAAAGAGAATATGACAAACGTCTGCCTAATGCGTGATGGGAAAAATCTCAAAACTACTGAAAACCACCTCAACAAATGTTTGCGTTGCTAAATGCAGGATATGATTGTGGGTTCTTTAGTTTAGCACCTGCTCTGTCTGCACAGAGCGAGTTTACTTCAAGGAAGCCACACCATTTTTATACGGGAACAGCGGGCAAAATGCCAGAGGGGGGAGTAGGGGGGAGGGGGCATGGAAGGGAATGACTACATGGCTATGTACACAATGAATCCGCTATGAGATCACTAGCGCTTTATGAATAACTGACCCCCACCCCTGCCTTCTCAACTCTTAACTTCTTTTCCCTGCAACCTGGGCCAATCAGTTTTAGTCAGCCCCAGGATAGACTGTCAACACTGGGACAGCGATGCTCGTTGGGGGGCAGTGCGGGATGAGAGGGGAGGGGTGCGAGATGGGGAGTGATGAGAACATGCCAGCAGTGAGTTAGTAGAAGGTGCTTTGCTAAAACAAACCTTGACACCAAAGACCAGAGTTGTCTTGTCCAGCTTGGTTCAAGGGCTAACCTTAAATACTTCAGGTAAAAAGTCTCAGTGTAATTCATGTTGGCTCCCTCTATCTGTCAGGTTTAGAAGTGAGAATGCTCATCTGTGTGTTCTTCAATGCGGAACAGAGACTAGGTAAAATGCTTGTACAGCAAGCCAATGACAGCAGACTATGGTCAGGGAGTGATATCATTATAGTTCCTATGCATCCATCTGTATTGCAGTCTTCAGCCTTCTTTAGGCTGTCATAACAACAACCCTCATCAGGCAAAACTGGTTAAATACTAAACATGACCATGTTGGTGTTTGGGGCTGGGTGTGGGTTATTATGGTGAGTGCACAGTCATCAGGGGTGGTCACCCTGGGAGTGGCACCGTCAGCGAGCGAGAGGTCACCAACTCCTGCATAATGACTGCACTGAGTTGTACAATGTCCTAGTTAGTGGAGGGAGGCTGCCGCCGTTAGCTATCTACTCAGGCTGTGCGACCGGGCTCGCTCCTCATTTTTTGACCCGTCTGGTCCCTTCTTGTCTGCGGGGAGTTTGTCGAAGAAGGGGTGTTTGAGGGCGTCGGCACAGGAGATGCGGTGCTGAGGGTCGTACTCCAACATCTTCTCCACCAGGTCGAACAGCTGCCGGTGCTCGTCTGTGTCCCCCAACATGTACCGCTGTAAGGGAAGGAAGACATCTGGTTAATATCAAACAACTAACACTGTACACAATATATTCTATTTTTCAGTTTGTAAATTTTCAGAGCAGTATTTTTAGCAGCATAGTACAAGTAAGAAATTGCTAAATTCTACAATATACATGTTATTGTTTGAGTTCTTTTTAAATACTTTTATTCTGGCATATCATGCTGACATTTAGTATACACAAGCACATACATCTCCATAACTCTGTATCAACCAAACCCTCATGATCTCATGTGTCATGCTGGTAGGCAGTATTACATAGAGCAATCAATTACCTTAGAGGATACAAAATGCATTGGAATAACATGGCCTAGAAATATTTCTGATAAATTGACAATAAACTTCATAGGGGCATTTAATTGTTTTTAAAAACACTATTCATGCAAAAATAAACAAAATTCACAAAATCTTGACAAAAGGATTAGTAAGTGAGGGGGTCCCAAATTAGAGTTATTGCATTATTTTCTTCTGCAGCCGCCACCTCTCAGCATACATACCCGCAGCGGTTTACAGTTTTCACGGACAAACTTCCCGGTCGCCGTGTGCTCATCCCAGTCCAAGCGGCCGTGGTAGAAGTATTTGTTTTTTCTTCAAACAAACAGAGGGAGGGAACATGACATGCGGCACATGAGAACATGCGTAAATGGAAGTGGTGGTGTACTCACATATAAAGGTTTGCAGTTCTCACGCACGTAGCGCCCGGCTACACTGTGGTGGTCCCATTCAAGACGACCGTGCCAGAAGAAGCCGGTTCTTTGGTGCAGACAGAGAAAACAAACCAACCAATCAGAGACAAGTGCCAGTGCCATGTGACCATAGGCAACCAATCACAAGGCGGTAGAAGTATAGAAGGATAAAACTGCAAACATGCCACAAATATAGCCAAGGGAACAGCGAATCTAGCACACAAAACTTTGAAGCACTTAAACTATTGTAGGAAACTGTTCGAGGAGAAGACCCTCAAAAGATTTCATTGTCTTGCCGCTCTATATAAAACGTCTCCCCAACCATCTTGAAAAACTGTTTCTCTGCTAGTTGACATTACTGAATTGTACTAGTACTATGGCTAAATAATCACTTCAAAAACCAAGCTATATGTATCGATAGATATTCAAAGAACATGAACAGAAAATTGCATCAACAAAGCAAATGTCTTAACAATGTACAAATTAAGTAGCTGACATGCAATCCAATGCAGCTGACATATTTTACCTTTAATGGTATAAGTTTCTTTAGACCCTACTTGCTAAAAATACCCCAAACCCTCCCCTAGAGATGACCACTGCTCTTTGTCAGGGGCAAATTGAACAAGCTTGGTTATGCAGAGACTGGTTTGGAAGGATACTCTAGATAAAGAAGCGCAACATAGTAGGAACTATGTAAAGAAAATGGACGGCTTTGGTAGGTAAAGCACAGAAAGGTGAACAGGAATCAACAGAACCACACAAAACTTAACATCTTTAGGACAGACTTAGTGGTTGAAATACAGAGTGGTGATAAAGAGAGCATACAGCTGTTCAACTGCTTGTTTCTCTCGCTATTGACATCTAAAATGTTGTATCCATGTACAATTATCAGCACTCTGCATCACAACCCAGAGAAACAACCAAAATATTGGTTCAAAGAAAGAAATCAATTTCAAAACTTATCAACAATAAGAGCACAACATGGAATAGTGACTTTAAATAGACTGAGTAATTAGCAAAATGTAGTTTTCTTAACGAGATTTTACAATAATGTTAGAATATATTAAATTCTAATACAACTCATCCACTGAATGTCATAACATATCAAGGGCATTTACATTTTGAAAAGGGCTACACATAAAATTATATTGGTTTTGTGACTAGCGATAATGACCTACAGAGGTGTGTTCATACTACTATAAAGGTTCTG
Organism: Harmothoe impar; assembly: GCA_947462335.1. Classification (NCBI taxonomy): domain Eukaryota; kingdom Metazoa; phylum Annelida; class Polychaeta; order Phyllodocida; family Polynoidae; genus Harmothoe; species Harmothoe impar. Next base: position 493,894 of record OX381718.1, on the reverse strand, counting down.
CATTAGTTCATCATATAAGTTCTTGTACTCACTTTGTCTTCTTGGCCATCCTGTAAGGGAGTGTGCCCAGAATGCGTTCCATCATGGCAAGATGCTCACGGTTATCGTGTGTCTGTGATACCAGAAAATAATCAAGGATAAGGCGGGAAAAGAGAGAACATAAAACACTTAATACCAGCGGGCCACACCAAGTAAGTCTGTCTGTGTATGGATGTCTCTGTACAAACTGCTGCTCATAACCAACTCACTATTTCATTGTAAAAATATAGCTGAATAAAGGATTGAGGATTTTTATGAAATGGAATATCAGTTGGTTTAGGCTAAAAGGCTAGGTATTAGGGCAGATAGACATATTTGGAACATAGGTTTTATGATCTAAAATTTGTCATAAAGATGGAGTTGCGTCAAGCTTTTTCACAGATGTTTGTCCTAAAATAGTTGTTAATAAAACTGTAAGGGACCCATAGCGTCGAGACGTTGTTTCTTGGTGTGGCCTGAGGGAAGGAGACTATTCTGCTGTATGAGAGCTGCGAGAGGACGGCTTTTACAGCTTGGACAGGTTGGCTCATGGACATGACGGGAGGCCCCAACAGCACAGAGCAGAACTGAAACAAAGACATACGCCACCTCATCGCTCAAAGACACCCAACATGAACCATAAACACCCCAACACGGTCACCACGGTGGGTGGTTAGCTGAACCTCAATGAAACATAGTCCATCATTGTACCTAAAACTCCAGCCGTTCTGCAGTATCTAGCATTCTAGGGTGTTTTCAGGTTAATCTAGTGGGTTAACACAACCATTGGATGTTTTCAACTTCTTTTTTGGGACTTTTTCATTCCCTCCCTCCCACGAACAACAACTCCCCACCATAGTTTTCATTCAGTCCCGTCAAATATGCAAGTAACTATTGCTTTTAGTTTGTCTTGTTTTTCAGTTTTCAAGTTCATGCGGAGAGCTAGCTTTGAAGGATATGGAGGAGTTATGTTCATTTTGTATTTGAAGTAGGCAATATCACTGCATGGATCACTTGCATTACACTTCTATATATATTTTCAGTCCATATGATTTACGTTTCGTCTAATACAAATTTATGAAACCATATCCTTATTATAAGAATAAGGACACCAACTAATTATGGCCACTGAATGGTTGATATGATAACCCCCTCCCAGGTAATTTTGAAATGTCCCTACTTGGCAGTTGCTATTGCCCATTCAAAATGGGATAAAAAAAGCACAGAACGCACTGCGCCGCCTGGAATGAAACAGAAAAGTGTGAAGCGCCAACTACTGAACGCACATGCTTAGAGAATCAGACTTCCCTGAGGATTGACCTAGCAGTGACCTTACCGGGTCTGAGGAGTGCTGACCGAAGATCTGAAACACGATTAGAGAGTGAGACAGGCCCAGTGTCGCCCCCACCCCCCATTACCAAATCAAGCCGGTGCAAAAGCCACTGTCTCCACTCCTCAGTAGGATACCTTCATGTATCTTAAGTACTTTATATTATGCGTTACATGTTAATAATACTGTGAAACAGTTTAAAGTCTGAGCTGTTTCACTTTCTTTTAAAAGGGGATTGAATATTTTTGTATGTGATTTTATATTTTAAGTCAAAATTGTTGTAGGAACAGAAGTTGCAAAAGTTTTGGAGCAGCAACCTTCAAAACTTTCCATCGTATGAATAGAAAAATAAATCTAGCGCGTCTGGGAGCCAAGATACAAGGTTTTTATCAATGCATGATCTTTAAAGGAACAAAACTGGGTACCATGGGATGCATTAAACAATGCAAAAGTAGGGAGTTGGCAGTTCAACTACTTGAAGGTAGATCAAGGGGGTGTCATGTCCATGAACAACCTGAGAATCAGGGTCAATTCTATAAAAGTATTGAACTACACTTATATTTATGTATGAACTCCAGAAATTCAAATCCTGCGATGCCACTCTCTGACTGGTTACTAACAATTCTCCTTTCCTAGTGGAGGTCATTATATATTATACAGAAAGTTATTTATGGGTGGCATGAAGTATTAGTTGAGGTTTGCGGCGTGACTCACCTGGAACAAGGTGTACCCTGTGTAAAGCTCGAACATGATGCAGCCGATAGACCACACATCACACGGCTGGGTCCACCCCAACTCTGCAAACACAAACACTACGTTACACACATGACACTGACTTAACAGCTGCTTTCTAGTTGGCTGTTTAACCATGAAATATCAAGGGAAGGAAAGAAATTGAACCTACATCATTGAGATTGATTGAGATAATCATAATCCAGATTTTCATGATATTACTTCAAACAGTTTCCCTACCAAGTATAACTTCGGGTGATCTGTAGTGCCGTGTTGAAACAATTGTACTGTGGTGTTCATGGTCAAATGTGGCCGACCCAAAGTCAATGAGTCTGATGTCTGTGTTCTTAACTCGCTTGTTGTCGCGTTTCTGCAGCAAAGAAAAAAAGTACCATGTGGCCATCAGTTACAGTCAAGGGTTCCAGTCATGTCCTCTGTCTTTGAAATCACAGGGATTTTATATGGCAATACCATCATTGGTACAGCCACATTTATTTACGGACTTGCAAAAGAAAATTGTAACGATTCTCTTCTAGCATACACAAGTTTCCATACTCTGGATGAAAGGGGAAATGTGACATCTTATATAGTTTTGGAATAGTTTCAAAAGGTGTGTTTTTGTCATACATTTAGCAATACCTCTCTAGTAGTGAAATCAGCAGGTTTCAACCAGAGGTTATCAAAGCCATGCAAACATGGGCGACACCAGCGAGCCATTGCACAATTGAATTCCAAAACAGACACCATCTCAATCTATCGCAATCAAATCAGTCTGTGAAACTCTGTGTTCCAGCAATAATTCACTGGGATAGATTGAGTTGGGGTCCACTGGACTCTTTACTTGTTGTTGTTGTTGTTGTAACATGAAGGATTGCATTTCCCCTTGCATCAGGACAAATGAACAGGAACATTCGACAACAGAAGCACAAGACAGAAAACCCGCCATTTCACAAACAGGGGTTAACCATGGTAACGACATGCACACAAAGGATACGACTCACAAATGACACATTAAGAACTATCTCATATATAAGAGTCTCTTTTAATTGTTTCAGTTTTTCTCTAATGCCTTTAGGTTTTTCAGCCATTATTCAAATGTAATTATACCCTGAAAAACAAATATGTTAAAGTCTGTATGAAATGTTTAAATACAATGGTTTTGCTGCATGTTGAGTCTTACTGTTCAAAGTGTACTTGCTCAGTGAATCTTGGGGTGTGAACTTGGGGAAGAAAGGCGAATCAACATGGTTTTGGAAATATCATGAACCCCAAACTGGCTGTGTTCTAACTCAGACTCAAGTACTGTAAATGTCTCTTACTACTTTACAACTAGAGGAAGATATATTGCGACTCGAAACGTGTTTTCAACGTTCAAGGGAAAACATGCATATACATGTCCAAAATCTGATCTCAACACTTAGATCTGCCACTCACTTTTATTTCAATAAAATGCGGCAGAACATTCATGTTATATCATTCGCGTCAAATTTAAACAGATATCTGATATGTGCATTTTGAATTGCAATAACTAGTACACAGACAATCAAAGCGAAAAGGTTTCACCATAGCAGGACACCTGGGCCTCTAGGCTGAATAGTTTTACCAATATGGGTGCTTTTGTATACAAAATTGTAGGTACTATGCTCTAGAAATCAAAGGGTCATCAGATAAAAATACCCTTTACATGAATTTACTTCATTCAGGCTACTCCAGCAGACTTTATCCTCTGTCTCTTGCAGGCTAAAGGAAGTTTCTGGCTTTGATAATTACTTTTGTACTTTTCGCTTTGACTGCCATAAGGGTGGAGGGAGGAGTTTATGTTGATACATTTTGGTGAAATGTATGCTGTAGTGCCTGGGGTGAATACAAGATGTTAACGGGAGGAGCCGAGTGAAGGACAACTTACAACGGGGCGCCATGGATGTCTGGTATCGGCCTGCAAACCATACACCCACACGGTGAGAAGGGAACAGGCCACCACACCTCACTCTTGACACTTCATGTACAGGTCTTGGGGCAAGTGACACAGGTGCTCGGGCGTTAGATAATACACATTATTTTGCAAAAGGGGGAAAATTTATCAAAGATATACATTTGTCACTTGTTTTATTCTTTTACATGGAGATATGGATATTGATATTTCTATCATGAGTGAAAACTTTGATTTCATCTCAGAACACTATGTCATAAAAATTCATGATAATCAGTTAAATACATCAACAACTTGATAACCCTAAATATATCTAATGTCTGTGTCTGTAAAAGAAGCATGACCAATGCGAGAAGAGGGGTGACTGACACACCAAGGGGTGGTACGGAGGGCAGCCCAGGGGCAGGGGTCAAAACGGGCGCACTCTTAATGCGTGGCAGGTCTTACAGCTCCATCCAGACCATGGACGGCCCGCCACGCTCGTTGCTGAAAGCAAAGTGCGACATCTTTGTTTGTTTCACAGTTTGCAGGGAAGTCTAACACTGTGTGGAGATGTGTAAGACTAAACTGGGTACCCTCCTTTAACTCTATGCAGCAGGAATTGTCAATAGACCGGTTTGGGTTTTGGTGCATGGATATCATGGGACGTAATAAACTAGGCCTAACTATACGTTTGTTGATCTACAGCAAACAGCATTCCTTAATTCTTTATCCTGATGACTTCCTTACACTTAAATCAATTCAACACTGTATGTGCAACTAAAGTGTGCTTTGTAGATTCTTGAAATGAAAATTTTGATATCTTGCACAATTGCACAGGACACTCACAGTTAACTACATTTACTACTATACTCAAAAGAATAAACGAAACTATTTAATATTTTCACTCAAAATAAACAAATTCAAATGATTGGCACAAAACAGTAGGTGATATAAATATGACAACCCAAGGTGTGACGCTATAAATAACACTGGCCATGCCTTCCAGAACGCGCAACCTTTGGACACCGTTTACACATTCTACAATATAAACTACCTCTACACAGAGAACGCTATGTACAAGTGGTAATCACCTTTTTGGGGTTGTAGATGACTTCGGCCTCGGAGCTGACAAACAGTACGTTCTCAGGTTTGAGGTCTGTGTGCGTCAGGTTGTTCTCGTGGAGGACTGTAGGGGGCGCAACAGGCATTGATCAACACAGGTTATACAGCAAGGTATTACATACAACCACCTGCCAATATCTAAATATGAATCCAAGGAAATTTCTACAGAGTATACTCTTCCTTCCAACAGCTACAATAAGTTTTTCATATTTATGATCTCTTTAGAGAGAAACCTGGTTCTATATATTTTCTGCATAACACTTATCCATTTTCTTACTAATATTTTTTCACTTTCATCATATTACTCACACTTAACAGCTTTCGTCATCTGGTAAGCTATATGTCGAACTTGTTCCAAAGGGTACGGTTGGTAATTGTTATCTTTCTGCAAAGACAAAACACAGATGGCACATTATTAACAATATAATTTTCTGCTGTCATTATATCTACCATTTCTCCCCCAAACAGCTGATACAGCACCTTTATTAACCCCTGCCCACAGACACAGACACTGCTCTGTGAGTGGCTCATCTGCCTGTGTCGAGTGCTCGGTCCACACCGGCCGTGCCTGGGTCAACACCAGCACCAGCTGGGTTACTGCCGACCCCGTTTGTACTCAGGGCTCTCAGTCCTCATCAAAGCCGGCAGAATTAAACCACACCGAGCGTGTGTGCACAAGGCCATGATTTACAGACGGCTCTCTACTGGTGGGTTAAAGCATTATGCTGCCCTTAAAGGGTTAACAATAAGAACCAGGTGTTGTTCTTAGTATAACACTGTTTCCCAGTACACCTGCACTTGTAGACTGAGAGCATGTATTGCCCTGTGCTAATATGAGAGCTGTGGCTGTTTAATAAGACTACCTCCATGGTACATATGTATCAGGGTATGGGGCTCAGCACTAACAGCAGCAAGGGGCAGACACAGTTTATGCCCCCTGAGCTGCTCCCACCCTGCAGTGAGCATCATCTGCCCGCGGACACATGGCAGCCCGAGCTGCTCCAGGAGCTATTTTGGTACACACTGTGTCTATTTACACAGCTCAGACTCACTGATAGACTGCAGCATGGGGCAGTGGGGGGAGGGGGGGGGGGTCAGGGGGAGGGAAGGAGAGGTGGAAGGGGAGAGAGGAGGAGAGGAAAGGGGAGGGGGAGGAGAGGAGAGGAAGAGGGTGAGAGGAAAGAGAAGAGAAGGGAAGGGAGGAGAAGGGGAAGGGGAGAGGGACTGAATGGTGAAGGAAGTATTGGTGACAGAGTCAAGGAGAAAGAGACATGTCAGGGATTGATGCAGTTAGAAAACCCTATAGGCTCCCTAATGGTGCACAGTGCAGCATTGTACACCGTCATGGTAGCCTCTACACCACCTGCCCTACATCTGATACAGACACAAAGGGGCGCCGGGACCGTGTGAGATAACTGCCACAGTGCCACGCGGGGTGGGCAGATCTCATTATGGACTGTGCCGTATAGAGGGTTAGTGTCATTGTGTCATGTCTGGGACTTGGGGGAGGAGTGTGTAAGGCTGTTTGTATTAGACATCCTACATGACACACAATTCTCAACACTAAGATAGATGTGTAAAACATACTACAGCACATACTTTAAATTGCCATGATTTCCCGTTCTATCAAGTCTAAATGAAAGGAATGAGCACGCTGTGACAGGACGCATACTGCATTACGTTGGTACCTACTGACCCAAGTGGTAATAGCTAGTATTAGATCTCTACTACACTCCCCAGCCTTCCCCTGAGAGTGGTATTTGAGCAGTGACACATCAATAGTCATCAACTATTCATTGGGAAGTGGAAGGCAGGGATGTCTTTTCTGTAATTTCATTTGGACTACCGTACCGTCGCGATTTAGCGCCGGGGCGCTCTTCAATTTGGAGAGACCATTAAACCCAAGATAGGTGCTTATTCGAGATCATATTTCAGTGCTTAAGGAATACTTCAATATCCCTGTACCCCCGGCGCTTATACAAGACTGGCGCTCTTTCAAAACCGGCGCTTCATCACGATGGTACAGTATGCGGAAGAAAACTAAATGAGAAAGGACTTCTGAGACAAATACTAAAATGTATAAGAACGCGGAGAGAGAGAACAGTTTACTTACGAGGAAGTCGAAGACACTGAGTCCGAGCATGTCGAAGGATATGCACATGTGTCCATGGTAGTCGAACCAGTCTAGCATCCGCACACATAAACTGTAAGTAGAGTCAACACACACTGAATTAATACACAAGTTTCTTTCATTAGTCAGGTGGCAAAAGACCTATTCTACTAAAAGTTGTAAAAATGGGGCAGAAAGATTATGGAGATATTGTAGTACCTTAAAATACTTGAGTATGATAAATATACCCTGCAAATGAAAACCCTCAGTCTAGGTGGGTTATAAAAGGGTCCCAGGTAAATACGGTACACACAGCTGTACCTCAGAGTATGAGACCTGTGTGAGCTGCTCCCTCACCCTGAGCTGCTCCTCCTATAGTCCCAACAACTCACCCCACCACACGGCCCCACCTAGACCAGACAATTCCAGATAGTGCTGATACCATCTGCAGCTCCACAGCCACGGTCAGTCAGTCCTCCCTCCCTCCTTCCTATCAAACTGCTTCCCATCAAATAGCCTGCCTCCCCCACCCGGTCCTGTCCAATGGTAATCTTGGTTTTATCTGGTGTGCAGGTCATAGGGGGCGCCATGAACTACCCAGACTCCCAGGACCTGGCTAGAGTGATCTGAGATATAGGGCCTGCACAGGGCCTGGTCTGGTTTGGTGTACCATGCACTGTAAGCTGGCCACAGCTAGTCCATCTAAGATGTGGAAGATTGCCATAATTTTACCACAGTGCAGGTTTTCATTCAGCCCTAAGGTCTAGGCAGCAGCCATTTACTGCCCCCAAACATGGATTGTAGGGGAAGTATTAGTCCCAGTGGCACCAGCAGCCTTATAAATGTGCTCCTGATGCCGGCTGGATGAAGAGCTACTACATCATCACCACACTGACAGCTTCCATTTTCTTACCGGTTCTTTTTCTTTGAGAAAATGCTGACACAAAGCAATTGCCAATGCTTCTTCTATTTCTTTTCCACTACCACAAAGATGGAAGTGGATATCAAAGATGGGCAGTCCCTATAGGTGTAGATCATCACTCGGTACACCCTGAACTACCAAGGCTATATTGATCTTTATTTGTGTCAACTTGTTCTTTCGTCTGCATGATGTTACAATGCACCAATGCAGGGCCGGCCCTCTGCATTCTATCATGACCAACAGCTTGTCTGTGTGTTGGTGTGTGAGACTCCAGCAGCCCCTACCTACTGCTGCCTGCTGCTGGAATGTCTGAGGTCAGCCTGCTCTGTGCTCTTATCAGCTCTAGGTGCTGTGTGTGAGAACCGCGTGCCACCCCGCGCCCCGCCCAGCCAGCACTCCCTCACCAAGACCCACCACAAGTAAGGCCCTCTGCCAACCCTGCTCAATGCCAGTTTACAAAACAACCCATTTCTACTCTGTTAAATGTCAGCTTGGTCAAACTGAGTGAGACAAAGGCCTTTTCACAAACTACTCCCCCTTCCCACTCACAGCCAGATGTACTCCTCTTCTTTACCTCGTTATAAATGTGGGGGGGGGGGGGGGGGGGGTGGGGGTGGCCTTGCTCTAACAGCCACATATTTGGTCTAGTGTACTGTTCATGACCAGGTACCACCAGGACTCTTACCTAGTTGTGGCAAGAGTCTTGGCAGGACTATATGTACCATCAGGACCCTTACCTAGTTGTGGCAGCAGCCAGTACAGGACTAGGTACCACCAGGACCCTTACCTGGTTGTGACAGCAGCCAGTACAGGACTAGGTACCACCAGGACCCTGACCTGGTTGTGGCAGGAGCCTGTACAGGACTAGGTACCACCAGGACCCTGACCTGGTTGTGGCAGGAGCCTGTACAGGACTAGGTACCACCAGGACCCTTACCTGGTTGTGGCAGGAGCCAGTACAGGACTAGGTACCACCAGGACCCTTACCTAGTTGTGGCAGGAGCCTGTACAGGACTAGGTACCACCAGGACCCTTACCTAGTTGTGGCAGGAGCCTGTACAGGACTAGGTACCACCAGGACCCTTACCTAGTTGTGGCAGGAGTCTTGGCAGGACTAGGTACCACCAGGACTCTTACCTGGTTGTGGCAGGAGTCTTGGCAGGACTAGGTACCACCAGGACCCTTACCTAGTTGTGGCAGAGCCTGTGCAGGACTAGGTACCACCAGGACCCTTACCTAGTTGTGGCAGAGCCTGTGCAGGACTAGCCTACACTCACCCCTTAGCTCAGACTCTGTGACCTCTCCACCAGCAGCCAGGGGTGTGTCACCCTGCCCCCGGCCACCACTTGGCAGCCACGCAGGGTACACTGCCGGCAGTAGGCAAGCACCAACACATGTCAGCCATACATCTTTGATGTCCCCAGGCTTCCTGCAACCCCATCCATTAATCAATATGCTGATCGACCTGCCCGTATAGCTGTGGTACTGGTGTGGAGGGCCTGAAGGTGATACCATGGGACAAGTGGTCTGATCTGGAAGCATACCACAACTAGGTCAGGGTCCTAATGGTACCTGGTCCTTCCCAGACTCCTGCCACAACTAGGTCAGGGTCCTAATGGTACCTAGTTCTACCCAGACTCCTGCCACAAATAGGTCAGGTACCTAGTTCTACCCAGACTCCTGCCACCAATAGGCATTCTTTCATTCAGCTTTTTTTCAACTTGCGGTGGTGGCATCAGGGCCATACCTGGCTGTTGAAGGAAGGAGTGTGTCGTACAGACACAAGCCGCACCCTGGGACTGTAACTGGATGCCACCAAACCACCAGGGAGTGCAGCTAGAGCCAGGTGTGAGGCTGTCCTGGTGTCATTAATACTCATGAGGTGGCCCACTTTGGGTGTCTTATTTACCTGCCTACACTGAGGCCAGCACCCAGTGCCTGGTGCCTGGTTTACTACCACAGACCTTATTGATGTGGCTACAGGTACACAGAGGCTGGTACACATATAGGGAGACACTCCATGTCTTACTGACAGCTGGTACACAATACACTCATGTCTAGTTGTCTATTCAGGCTCCATATAGGGAGTCTCACTGACTAAAATCCCAGTTCTACTGACTACTGACAGATTGGGAACCTTTTTCAGGGACTCCTTAGTACATATTGAGTAGTAAAGTAGAAGGGATAATAAAATACCAGTCTAATGTTCTACAGAGCTAGAGAAACCAATTTAATCTGCCCATCTACCTGCACCGACTACATGTACCAGAGGGAGTGGAATCAATAGGTCTATATCATGACATACAGTCTAGAGGCTGAGCAGGACATTAATCTAAGGCAGCTTTTATAGAGTGTTCAATACAGCAGTGGCGGTGTGCCACATCACGTCTACATTCTGTATGAGGCCCACACAACCCCCGAGTATTGACACCAAGTGTGAGACTAAAAAATCCCCCTGAAGCCGACGTCCAACATCCAAACAGATTATCTCAAGACATGTCAGCTTACAACAACCTCAGCAAGAGTATCATTTTCTTGTATAGGTTAACCCTTAAAGCCCAAGATGCTGTTTGTGTGGCCTTTGTTGTGGTGATGGATGAATGCAGCGCTGGCAAGAACCTTACCAGTGTTACATCTATGCATCATGCCGACAAAGGGCAAAGCACATTAAAGCACTATGCGACCCGTAAAGTATTAGAGAAAATAACATCTTACTTTTTGCCCTCCGGGTCCTTCTCGTTCATCTTTTCCAACACGTTAATCTCCAGTTTGGCGGCTTCCCGATATTTCTCAACATTTTTGATGATTTTCAGGGCCACAAACCGTCCCTCTCTGTAACAAAGAAAACAAGAGTAAATTATGGAAATTGCACATATTGGATTGATTAGGTGGTCATTTGATGTTTTAGGAGTTTAAACAGGAATTATCTATCTGTATGTTCTGCTGTTCTATTCATCACATTGGTATTTATATTCCAATTGTTCAGTGCAACAATTGCATGACATTGTGGACACTGTTGAGTGTTGGTTTGTAATTGATTAAATTCATACTTGTTCAATAAAAACAAAGTTGTGTTCTAATCAAAATGTTATCGTCTCATTAACTTGGCTAGCATTAATAATATCCGATCAATAGTCTTTTATTAAGCTTCATGATTCCCTTTGTTGTACTTTCTACAGGAAATGTTAATCTCTTTCTGGGATGTTCCCAATTTCATTTCAGCATTTTGTCAAACTGTTTTCCAACTTTGATAATTCAAGGTCATGTCTACTGGAGAAGGTCAGTGAGTGAAAGTGACCAGACAGTGGCCTTGTGGAGGTCATGTGACCTCAGGTCATCACTCTGTGTGGTGGGAGGTGATGAGGGGTGGATGAGTCGGGGCATGATAGAGAGAATGAGGAGAGAGGGCGACGGACGAGTAGGAGACAGAGAGGCAGCGAGGGGAGAGAAGGCAGAGAGGATTGAGAGGTAGAGGGAGGGAGTAGAAGGCAGAGAGAAGTGAGGGATAGAAAAGACAGAGAGAGAGGGGTAGGGGGAGACAGAGAGTGGGAGAAAGAAAAAGAGGTAGAGGAGAGAAATAAACAGAGAGGCAGAAAGAGGCAGAAAGAGGCAGAAAGAGGCAGAGAGGCAGAGATAGAGTGATTGTAGATGCATGTTCTCCCGGGGCACCACGAGTGTCGACCATCGCCGTGCGCACGACTCCGTCTGCTGAAACTCAACAGTCATTGTGTGCATCTTTTTGAGCTGAAAGGAAAGTCTTGCAGTGCAGCATTAACAGTGAGTAATGACCCTCAGAGCCTCCTGCAGCCAGCGCTGCTCCTAGTGACAGCCACTACAACTAAGTCCTCACCCGGCTGAAACTGAGACAGGTTGCATTAGCCCAGGCAGGTTCAGCACTGCTTCATGACTTTATCCCAGGTTTTATCACAGGAGAACTTATTCTCAGATTTGGAACCAATTCATCAATGTCATTTATGAGGTACTCTTCTTTTCTTCAAGTCCCATGGCATTCTGCATTTTTCTGGTTGTTCACAGTAATGTCTGCAACCTGTGGCAGTCAATGTCTCATATGGAATTGCACTATTATGATTTGTAATTAAACAGGGGTTTGATGGTCATGTACTGAGCATTGAAATCAGTCCATAGTGAAACATATTCTGAAACTAAGTCTACAGACTGATACTCTTAAAATCTGTCCATACTGTAGCCCCTGTCCTCAGAACCATGGACTTGGGAGAAGGACACACTTTAGAACCATGGTTCCATGGATGTGGGAGTAGGACACACTTTAGAACCATGGTTCTGTGGACATGGAGAAGGATGCATATTAGAACCATGGTTCCCCTGGAGGTGGGGGAAGGATGCACTTTAGAACCATGGTTGCCCTGCACTTCAGGGAAGGACGCACTTTAGAACCATAATTCTGTGGACGCGGGGGAAGGACACACTTTAGAACCATAATTCTGTGGACGTGGGGGAAGGATGCACATTAAAACCATGGTTCTGAGACGGATACCCTGAAACTGAGTCCATGTTTTAGTGATACCACAGTGTAGCCCCTGTTCCCAGGTGGATACCCTGAAACTGAGTCTATGGTGTTGCCCTGTCCAATGCATCATGGCTTCGCATTAATTTTGTCGTCATGATGTAGGATCGGCCCAAAGTGAAGGTGCGGATTATACTCAAGGGGATGCTACAGTACTAAAGTGGCCATAATCAGATGTCCTGTGTGCCTTATAGGTTTTTCTAGGTGTGGCCAATATGCGAGTTGGGCTTATACGTAAGGTTTTACGGTACTGTCAAGTTGATGTGGACACATTACCAACAGTCGACTTTACTGTGTCGTACATGAACCTCAAATAGTTAAACATGGTTATGTTAATTCCTCATTCAAACACTACAAGATATGAGGGGATATAAGGGGGAGAGTGATGCCCAATGCCTGCAGCCTGCCTGCCCCACACTACCAGCAGCAACAGCAGGGGGGGGGCTGACCCACTTGGTAGGTTCTTGGTTACCATGGTAATGCCCCCATGTGGAGCTGTGTGTGTGGGGGGGGGTGTTGTGCTGGGGCTGGGTGATCACCAACTCACCCTGCACATTGCAGCCAGCCGCACAGACACACAGCCCGCCCCCGCTGCTGCACACTAATCTATGGCCAAATACAGTTTTTGTCAGATCCTGAGAAAACTCAAAAAGAGCTTCTGGTGGTGAGGTGGGAAAAGACCTAGTCTGGACACCAAACTATGCTGACCCTTCAAACAACATGAAAGGCATGTTTGTGTATAGCTGCTGCCAATAAGTGAGCCACCCAATGTTGTGTTCTGCTCCTACTGCGACTTGCTCTGTAGCTGAACTACTCCATGCTCAGCTTCACGAGCAGCGCAGACCTACTAGAAGTCTGGTTCTATGAGCAGCTCAGTTCTACTAGAAGTCTGGTTCTATGAGCTCTATTCATTAAGCAGCTTGATTCTTCGAGCAGATTTGCTTGTCCTACAACCTGCTTGTTCTGCAAACTGCTTGTTTTACAAACTGCTTGTCCCACAAACTGCTTGTTCTGCAAACTGCTTGTTTTACAAACTGCTTGTTCTACAAACCGCTTGTTCTACAAACCGCTTGTTCTACTAACTGATTGTCCTACAAACTGCTTGATCTACAAACAGAACAAACTGCTTGTTCCACAAACCGCTTGTTCTACAAACCGCTTGTCCTACAAACTGCTTGATCTACAAACTGCTTGTTCTACAAAATGCTTGTCCTACAAAACTACAAGTCCTACAAACCTATCAGTTCTACAAACTGTTTGTTCTACAAACTGCTTGTTCTACAAACTGCTTGTTCTACAAACTGCTTGTTCCACAAAGTGCTTGTTCTACAAACTGCTTGTCCTACAAACTGCATTTTCTACTTATTGCTTGTCCTACTGCGACTTGCTCTGTAGCTGAACTACTCCATGCTCAGCTTCACGAGCAGCGCAGACCTACTAGAAGTCTGGTTCTATGAGCAGCTCAGTTCTACTAGAAGTCTGGTTCTATGAGCTCTATTCATTAAGCAGCTTGATTCTTCGAGCAGATTTGCTTGTCCTACAACCTGCTTGTTCTGCAAACTGCTTGTTTTACAAACTGCTTGTCCCACAAACTGCTTGTTCTGCAAACTGCTTGTTTTACAAACTGCTTGTTCTACAAACCGCTTGTTCTACAAACCGCTTGTTCTACTAACTGATTGTCCTACAAACTGCTTGATCTACAAACAGAACAAACTGCTTGTTCCACAAACCGCTTGTTCTACAAACCGCTTGTCCTACAAACTGCTTGATCTACAAACTGCTTGTTCTACAAAATGCTTGTCCTACAAAACTACAAGTCCTACAAACCTATCAGTTCTACAAACTGTTTGTTCTACAAACTGCTTGTTCTACAAACTGCTTGTTCTACAAACTGCTTGTTCCACAAAGTGCTTGTTCTACAAACTGCTTGTCCTACAAACTGCATTTTCTACTTATTGCTTGTCCTACAAACTGCTTGTTCTACAAACTGCTTGTTCTACAAACTGCTTGTTCTACAAACTGCTTGTTCTACAAACTGCTTGTCCTACTAACTGATTGTCCTACAAACTACTTGTTCTACAAACCTATCAGTTCTACAAACTGCTCAGCTCTAGGATCAGCTCGGCTCTTTGAGCAGCTCGGCTCCCTGAGCAGCCTGCAGTGTTTACCGGTCTGACTCTGACTGGCCTCCTTCCCAGACACTGCCTACCACCACCCCCACACCTGCCACTCGCCGCCTCAGCAGCATTTTTACCCACCGAGCAATTTCTATGACGCCACTCTCCAGACCTTTCTGTATGATGTTACTGCTCAGAGATAGTCATCTAGATGAATACATTTTCTTCTCCTCCCCCCCCCACTACACTGAATCTTTTTTTCGGACAGATAACTGTCTCAGTTCACAAATAACCTACACATATAGAAACAGGTGAACCACTCTGTGATCTCTTCCCATCTAGAGACCTCCCAGCCCTAATATTTGTTTTTTTTTCACAAGAAATTACTTTCACTCTGCTCTGCTCTTTCTTTGCTCCTTTTGATACATTCATGGCTGATATTTGCTGTGCTTAAAAATCATACACACTACCTTTATTCATTATCAGGTCTCTGACATCTACTGAGCATGTCTATTGCAAATGGCCAGCACCAATATTGACTTTTAGGGTAGAAGTTTGTTAGAGGTACAAGATGGTTTCGCACAAAGTCTCAGTCTTGTATCAGGACAGTCTTCAGTAGTGTATCAAGCAGTAGACACGAATCAATGTATGAATGCAGCACTTGTGGAGCAGTCTAGTAGCTGAACCTTACAGATGACCGCTGCGCCTCCCCTCACCTTCCCCTACTTGTGAAGCTACCACTGAGTGGATGTTATTGTGTGTGTGAGTGTAAAACAACCACCACCCCACCACACACCTACAGCAGGGTAACACTTACTCTCGTTCCCAAATCCTTCCGAAGGAAGGCTCTGGTAACTGCCAAATGAAGGGATTTTGCTGGTTCTGGGCAACCCCTGCTGGTAGCTTGGAACCAGCGAACAGGAACAGGAAATGGAACCAGAAAGGCTGATGGTAAATCTACCTAAAACTACCATCATACATTCTGGTTCCATTTCCTGTTTCTGTTCGCTGGTTCAAGCCTACCAGCAGGGGTTGCCCAGAACCAGCAAATTTCCAAGTTCAAGGTTATTTGGCTGTTCCCAGAGCCTTCCTTCGGAAGGATTTGGGACCGAGAGTAGGTAACACTACACAGTGCTGACAGAGGCTACAAACACACTCTACTTTACACTGTATCAAACACTCTGTACAATGAGCTGCAACCACAAAGAGCAGCGGTGATCTAGTTATGTAGATTCAGCACAGACATTTTGTATGTGCTTTTAACATTCGCAGTGTTACTTTGATGAATACAGCACAACACATGTATGTTAGTTGTTAACACCTTTAAATGATACTCAAAGATCTTGCTAGTTAATACTTGTAGACACCTAAAGCTCATTACTTTAAGTTTCCACATGAACCCTACACTAAGTTGAGGTACTCCAACAAGCACCAGAGTTATCTAAATATCAGCTCAGGGTGAAACCAAAGTTACAGAAGATGGGGGCGGCGTTTATATTCCCCGCTGAAATACTAACACGCAGAACCCCAGCAGGTCTTGGCTCGGTATCTGTGAGTTACTCATCGGTTCCGTCAGAGCTAGCTGCTCACCCTGCCAGAGCTGCTCCTTCATCCTCAGCTGCTCTCTACATAGCTACTAAAATGTGCACCTTGGATTTCCCAAATAGTTTATGGGCTATTAGTTTCAAACTTTGACACATCTGAAACTTTAACCTGAGAACTGATCTAAAGCACTACTATGTCTTGTGTGTTTGTCTGTGTGCCTTCTGGCTATGGGAGATGTCTACACCTAATGAAGTTGATTTTATGTCAATCCTTGCCTGCCTCACATACTGAATACATGTTCCTAAATCTGACTGACACAGGTTTCCAGGTTTCTCATCATTCATCAGTTTATTTATTCACATGAGCCACTCCCAGACCTTATGAGATGTAAACCTACATAACCCTCCTCACCCCCTTCCCCCACCAAACAGCCCCTGCAGTGCCTATCACTGCATGCCAGGCCAAGCCAGATTTAAATACCTCCCCCTGCACCTGGCCTTTTTCTAGAATAACATTAGTTTGACCTTCCTCAGAAGTTGATCACTGGGCTGCTCTCTCACACTGAGCTGCTCCCCACACTGAGCTGCCCCCCCCCACACTGAGCTGCTCCCCACACCCTGAGCTGCTCCCCTCACACTGAGCTGCTCCCCTCACACTGAGCTGCTCCCCACACCCTGAGCTGCTCCCCACACCCTGAGCTGCTCCCCACACCCTGAGCTGCTCCCCTCACACTGAGCTGCTCCCCACACACTGAGCTGCTCCCTCAGACCTGTCATTGGGGCTCATGGTGGTGAGGTGAGGGGTGTGTACCACAGGGGGACAGTACATGAGGGGTGTGGATGTATAGCAGGGGTACAGCCAGGGTTGTCAGGATGAGGGTATGTTTGGGAGTGGTAGGGGTGTTGTTACCTTGGCAACCCAATCAGAGGGAGGAGAGGGGAGGGCAGTAGGGGCGCCAATACCAGAGGGGTAGGTTAGGTGTTGTTGCTATGGCTACACAGAGAGGTGAGGCCTGCTGTGTACAAAGGGCTGTGTGTGCTGTATGTCTACTGTCCTGCTACCCACAGCCCTGTGTGTCTGTGTGTCTGTGTTTGTAAACACAGTCACCTTGTCAGGTTAGAGCCCAGTTAGACCACTCCGCATCCTTCTACGGGTTTGACACAACAAAGTCTGCACTAATTCCACATCAAGTCTACCCCATGTGTGTACTACTTCATGTATACACTACCTAGGTGTGGGTGGCACTCGGGTATTGGTAGGTAAGGATTAACATGAAGTCTTGTACCCCATGTGTGTACTACTTCATGTATACACTAACTAGGTGTGGGTGGCACTCGGGTATTGGTAGGTAAAGGTTAACATGGCCTTGTACGGCAACTCGTAGAGATTCAGAGACGGGCATAGTTTTTGTTGCCTGATTTCCCCAAGGTAGCACAAAACCTCCGAGGAGCTACTACAAGAAACCTCCCTCATCTGATCCACGAGGAAAAGGGATCAATTCCTGCTTTCATTGGATCAGATGTTTTTATTTCAAGTTTTCCCAGACTAGAGAGATCTAACCAGGAGTTTAGCGCCAGAGCCAATCATAAAAACCACCAAGCGTCTTTGAATCTATAATCACTTTTAAATGGATCTTGACATAGGTTTTCATAATAGCTGTCTTGGTAGTCTATACACCAGAGTTAAAACTACACTTGAAACTTGGCAAGCAGGGAGGGGCTGTGATAACTTCCTGAAGGTAAAGCTTTAGGCTTTTTGAATCAATACTACCTACAGATATTGACTTTAAGATATATCAAATGATGTCTCCATTTTCTATTTCACAGGGGCAGGGGGAGCATGCCACCAGAGCTAGGGTAGACTGACCTAAAAATAACCACGTACCATGAGATGTCCACCTTAATTATGCAGTTATTCGTGTATGGTATTGTACTTATTTGTCCTTTTCTGGAAAGAATATCACTTAAAGTGTACTGTGATACAAAAAAGCAAAGCTTATCATGAATGAATGACTACAAAATTGAGGGGGTTATCTCATGGTACGTGGTTATCTTTAGGTCAGTCTACCCTAATGGGTTATGATCTTAGTGATACTAGAAACTTCCTAGAATTCCCTGAAATCACTTCCTGATTCATTTTTATGTACATGTGTGTGTATATTGTTTATCTTCCGGCAGGGGAAAAGGTGGCTACCTACCCTCCCATGTGGCCCTGCTACATACCTATCCCCCTCATGTGGCCCTGCTGTAGAGTGGTAGAGGTCAGGGTAGGACACATGTCGGACCCTTGAGGGGCGGCTTGCAGCGGCCGCTACCAAGCGCCCACACACGGGCCACTAGGGACCTGCAGCTTGTAGGGACCGGGCCAGTATCATCTACTTCAGTTAATGGAGAATAGTTTCTAGAAGATTATTTATAACATTCCCAAGTACCGTGGCCCAGGAGGGCCAAAAAGTGAAATTCCATTTCAGAAATGAAAATTGAAATGAAAATACATTTTTGAAAATTGAAATGAAAATTCACTTTTCGATATTCAATTCATGAGAATTCACTTTTCAAAATGAAAATTGAAATGAAAATTCACTTTTCAAAGTGACAATTGAAATGAAAATTCACTTTCAGATCTCAACTTCAATTTTACTATCACATTTGCAAATGAGAAATCACTACTGTCAAGGTATCAACCGTCAACACACAGATCATGCAGCCAATTGTAGAGTTACAGTAATTTACATTTCAGAAATGGGTGCTGTCAACCTGTCAAATGTCAAGAACAGCTTGTGACAGGTATCCGTTAGCATTGACATAGAGCCCTACAAAGGGTGTAGTGTGGGGGCAATGGGGCAATATCGGGGAATGGAATATTTGTTTAAAAAGGGCTTATTTGGTGAGAAAACGTTTAAAAATGAAAAAAAGTGAAATTTTCCCAAAAATGACCAATTTTTCGAGAAATGGTCAAAAGATGCAAAAATGTCAAATTGCCCCCATGAGGCCCAATTTGGTGAGAGAAAAGGTCAAAAACAGAAAAAAGTGAAATTTCCCCTATAAGGCCCAACTTTGCAGGAAAAAAAGGCACAAATACGGAAAAGTGAAATTTCACGTTTTTGACCTGTTTTCTCGCCAAATTATGGCCTTTGTAGGGTGATTTCACTTTATTCCGTTGTTTAACCATTTTTATCGCCAAATTGGGCCTTTCTGGGGAAATTTCACCTTTTTACACCAAATAAAACTCTTTTTAAACAAATATTATCCCATTCCCCTATATTGCCCCATTTCCATTTCAATTTTCACTTTGAAAAGTGAATGTTCATTTCAATTTTCATTTTGAAAAATTAATTCTCGTATCGAAAAGTGAATTTTCATTTCAATTTTCATAACTATTCCCAAGGATGCTTTCTGACCAAACCTTAGTTTTTGACTACGGGTTCTTCCGTTTCATACACAGAATGATATAGGAAAAGGGCAGGAAAGGTGACAAATGTTTATCCCAGTATCAAGCCTTACCTGTGCCCAAAAGACACCCTTGTCCTTACACCAATGCCTCCCTGCACACCCACACACCACCACTACCAATCAGCCCTGCAGCTGCTCTACACACGCCCAGCGGCCAATCAGATGCTGGTCACGTGATTCAGCCATTTCCTGCCATACACCCCACAACGCCAAGAGTGGAAGAAACACTGATGTAAAGAAATGTACCCCTCTTTCTGTAAACCAGGCCACTTCAATATTGAGAATCTAAACTACAGCACACTGCTTTGACACAAGGGGGCCAAGATGGCTGCCTGCACAGGGTGACCAGTTTCAGGGATATAGGGGGGCAAGATGGCTGCTTACACAGGGTGATCTGGTACAGGGCTATAGGGGGACAATATGTCCGCCTACACAGGGTGACCTGTTACAGGGCTATAGGGGGGGGCAAGATGGCTGCCATACAGGGTGACCTGTTACAGGCTATAAGGGGACAAGATGGCTGCCTACACAGGGTGACCTGCCTACACAGGGTGACCTGCTTACAGGGCTATAGGGGGACAAGATGGCTGCCTACACAGGGTGACCTGTTACAGGCTATAAGGGGACAAAATGGCTGCCTACACAGGGGGACCCGTTACAGGGCTATAGGGGGACAAAATGGCTGCCTACACAGGGTGACCTGTTACAGGGCTATAAGGGGACAAAATGGCTGCCTATGCAGGGTGACCTGTTACAGGGCTATAAGGGGACAAAATGGCTGCCTACACAGGGTGACCTGTTTCAGGGCTATAGGGGGACAAGATGGCTGCCTACACAGGGTGACCTGTTACAGGGCTATAGGGGGACAAGATGGCTGCCTACACCGGGTGACCTGTTACAGGGCTATAGGGGGTGACTGCCTACACAGGATGACATGTTACAGGGCTATAGGGGGACAAGATGGCTGCTTACACAGGGTGACCTGTTACTGTGCTATAGGGGGACAAGATGGCTGCCTGCACAGGGTGGCCTGTTACAGGGCTCTAGGGGGAAAAGATGGCTGCCTGCACAGAGTTGCCTGTTACAGGGCTATAGGGGGACAAGATGGCTGCCTACACAGGGGGACCTGCTTACAGGGTGTAGAACACACAGACATAGAGGGATGATAAAACAGTTACAACAACTAGTTATTCTCTAGTTAGTTGTGCGGTGGGTATTCAATGTGTACTTTGGTAAGGTGCCAGTCCCGGTTAGTCAGAGGGACACTGCAATGACTGCAGAATCATCTTGTGTAAGTGGACCATGACCCGCAGCTTCAGGTGGGGTGTCTGTTACACACTTTACTGTGGTCCTGTGTCTGAATAGTTACATTGTCTTTCATTGTCACAGTTGTGACTTTCCTATTTAATGAGGTTAGCTCAGTACTACTAATTATCTACTTAGAACTGTCCTCAAGAATCTTTTTGTGTCAGTTAAATATCATGACAGAGTTGTTCCTACAAATGCAAAGTAATACCGTAAAACTCTCTTTCAAAGCTAACCAATTTCCTTGATTTTAGGCCTAATTTAACATACAGCTTTTCGAGTGGATTGATTGATTTGTCTAATAGCCAGGCATACATAGAAGCCTGCAGGAATTGAAGTACTATATTCTAAATTATATAAATTCAGCTCAGAATTATCTGTGAAGGTAGGAGTGTTGGGCTTCTGAGAGCAGTTTTACGGTAGTAGTGCAACATGATAATAACAGTTGTATCAACACTGGAGTAAGACACAAAGTACACCAAGTCAGGTTAATAGTCATGTACATGGACATGAAGAGTCACAGAGTGGATGACGGGCTGTACTTACGTCTGTAGATCCTCAGCTTTGACGACCTTCCCGAAGGTACCCTCCCCCAGAGTGGAGACCACTTTATCTGTAACACAAGTTGTACATCAGCATGAGTGTCCGCCCGGCCTGGCACTAAACGTTAAAGCTACTATTGCTCCACTCGGGGCTGGCTGCCCCCGGCCGGCCCCACACGGCAGTCGGCACACAGCGCCTGGAGCAGCCGGGCACAGCCAGCCTCACCACTGCATCATGGGCACCTCTGCCGTCTGCTCAGCTCAAATACTGCTCAGAAAATCTGCAAATTCTGCAATACGCATTTCCAACATCGTTTTAAAAAAATGTATTGTAAGCTTGATGATGAAGGCCAAACTTGGCCACTTAATTTTATTATTTTTTTGCACAAAAGTATGCCGAAAAGAGATGCATGACGGTGGTAATGTTGGAGCAATACAAGGCAGGAATCGGATTGACCCAAGATGGCCGTCCGATTACCGCCACTCCTACACCTAACAACACTGGGGCAAAGTGAGAATAGATAATACTGCTGCTGCATAAAGGTCTAAGTATACCAAGCCGAAATGCACAGCCTATGTACAGTAATACTTGCTGCATTCTCCGCTAAGATAATCAATATGACGAGTTGTACCGAGTTAATGGGGGAACCATCAACTTCCTACAAGTATTAGGGTTCCTGGTAGTGAGCCTTACTAGAGTCTAGTGCCTCCAGCTGGTTAAACTAGCCTTACTTAACACCAGTCTGTGCCTTACAGCCGCCATTAAGCCACCACTGGGGACAAGTCAACCCAACATAAGGCGGCAACAGCCTCACATTACGACTGCATAACATCTGAAACAAACGGTGGACTTTTCGGTGGGGACAAATGCATTCACTTTGCTCATTTTTGAAGTAGGGGGGAGGTTTTTCATTTTGACGGTGCTAAACTAAACGTTACGGAAGTTCAAGTACATCGTGCTTGCAGGAGGTCCCCGGGGTGGTAAACTAGGTGGCCATCTTGGTCGTCCTCGACGCTTGGCGCCCGATGTGTGTCTCTTTGCGTCTGTTTCGGCAGCCAGTAACCAGCAGCAGCATCATCAGGAACCAGCAGCAACCAGCAAACACCAGCAGCAGCAACCAGCAGGAACCAGCAGCAGCCACAATGTACAGCAGCCATGTTTGATGTTGTTGTTGTTGTTGTTGAGGAGGATTGCGAGTGATCGGCCATTTCGTTCACGATCAGGCAGATATGTGATAGACAAGGTAGTAATGGCACGGTCAAGATTACAGTTATCATATATATGTGTATATAGAGAAGTGGTAAGAGAATCAGCATCATCATCATCACATCAGCACTGACAACAAAAAAAATACTCTGGGGGAAACTCGGGGAGAGTAATAAAAGTAAAGAACTCGCGACTTGCAAGGGTTATTCCTACCATCTTCATAATGTTCCCGACCTTTGATTCTCATACACAATATCTGGTGAATTTACCTCCCACTCACACACCTACCCACTCACCCAGTCACACATTCACACACCATACAAATACACACCAACCCTGTC
Source organism: Harmothoe impar (assembly GCA_947462335.1). Lineage (NCBI taxonomy): Eukaryota > Metazoa > Annelida > Polychaeta > Phyllodocida > Polynoidae > Harmothoe > Harmothoe impar. The sequence goes on along the minus strand of OX381718.1, from coordinate 470,693 downwards.
ACACACCTACCCAGTCACACATACACACACTCACACATGTATTCACACACCGACCCTGTCACACTCACACACCTACACACTCACACGTACACACACTCACACATGTATTCACACACCGACCCTGTCACACATGTATACACATACAGTCACATACTCACACACACACATATACACACACCTACCCACTATACATTGACAGATGCCTGCACAGACACTCACACATGTTGACTGATACACAATTGTACACACCGACCCACCTGCTCGTCCACGCCTCGTACCACACTGTGAGCGCTCCCTCTCCTGATTCACCCACACAGACCTACACCTTGTATACATCCATCCTCATGCCGTACAGACAATGAGTGGGGGCTGCAGACCGGGTGCTTCACCAGGACACACAAGTGACACCCGCCCTGTCATATCTACATCAGGCCACACTCACAATGTCGGCCACTGGGGCACAGCAGCTTTTTGTCCTCCTCTTTTGGTACTTAGTGATGGGGGGGGGAGAGGGGTAATTTTTTGCTCGGCTCTGGATCCGCCATTGATGGCACAGATTACATGAGGACAAAAACAAATAGCAGCAACGGTCCTCCTCACCACGTCACTCTACAGACAACAGTTCCATCACTCAGCCACACATCAATATAGAGTAATACTAAATCAGGCATGCTATAATACTGGAGAAAAGGTGACACTTTTAGATATTATATGACAGTAAATTGTAAGTATTACTTTTGAAACTATGTTTTTGGGGAGGAAATATTAGCAAAAGACTTTTACTTGGTGTACAGTGAGTTGACAATAATTGATAAACAGAGGTTTATGACCCAGCACAGAATTCGAACCATTTACTTAGAATGTAGAAAAAACAACAACAGTATTTCTATCTTCATGACCCATATATCTATATCTTCAAGATATCAACAGATCCCAAATCATTGAACCAATAACACAAAGATGCTCAGCCTTCACCCATGTCTCATTTTGTGCTACAGAAACTGCAGAGCTCCATCTGCACACTTACCTAAACACTAAAACAGCCTATGTCAGAATGCCCTTATTGCCCCCCCCCCCCCCCCCCCCCACACATGGCCCCAGCCTCCTGTTATGATAATCCACCTAAAACACACAAACACTATTGATGTTTAGCCTCCATTCATACTCTACTCCCCCCCCCCACCTCATACTGCTCCTTACTACCTTATACACACTCTCCCAGCACAGCCCTCAGCCTAGTCTAGGTCTGTACATGCAGGGGCAGATGCTTGAAGAGTGTGGATTAATTTGGGATTGAGGAGTAACTATGTGCCTGTGCTTGGCATGAGTTGAGTGAGTTTAGTGTATAACTGAGTCTTCTCATCCCCTCTCTATGCTGAGTACCCAGATTGTGCTGGGAGAGTGAGTACCCAGACTGGACTGGGGCAGTGAGTACCCAGCCTGTGCTGGGAGAGTGAGTAGCAGCTGGGTGGGTCTCATGTTGCGTGTTTGGCCTGTGGGGGTGAGGGCAGGCTAAGAATAGCTCCATGAGCTGCTCTGTACTGCTCAGTGCTGTAGTCAGTATACCCCTCTGTAAGTAACTGCTCTGTATTACTCAGTGCTGTAGTCAGTATACCGCTCTGTAAGTAACTGCTCTGTGAGTAGCTCTAGTCTACAGCTGCCCCTGTACACAGCTCTGTAAGTAACTGCTCTGTGAGTAGCTCTAGTCTACAGCTGCCCCTGTACACAGCTCTGTAAGTAACTGCTCTGTGAGTAGCTCTAGTCTACAGCTGCCCCTGTACACAGCTCTGTAAGTAACTGCTCTGTGAGTAGCTCTAGTCTACAGCTGCCCCTGTACACAGCTCTGTAAGTAACTGCTCTGTGAGTAGCTCTAGTCTACAGCTGCCCCTGTACACAGCTCTGTAAGTAACTGCTCTGTGAGTAGCTCTAGTCTACAGCTGCCCCTGTACACAGCTCTGTAAGTAACTGCTCTGTGAGTAGCTCTAGTCTACAGCTGCCCCTGTACACAGCTCTGTGAGTAACTGCTCTGTGAGTAGCTCTAGTCTACAGCTACACACACTACACACACTACACAGTGTGTAGGGGTGTGAGCTGCTCTGTGAGTAACTCTAGTCTACAGCTGCCCCTGTACACAGTGTGTAGTGAGTGCAGGGGTGTGAGCTGCTTTGTGAGTAGTAGCTCTAGTCTACAGCTACACTCACTACACAGTGTGTAGTGAGTGCAGGGGTGTGAGCTGCTTTGTGAGTAGTAGCTCTAGTCTACAGCTACACACACTACACAGTGTGTAGTGAGTGTAGGGGTGTGAGCTGCTCTAGTCTACAGCTACACTCACTACACAGTGTGTAGTGTGTACAGGGGTGTGAGCTGCTCTAGTCTACAGCTACACTCACTACACAGTGTGTAGTGAGTGTAGGGGTGTGAGCTGCTTTGTGAGTAGTAGCTCTAGTCTACAGCTACACTCACTACACAGTGTGTAGTGTGTACAGGGGTGTGAGCTGCTCTAGTCTACAGCTACACTCACTACACAGTGTGTAGTGAGTGTAGGGGTGTGAGCTGCTTTGTGAGTAGTAGCTCTAGTCTACAGCTACACTCACTACACAGTGTGTAGTGTGTACAGGGGTGTGAGCTGCTCTAGTCTACAGCTACACTCACTACACAGTGTGTAGTGAGTGTAGGGGTGTGAGCTGCTTTGTGAGTAGTAGCTCTAGTCTACAGCTACACTCACTACACAGTGTGTAGTGTGTACAGGGGTGTGAGCTGCTCTAGTCTACAGCTACACTCACTACACAGTGTGTAGTGAGTGTAGGGGTGTGAGCTGCTTTGTGAGTAGTAGCTCTAGTCTACAGCTACACTCACTACACAGTGTGTAGTGTGTACAGGGGTGTGAGCTGCTCTAGTCTACAGCTACACTCACTACACAGTGTGTAGTGAGTGTAGGGGTGTGAGCTGCTTTGTGAGTAGTAGCTCTAGTCTACAGCTACACTCACTACACAGTGTGTAGTGTGTACAGGGGTGTGAGCTGCTCTAGTCTACAGCTACACTCACTACACAGTGTGTAGTGTGTACAGGGGTGTGAGCTGCTTTGTGAGTAGTAGCTCTAGTCTACAGCTACACTCACTACACAGTGTGTAGTGAGTACAGGGGTGTGAGCTGCTCTAGTCTACAGCTGCCCCTGTTGGTGGAGTATACAGCTGTACACACTACACACAGTGTGTAGTGAGTGCAGGGGTGACTAGACAGATGTCACACACACCTCTGACACTCACCATGACACATCACAGTACCCCTTTACAGACACTAACTCACCAGTGCTGCATTCCCATATCATGCTGATGATGCATTAACGCAGCGCATCATGACACCAAGTGAATGCAGCGCATCATGACGCTAGGCTCTAGTGTCTACCCTGACGACCAGGTAGCAGTAGCTCCATGTCATAACACCTTCATGATGTCTGCTGTATCTGAGTAGGAACACTTAACCCTCCTTACATTTACCCCCCCCCCCCCCCCCCATCCTGGGTTGATTAACTGGTGTATACACTGAGTTGGCCTGGTGATGTGTTGGTAGGTTACCATGGTTACAGCTCCCTGGTTACACGGCCTTGGTAGCCAGGTAAGTTACTATAGTAACAGATTCTGTGTTGTGTGCATATGTTGCTAATTTAGATATAAAGGAATAGATAAGGTAGTACTAAGAATGACTTATTTAAGGGGATATTCCGCCACCAAGGACTTGCTTGACAGATGTTCATGTGTATACTACTGTAGCTTGTTATGTATAGCTGCACCTCCAGCCCCCCGTGTGGGTGATAGGGTCCCCCACAGTCTGGGTGTGGGTTATGTGCAACATGCGGGCTACACGCTGGTATTGATGTTCTATAAACGTAGCTATTTTCACGTACCGTAATGGCCCGTTTAAGCGCCCCTGCGCTTATAAATTTCAAGTCCCTGTTACCCCCTGCGCTTATACAATTCCCTTTAGAGAAAGATTTTGGGTTTCAGAGGGGTCCTAGACCTGCACTTAAATGAACCCCTGCGCTTAAACGAGACCCCTACGCTTATACGGTCCATGACGGTATATAGATTTTCACAAGTTTGCTAAAAAGTAAAATTTTGCTTGTAATTTAACTCATGAATTTTGGAGTGTTGTACTTCTTTAGCTACACTGGATAAATATTCACTCTGTACATACTTCCGCCGATTTTTCATTTCCGCGATATTCGTACAAATATGTTGAGCGCGAAAATATATTTATATGATTACAGTAAAACATTAAGTATAAGTGAGACACATGATGGCGTCCTCGGTGGCCACTGTCTACATCCTACACATGGTTGTGTAGCTTGTGTGATGCCCCTGTTTGTTACAGTGTGCCGCACAGGCTCCACATCTGGTCTCAGTCCACCCATGTCTCCCAGTCCTTTACCTATTGTTCTTAAAGCTACATGTGTCCCCCCCCCCCCCCCATCTCTGCTCCTCACACATAGTACATGTATATTTCCAGTGGTATAAATGTTCGTGGACTTGCCAAAAGAAAATTTCGCTTGCATTTAAATCTGATTTCCGAAATTTTATACTGTATAAATATTCAAGAAGGACATATATTCACGGATTTTAATTCTGTAAAGATGCAAAAATATGTACAGCGTGAAATAGAATGGGCTTCCAGTAGTGTGTGTGTGTGAACGGCTGTGTGTGGTTACGGGGCTCTATGTGGGGCTACATGACAAGCCGCTTACAGCTATTGTGTCCTATACAAGCTTGGCGAGTAACTCGTGAGGGGGTCATATGATGTATCATACAGGGCTGCTTGGCGAGTTACTCGCCCACATGACCTCAGCCTCCTAGCAGTGCTACTACTGACGCTACTCTATAAGTTGGTTTACTTAAAAATGACTATTTTGCCCTTCATTGTTGATTTCTTAGAGCACCTGGACGTCCCTGCTGTCCCTACCACCCACACCACATGTGTATACATGTCACCCCCCCCCCCCCCCCCAGTATGTGTCAGAGTCTAGTGTCTACACCTAGAGCACACAGCTGTAGTGGACCCCTCAGGACACCCCTCCCCTCACTGTCACCCCCCTCCCCGCCCTGACCCCTGACCTACTTACTGACCCCTGACCTACTTAGCCCTGAGCCGCTCGGCCGTGGCACCTCCTGCTCTCCCAGCACAGCCTGCAGCCTGAGCTGGTCACAGAGGCAGGTTGTGGTGGGAGAGTGACACAGACAGTATAGAGGTGAGTTACTCATCCTGCTGTTATATATTATACACCCCTCTATATACACCTAGTGTACACTCAGTGTCTGACTATGTTACTGCTGTCCCCCTACAGTATACACCCTCTATATACACCTAGTCATAGTGTACACTCAGTGTCTGACTATGTTACTGCTGTCCCCCTACATTATACACCCCTCTATATACACCTAGTGTACACTCAGTGTCTAACTATGTTACTGCTGTCCCCCTACAGTATACACCCCTCTATATACACCTAGTCATAGTGTACACTCAGTGTCTGACTATGTTACTGCTGTCCCCCTACAGTATACACCCTCTATATACACCTAGTGTACACTCAGTGTCTGACTATGTTACTGCTGTCCCCCTACAGTATACACCCTCTATATACACCTAGTGTACACTCAGTGTCTGACTATGTTACTGCTGTCCCCCTACAGTATACACCCTCTATATACACCTAGTGTACACTCAGTGTCTGACTATGTTACTGCTGTCCCCCTACATTATACACCCCTCTATATACACCTAGTGTACACTCAGTACATAGCTATGTTACTGCTGTCCCCCTACATTATACACCCTCTATATACACCTAGTGTACACTCAGTACAAAGCTATGTTACTGCTGTCCCCCTACATTATACACCCTCTATATACACCTAGTGTACACTCAGTGTCTGACTATGTTACTGCTGTCCCCCTACAGTATACACCCTCTATATACACCTAGTGTACACTCAGTGTCTGACTATGTTACTGCTGTCCCCCTACATTATACACCCTCTATATACACCTAGTGTACACTCAGTGTCTGACTATGTTACTGCTGTCCCCCTACATTATACACCCTCTATATACACCTAGTGTACACTCAGTGTCTGACTATGTTACTGCTGTCCCCCTACAGTATACACCCTCTATATACACCTAGTGTACACTCAGTACAAAGCTATGTTACTGCTGTCCCCCTACATTATACACCCCTCTATATACAACTAGTGTACACTCAGTGTCTGACTATGTTACTGCTGTCCCCCTACAGTATACACCCTCTATATACACCTAGTGTACACTCAGTGTCTGACTATGTTACTGCTGTCCCCCTACATTATACACCCCTCTATATACACCTAGTGTACACTCAGTACATAGCTATGTTACTGCTGTCCCCCTACAGTATACACCCTCTATATACACCTAGTGTACACTCAGTACAAAGCTATGTTACTGCTGTCCCCCTACATTATTACACCCTCTATATACACCTCCTATAGTCATTATATCTACTCAGTACATAGCTATGTCAGTATGTGGCTACCATGTAGCTACACCTCCTATGGGCAGTGTATACCCCTGTACGGAGTCCCCCATCCTCCTTGTAACACTACATTATACACCCCTCTATATACACATCTACTCAGTACATAGCTATGTCAGTATGTGGCTACCATGTAGCTACACCTCCTGTGGGCAGTGTATACCCCTGTACGGAGTCCCCCATCCTCCTTGTAACACTTAACCCTTTAAGGTTGGCATGAGGCCTCAATGGTGCAGCAATGCAGCGCCGACGGTAAGTAACTGCACTGGTGTATCATACAGGGGGAGGCATGATGCAGCAATGCAGCGCTGGTGAGCTGTTACATCATTCATGCATCATGACACCATGGATCCTACATGTAGAGGTGCTACACCGGGCATGTTGTTACCCTGAGGCTGAGGTCATCCCTGAGGTCATCCCTGAGGTCATCCCTGAGGTCATCCAGTAGGGGTGTCAAGGTGGTCCTGCTGAGTCTATACCAACAACTCACCTACAGCAGCTACACATACCCCCCCCCCCTCCCCATCCCACCCACCCTCTTAGTGCAGCCCCAGCCCCGCCCCCCCCCCCCCAGCACTGACCCCTGTGTGTGCAGTATGTGTGTGTTGTGTTGTGTTAGACGTTATAGCTGGAGCTCTGATAGTTTGTGTAGCACTGAGAGAGCAGCTCACACAGAGCTGCTCTCTGTATGAGACATGGATGTACCCTGTACACATAGTTATATGTATAGAGCTCTAGTACATAGCTGCCTGTGACTCACACACGCCTGTACACAGAGCTGGTATCTGTAGAGGCTGTACCTGGTCTAGCTCTACTCCTACTGCTCTCCTACACATACAGAGCTGCTCCCCTCTACATACACCAGCTACAGGCTACAGATGGGCTGAGTTTACTGAGCAAACTGAGCATCCCCCCATCCCCCCTCCCCATGGATCCCCATAGCCCTTACCCCTTACTATACCTATGTAGCTACCCCAGCTCATACTGGCCCCTCCCCCTCCCCGCCCCCCCCCCCCCCATGAGTTGCTCGGCCGTGCCTCCCTCCAGTGACCCCCCCGTCCGTCCTACCTTGTCTCCCTGCTCCCCCCCTACCCTGACCCCCCCCCCATACCCTGACCCCCCCCGTCCGTCCTACCTTGTCTCCCTGGCTGCCCTCCTCCTTGTCGTCCTTATTGTCCTCAGGACCCGGCATCGTGGCCCATTCTTTGTTGTCCCCTTTCTGCTCCTGCGTCTCCTCCCCCTCTATTCTCATCCTCCTCCTGCCCCCACACCCTGCCCTGCTCCTGCTGCTGCTACAGCTCCTACACCACCAGGTAACTCCTCCCGGGTCTGTCCTGCTGCTGCTGCCGTACCCTCCAGGTGTGGGGCCGCACCCTGCTCTACCCGGCCTCCTCCTGTACCTCCAGTACCTCCTGTAGGAGCCTCCAGTACAGCCTCCTGCACCTACCACAGGCTGCCTCCTCCAGTAGGGGTGCAGGCAGGGTAGGAGGGGTGCAGGCAGGGCCGGGGTAGGTCGGGGTACTACTCAGTACAGCAGGGGGAGGGTGGCGCCCACAGTAACAGCCACCAGTATCTACACACACCCTGAGCAGCCTGACCGGGGTAGACGTGCTACCCCCCCCCCTCTACCAGACCCTGTTACCCCCCCCCCCTCCTGTCTGCCTGGCGGCTCTGACCCCAGACTACATCTACAGCCGGGGGTCTACAGGGGGTCTACAGGGGGTCTACAGGGGGTCTACAGGGGGTCTACAGGGGAGAGAGTCTGCGTACACCCATACCTCTGCCCAATACCTACTTGGGCAAGTCTACACAAACCCCAAAACCGTTTTGACTATATTATATGCATTTACCTCCCCTGAGAGGCTTAAGCAAGTCCCTCCCTGCGTGGAGTGAGTGGTAGACTAGACTAGCTACCCCCCTCCTCTTCTGTCTGGGGATGCGGCACTCATTCTCTGTACCCACTTGGTGAGGCGTGGTGCAAGTCTATCCGGGTACTAGAGGTATGGAGGTAGGGGGGGGGGGTGACTCCGCAGGGTGTAACAGCTAATAATAAACACCAACCTGAGCAGCATATAACGCTGAGTTAGGGAGTGATTATTTTTTAACAGCAAGGGGGGGGGGGCAAAAAGATTTGGACCCCTCTTGGGGGGGGGGGGGGGTCAAAATAATTTAACCTGTTTTGAGCCAAAAAGCCCGCGCGTTACTATGCTTCAAAGGGCCCGCGCGTGAGCCGATTTTCGGCCGTAAGGGGGGGGAGGAGGGGTAAAAAATTTTGATCACTCCCTTACTCAGCACAAGTTACTCACTGAGTGCTCTCTGCTCTACTACTGACAGTTCTAGAGCATCTACCACCTCCCTCCCACAGCCATTTGCTGCCCTCTCGTCCTAGAAGTGAGTCGCTCACTGAGTCGCTCGCTGCTAGTTGCCTACATATATAGTGTATATTATTATTTGTGTCCTATAGGGTTGGAGAACCGGAGAAAAGTGCAGTAATTTCCCTGAAAACTCCAGGACATTTAGCTCAATGGCAACATCTTGAACACACTGCAATGGTGTCAATGGGGGCACTTTGCAGTACTGTAGTACTGTATTATGTTGTGGGAGACGCCCCCCCCCCCTCCTGCAGCAGTCATCTCCTCAGCCTGAAGATAGGGTACATAAGGCAAAAAAATAGAAAAAAAGTTTGTTTCAGGTAACATGGGCAGAAAATGTAGGGTCGGTAGGTCGGAATTTTTTTTTTTTTTTAACTTTTTCTTTTAAAACATGAAAATACTAGCCAGCCTCTCCGAAGACCCTAAAATTGACCAAAAAGAGGTAAAAATACAGAATTTTTTTCAAATTGCATAAAAAGAATGTAGGGTCGGCCCTGTTTTGAAAGGGTCGGTCGGGTGACCAGAAACAAACCTTTATTTTGGCCTAACCTGTTACACGTCACAGGATGAGCAGCTCGTGGTGGTTCTGCTGCTGCCCACCAGGGGGCTATAGGGCTGGTGGCGCTGTGTGCCACTCTGAGTGAGAGGTACATGTACAGAGCTAGTCTCTGTTCTACACTCTGAGTCAGAGGTACACGTACAGAGCTAGTCTCTGTTCTACAACACTCTGAGTGAGAGGTACACGTACAGAGCTAGTCTCTGTTCTACACTCTGAGTCAGAGGTACACGTACAGAGCTAGTCTCTGTTCTACAACACTCTGAGTCAGGGGTACACGTACAGAGCTAGTCTCTGTTCTACAACACTCTGAGTCAGAGGTTCACGTACAGAGCTAGTCTCTGTTCTACACTCTGAGTCAGAGGTACACATACAGAGCTAGTCTCTGTTCTACACTCTGAGTCAGAGGTACACGTACAGAGCTAGTCTCTGTTCTACAACACTCTGAGTCAGAGGTTCACGTACAGAGCTAGTCTCTGTTCTACACTCTGAGTCAGAGGTTCACGTACAGAGCTAGTGTCTGTTCTACACTCTGAGTCAGAGGTACACATACAGAGCTAGTCTCTGTTCTACACTCTGAGTCAGAGGTACACGTACAGAGCTAGTCTCTGTTCTACAACACTCTGAGTGAGAGGTACACGTACAGAGCTAGTCTCTGTTCTACAACACTCTGAGTGAGAGCTACACGTACAGAGCTAGTCTCTGTTCTACACTCTGAGTCAGAGGTTCACGTACAGAGCTAGTCTCTGTTCTACACTCTGAGTCAGAGGTACACGTACAGAGCTAGTCTCTGTTCTACACTCTGAGTCAGAGGTACACGTACAGAGCTAGTCTCTGTTCTACAACACTCTGAGTCAGGGGTACACGTACAGAGCTAGTCTCTGTTCTACAACACTCTGAGTCAGAGGTACACGTACAGAGCTAGTCTCTGTTCTACACTCTGAGTCAGGGGTACACGTACAGAGCTAGTCTCTGTTCTACAACACTCTGAGTCAGAGGTACACGTACAGAGCTAGTCTCTGTTCTACACTCTGAGTCAGAGGTACACGTACAGAGCTAGGCTCTGTTCTACACTCTGAGTCAGGGGTACACGTACAGAGCTAGTCTCTGTTCTACACTCTGAGTCAGAGGTACACATACAGAGCTAGGCTCTGTTCTACAACACTCTGAGTGAGAGGTACACGTACAGAGCTAGTGTCTGATAGGTTAAATCCTACAGCAGAGGCATCACTCTCCCAGCAGAGTCTTAGCATTAGCTTGTCTGACATCAGTACATGAGTCGCGGCTGGCTCAGTATGGCTGTAACCACACAGAGACCAAAGTGCTCCCTGTGGCCGCCTCACGTCTCATGTAGTTAAAAGCCTCCCGTAACCCGCGTGTTATTCTCTCATATTGACACGGCGTACAACTAACAGTGTAATGTTGTAATGGTACGGCATTAGGACAGGGACCTTCAGCTGACCTCCAGGTGACATGACACATACTAACCCCCCCCCCCCCCCCCCCCCCGGGCAGCCTGCAGGGGTTGGCCCCGGGCCCGTGAGGCTCAGACCTGGACCCGGGTCAGGGCCTGGTATCATCATACTTACATCACACTACACACTTTTTATAACACTTGCTGCATAAAGTCTCATGGCGTTGTGTTCATTTGTCATGGTGATGTACTAATGCAGCCGGTGAGTAACTCTACATTCGGTATTGAAGCCGACACTGTGAGACCAATCCTGGAGAGGTAGCACCATGCATTGACAATAACTCACCAGGGCTGAATTTGTGTGTCACAACCACCAAAAGACTGCGCTTAAAGGTTTACAAAAAATTATTTAGACTGAACTGAACTAAAGCAGGCAGACTGTGATGGGTAACGTCCAATGTGCTGCTCTGGCTGCTCTAGTCCGACTCTGTGCCACCCCCCCCCCCCACATGGCCCTACACAGCTCTGTGACAGGCACGTGTCAATTAGCAGGGACGGCTTGCTACATAGCAGCATACAGCCAACAGGGACAGGCTCTAACTAACACTCTCCTCCTGTATATTGTAGATGTATTTTATTTTGTGGAAATGAAAATCTGTGAAAATCTGTACAGCATAGTAGTTATTTACAGAACTACAATATTCTAGGATTCGCCAATTTAAATACACACAAAATTGTACTTAGCAAATTTGCCTAAATTTACACACCATGCCCCTCGTTCTCCATGTTCACCTGGCACTGCAAGAAAGGCTGGTCATTACGTATCACAAAACAGTAAATGGTAGAATATCAATATGCGTGTCATGTCAACTCACTGTGTTCACCATCCACCCGGGTTCCAAAACTATAATTTCTGCTATGGTTTTAACAATGTCCCTCCATTTAGAATAAAGTTACAATTGTCCATACTGAATTTGCATCAAAAGAGTAAGATAACAGTATTTTTCCTAATATAATTTCATTTCATGGCCTCCATTTCCCCAAAGGAGCCTGTTATCTGCAGCTGCATGTAGCAGACATGTTGTCATGGTAACACAAACACCACACCTGGACGTAGACGGCCACGTAACCCTGGCAACCCGCCACGCGTGACGTCACCTCAGTCTCCATCTTGTCCCTGGTTGTACGTCCAGACACGGTGGTACCCTTGTCATGTGTACCGTCACCATGGTAACCAGTGTCATGTGTACCGTCACCATGGTAACCTGTGTCATGTGTACCGTCACCATGGTAACCAGTGTCATGTGTACCGTCACCGTGGTAACCAGTGTCATGTGTACCGTCACCGTGGTAACCACGGTCACTGTGTACACAGTTGTCATGGCAACCATTCTCCACAGTGGTACAAGTAAAACCCATAGCGTCCGGCGCCTTGGCAGGCCTCATGACGTCATGTCTGTCATGTGTACGTCACGTCATGACGTTATAGTGCGACGTCACAGCGTACATCCATAGTGTGTTGCAGAAACGTCATGACGTATATCCATAATGTCTCATGTCTACATGTCAGTGACGGGGTGACGTTACGTCCATGTCCTGTTTGATGCAGCTCAGGGTGAGTTCTGTCTTCCTGTATGCCGCAATTACTAACTAACTGGGTGTAAGTGGGTGTAAGTGGGTCACCTACTGCCCCTCACCGTGAGCTCATTAAGGCTGGTGTGGGAGCCGTGAGTGGTCCACCCGCGGTGCTATCATGTAGATAGGGTACATAGAGCTGCTGAAACAAACAACACACATGTCTGCATGTAGCTAGTGCCCAGTAGTGGCTGCTACGGGAGGGGTCCCTGTGGTGCATGGTGCAGTGCACCACATACTGCACCACATCACTAACAGAGACTACTACATACATGTAGACTCAGCTACAGCTCAGTAGTGGCTGCTGCAGGGGGTGCATGGTGCATGTACCATGTACCACATCACTAACTGTACAGACACCACTAGATATCACTAACAGAGACTACTACATGTAGACATGACTGGTGTTGTGTGCTGGCTGTACAGCTGGTACAGGTCTGTATGCATGGCTATACCCCCCCCCCCCCCCGCTAACCCCCCCGGGGAGGGGTGTGGGGTGAGGGTTCCCCGGGTGCCGCGATCAATGACCACCATGTAGATATATTCCTGTCAGCCCCGTTACTTCCCCCACTACACACCAACGCAGTAGGAAAGGGCTACTTTCATGATAAACTTGTGTTTGCGTTGGTTTTAGCAGAATACTCATAACATTATAGGTAATGACTGTGTACGCAAACATTTCATATCAGGAAATTAATTATTAATTAATTATTAATTAATTATCTTTCAAATAGTGTAAACTAGGATACGAATTTTTGAGGATATATTTATGCATTTGTCTTTCAGGCTTCAGAAATGTTCAAAAACTTTGTGAACATTTTTTTCTGCAAAGTCCCTCTTTGTGGCGTTATATTGGTCTGCGCTTGTTACCTGCCTGCCCTCACTAACACTAACACTAACCGTCTCCACCGGCCGGGGACAGGCGCCCCACTTCCTGTCACATGACCTCCCCTTGGACCCTCACTTCCTGCTGCTACTTCCGGTCACCACTACTCACTCTCCCAGCACAGAGCTGTCTGTAACACTCTCCACACACAGGGTCTAGTTACTGCTGAGAGACTCTCACTAGGCCTACTTAGTGTCAACATGCAAAATGTCCATATTCCCATATTACTTCAAAAACACAATTTCAGAATTCAGAATTCAGAGAAGTGAGTACAAAGTGGTCTGTGCCTGCAGTGTGGCAATTAGAGCTGATTTAACCCTTTACAGCCTTGTCAGGAGTATATCAGCCCATAGGGTGGGCGTGATGCCTAAATGCAGTAGGTCAGTGCTGCATTCATGGTAGCAGCTGGTATGGTGCTTTAAAGCACCCTGCTGCCCTTACATAGCTATGACAGGATGGTATAGCGCTTTAAAGCACCCTGCTGCCCTTACATGGCTGTGACAGGATGGTATAGCGCTTTAAAGCACCCTGCTGCCCTTACATAGCTATGACAGGATGGTATAGCGCTTTAAAGCACCCCGCTGCCCTTACATAGCTATGACAGGATGGTATAGCGCTTTAAAGCACCCCGCTGCCCTTACAGGGTTATGATAGGATGCTATAATGCTTTAAAGCACCCTGCTGCCCTTACAGGATTATGAGTGTAGAATCTGGGACGTGATTCCTGAAGACACACGAGCTAAGCAGGTAGACGATAACACTAGAACTCTGTGTGGAGAGTGAGATTGAGTCGGCCATTAGAGACCAGACCGTATCCACAGATGGCTGGAGGCGTTACGACATCAAAGAGGTACCAGGGGCCGCTACTTTCTTACCTCCAGAGGGAGGAGAGTTGTTATACTGACAGCGCTATGTGTTAATCACCCCTCAACTTGATAGCCGCCTTTACAGCCTCCCACCAGCTGACTGACTCATGGAGCTGACATCCCCCACACACTAAGTACCTTCACAGCCTCCCACCAGCTGACTGACTCATGGAGCTTTACATCCCGCAAGTTAGCAAGGTAGCCATCCATGAAAAGTGGAAGTCTGCCTTCCGAGTTAACCCTTACAGATTATTCATATGTTGCTTGCCCAACACAGCAGTGACCACATCTATGGATGATTCCATCTATGAAATGCGGGAGAAAACCGCTAGCCGCGCACGTCCCCTTTTCAAAGGATAGCAAGTGTTCTTACATTTGCCAAGTCCTACATACCTGGGCTAATACCCTAGTACACAGGGCAGCATGGTACCAAACTAACCAGCTTCTCTACTCACACAACAACATAACACACAAAGCTTAGTCCCAGGGTTAATCCCGCTGCCTTTCTCAACGCGACACAACCCCAAGCCGTATAGCTCTAACACTAGCGTTGAGACGGGACGAGAATGATCAAACCACCTGAGGCAAGAGCCCCGGCCTCTGGGACCTGAGCCTGAGAAGGACTCCGAGAGACTCTGATGCTCGCTATGACACAGCTGACACAGCTGGGTGCTGCAGTCCTCAGTACCTCCTTATCATGTTATCTTGGTGTTACTGACACTCTATAGACACCAGTACAGAGTGTATAGTATAGGGTTAGGTGTGCTGTGGTGCTGTGGTCACTTAGTCACTTAGAGTGGTATCCGGGCTGTATGTGTGTATATACACAGAGATGGAGGCTTTACACACTACATGCTCCATAGTGGGAGATCCCCATGTATATAGTGCTATAGTGGTGTCCCTACACCAGTATTAGACATAGTGGGGTCCCTACACCAGTATTAGACATAGTGGGGTCCCTACACCAGTATTAGACATAGTGGTGTCCCTACACCAGTATTAGACATAGTGGTGTCCCTACACCAGTATTAGACATAGTGGGGTCCCTACACCAGTATTAGACATAGTGGTGTCCCTACACCAGTATTAGACATAGTGGGGTCCCTACACCAGTATTAGACATAGTGGTGTCCCTACACCAGTATTAGACATAGTGGGGTCCCTACAGCAGTGGTAGGGTCCTGTCTGTGACTGTGAGTCTATACTCCAGCTGCCAGTAGTCCTGTGTAAGGCTGCTCTATAGTGTAGAGGCTGTAAGGTGTGTTATGGTGCTGTCACTGATAGGTCACTCAGACACAGGATGACTCCACACTGCATGCTACATAGTGGTGTGTCTCCATGTCCCCACAGTGCTATAGTGGTGTCCCTACACCAGTATTATACATAGTGGTGTGTCTCCATGTACACAGTGCTGTAGTGGTGTCCCTACACCAGTATTAGACATAGTGGTGTGTCTCCATGTACCAACAGTGTTGTAGTGGTGCCCCTACACCAGTATTAGACATAGTGGTGTGTCTCCATGTCCCCACAGTGTTGTAGTGGTGCCCCTACACCAGTATTATACATAGTGGTGTGTCTCCATGTACACAGTGCTGTAGTGGTGTCTCTACAGCAGTATTATACATAGTGGTGTGTCTCCATGTACACAGTGCTGTAGTGGTGTCCCTACACCAGTATTAGACATAGTGGTGTGTCTCCATGTCCCTACAGTGCTGTAGTGGTGTCTCTACAGCAGTATTATACATAGTGGTGTGTCTCCATGTACACAGTGCTGTAGTGGTGTCCCTACACCAGTATTAGACATAGTGGTGTGTCTCCATGTCCCTACAGTGCTGTAGTGGTGCCCCTACAGCAGTATTATACATAGTGGTGTGTCTCCATGTACACAGTGCTGTAGTGGTGTCCCCACAGCAGTATTAGACATAGTGGTGTGTCTCCATGTACACAGTGCTGTAGTGGTGTCCCCACAGCAGTATTATACATAGGGGTGTGTCTCCATGTCCCCACAGTGCTGTAGTGTTGTCTCTACAGCAGTATTATACATAGTGGTGTCCCTACACCAGTATTAGGGTGCTGTGTACATCTCATGTCCCTACACCAGTATAAGGGTGCTGTATACATCTCCATGTCCCTACACCAGAGTACACTGGTAGTGTCCAGCCTCCTGGTCTATATACATGAGGCTACAACACAAAGGGGTCACAGCCTGCCCTCAGCACACCCCCCCCCCCCCCCGCCCGCCCACAGTCAGCCCCCCCCCCCCTACACACACACACAGCACCCCCCCTCCATACCCAGCACTGTGTCAGGGCTGCTGCTGTACATGTGCCAATAGACTCTCATCATACTGATATTATCATGGTGGTGGTGGTGGTGGTGGGGGGGGGGGGGCTGTACTACCGTAAAGGCTAACTACCGGTAGTAACTTCTGTATAAGCCGCACCATGATTTTGTATTATGATTTTGAATCAGCAAAAAATAAGTGAAGTAGAATGTTGTAGTCGCCTTAAGCTAGGACGTACCTGACAGCAGAAACAGCAAGACACCAGAGACTTGTCATCCTCACTCCTCATCCCCTGGAGGCCCTACCTGGATACCCCCCCCCCCTCCGTATACAACTACCGTAATACCCCTGCCTTTAAAACAACCCCGTATCAAGAAGACAAATCCCAAAATGAGTCAGTCTTAAAGGAGTGGCTTTACGAGCCGTAGTCCTGCCTCCTGGTGATATCTCCTACACCACTCATGGCTGCTGGTTGCGGCGGCCGCCAAGACACATGGCGCTGGTTCCTGCTCGTTGTGCCTGCTGGTTCCTACCCCATGTAGCTCAGTCTGTAGGTAGAGGGGGAGGACCCAGTGCTGGTACAGTAGTGGTGGTACAGTAGTGGTGGTACAGTAGTGGTGGTACAGTAGTGGTGGTACAGTAGTGGTGGTACAGTAGTGGTGGTACAGTAGTGGTGGTACAGTAGTGGTGGTACAGTAGTGGTGGTACAGTAGTGGTGGTACAGTAGTGGTGGTACAGTAGTGGTGGTACAGTAGTGGTGGTACAGTAGTGCTGGTACAGTAGTGGTGGTACAGTAGTGGTGGTACAGTAGT
Source organism: Harmothoe impar (assembly GCA_947462335.1). Taxonomy (NCBI): domain Eukaryota; kingdom Metazoa; phylum Annelida; class Polychaeta; order Phyllodocida; family Polynoidae; genus Harmothoe; species Harmothoe impar. The sequence goes on along the minus strand of OX381718.1, from coordinate 453,300 downwards.
GGTGGTACAGTAGTGGTGGTACAGTAGTGGTGGTACAGTAGTGGTGGTACAGTAGTGGTGGTACAGTAGTGGTGGTACAGTAGTGGTGGTACAGTAGTGGTGGTACAGTAGTGGTGGTACAGTAGTGGTGGTACAGTAGTGGTGGTACAGTAGTGGTGGTACAGTAGTGGTGGTACAGTAGTGGTGGTACAGTAGTGGTGGTACAGTAGTGGTGGTACAGTAGTGGTGGTACAGTAGTGGTGGTACAGTAGTGGTGGTACAGTAGTGGTGGTACAGTAGTGGTGGTACAGTAGTGGTGGTACAGTAGTGGTGGTACAGTAGTGGTGGTACAGTAGTGGTGGTACAGTAGTGGTGGTACAGTAGTGGTGGTACAGTAGTGGTGGTACAGTAGTGGTGGTACAGTAGTGGTGGTACAGTAGTGGTGGTACAGTAGTGGTGGTACAGTAGTGGTGGTACAGTAGTGGTGGTACAGTAGTGGTGGTACAGTAGTGGTGGTACAGTAGTGGTGGTACAGTAGTGGTGGTACAGTAGTGGTGGTACAGTAGTGGTGGTACAGTAGTGGTGGTACAGTAGTGGTGGTACAGTAGTGGTGGTACAGTAGTGGTGGTACAGTAGGGCTACATGTGAGGGGTACCACTAGTGGTGTGTGGGGGTAGAGGGGACAGGGCTGCATGTACCACTAGTGGTGTGTGGGGGTACATCCTGACTGTAGGAGGATGTCCACACACCACATCCTCACCTAGTGTACAGCTACACCTAGTGTTGTTTACATGTCTGCGTTGTGGTAATCTAGTATAGAGGGGAGAATACGGCACCAAGTCTTATTCCTGTAAATTATTGCGTAAATTATTGCGTAAATTATTGCGTATAAGCTTAGTTCATGTATGAGCCACACCCTGACTTTGGGCCGATCCTATAAACCGCACTGCCAATCTGATCATGGTGACTTTAATACTGTATCATAAAAGCAAAAACTCATGTATTAGCCGCACCCCAACACTGAGCCGATCCTATGCTAGACTGCCGTCCTTAAAGGGTTAACTCGGGGGCCGCTAGACTGTGCCGTCCTTAAAGGGTTAACTCGGGGGCCGCTAGACTGCCGTCCTTAAAGGGTTAACTGGGGGCAGCTAGACTGCCGTCCTTAAAGGGTTAACTGGGGGCAGCTAGACTGCCGTCCTTAAAGGGTTAACTGGGGCAGCTAGACTGCCGTCCTTAAAGGGTTAACTGGGGGCAGCTAGACTGCCGTCCTTAAAGGGTTAACTGGGGGCAGCTAGACTGCCGTCCTTAAAGGGTTAACTGGGGGCTGCTGGGGGGTAGACTGTGTGACCTCCTGAGGCACCAGCTCTGTTAGATGACGGTTCACCAACCCGCATCGTACAGCCACCACAAGTATCCCACTCACTGAATACCAGGCTGCAATTAGCACTCTAACACTCTCCTAAACCTCTCAGGTTGGCATCATCCTATAGTCCTTTGTAGTCGAGATGCACGAGAGCAATGTCTGCAAGTAACTCACCAGCGCTGCATTTGTGCATCATGCAGACACATTGGGAGAGAATCAACCGCATCAGTTTATCATGATGCTTGATTCTCACCAGTGCTGAGTACATGTCATTACAACAGAATGGCATCGTGCATTAAAGTGCTACGTGATCCTTAAAGGGCTAATAACATGCCTAATTAGCCGTCTTTACCGATAACCACCGCTGTATTTAGGCCGGTCGCAGCCACTGCAGCCAAAACCCACATTGCTGGCTCTTAAGCGGTTTCTTTTCTTCTCTGATTCTCTTTTAAACGCAGAATTAGCTGATTTCGCCCATCTTGGCACGGGAATCAGGGTAAATTCTGCCTGACCATGTCTACTTATCATCCCCACACAAGTAAACTACACAAGTAAAGTACACAATGTAGCCAATCATGCGGGTGAACTGGGTATCTGGCTAAGTTTTGATGTAACTTTCTGATAAAATGATCAGTTGTCAATAACAGCGTATAATACAAACACTGCTTCTACCTAGAGTGTCATTGAGGGGGGGGGGGGGTGTATAATGTCATAGTCACTGATACACTGTACCAGCCCTCTGTCATCTCCCAGGTACAGGTGGGACTAAGGGTGTGTGTGGGGGGGGGGGGGGGGGGGGGTGGTAGGAGTGTGTAAGACTGTGTGTGTGTGGGGGGGGGGGGGAGGGGGGAGGGGGAGGGGGGTGGTAGGAGTGTGTGTGGGGGTAGGTGTGTGTAAGACTGTGTCAAGGTTACCCAGGTGTGGTGTAGCAGGTCACCCTGTGTATGCAGCCATCTTGTCATCCCATCATACATTGATAGTGCAGCCATCTTGTCCCCTATAATGGCGGTTACGGGGGCTAACCTGTTACATCGCTATATGAGTGTAGAGGGATGAATTATCAACCAATGAGATAATTCTAGCATTCACTGCAGAATTCTTAGGGTGCATTATGTTACAACTGGTACCCATTGTGATAGCTGCTATCAGTCCTTATTTCATCAGTACCAGATCCAGCAATGGCCGCCCACATAAGGCGTCCCGCTAGCCGGGTATAGGCTGTATCTCACGTAGATAGCACGGCTGGCTGGGTAGGGACATCTCGCGGAGGCCGGTCCCCTGAGGGGGAATGGGCTCTAAAGGCTGGACAAAGCCTGCCTCATCCACAAGCCCAGCAAGAGGCCAAACATTGATTGACCTGATGGGTCTGGTCAGGCGAATGGTTTTCCAGGCGCTCCTCCGCCTCACAAGTCTGGTCTGGTAGGGGCCTGGCATGTAAGTATTGATCTACCTCATGAGTCTGGTGGAGTCTATGGCATTACAGGCATTGATCGACCTCAGGTGCCTGGGGGTTATAAAGGCACTGACCAGGGGACCAGATGCCCTCCCTACACCACCAGATCTCACTGCTGGTGTGGGAACAGCCCACATCATACTTATACCCCCCCCCTCCCCAACTCATACATCTACCAACCCCCCCCCCCCCCCCCCCTCCCCCACCTCTCCATCCCATACATCTACCCCCGCCTCCCTCCACACACCACCACCTCTCACTCTTGATGTAGGACCCAGCCCACATCATACTTCTAGCACCCCCTACACCCCTACCAACCCCCATACACCTCATAGCCATATTCCAGTCCAGCCAATCTACCATCCCCGCCATCTCTCTACACTGGGCTCCTGTGGTCGGCAATACCAGCCAGACACCAGCGTACCAGCTCCCACTGGGGACCAGTGTACCGCCTCCCACCTGCTTCAATTGCTCTGCCGCTGTTACAATCTATCCAATAACTCAATCATACCAAGAAGCTGACAAAAACCTGCGGCCGCCCACCCCGCCCACACACAGCGGGCTGTGGCTGCTGCTGGGTGGCGGGGCAGCTTACGGACAGTAGGGTGTAGCTGACCAGACCACTGCCACATGCAGGCTCCCCATGTGGTCAGGGCTCTGCAGTCATACCATCACAAAGTCCCATACATGCCACCCATACAGGGCTAGTGGTGGTAGTGGTACAACCCGTATGTACCCGCATGTAGCTCTACCTGCTGCTACACCCCACACCACACGCTGCTACTAGGCGATGGCAGTCATGGTATGTCAACAATTTTGTGGTAACCCTGTTGCTGCCAGAATCTTGTTTTAATCCTGTTGCTGCAAGAACTTGTTATAACCCTGTTGCTGCAAGAACTTGTTATAACCCTGTTGCTGCAAGAACTGACTGACTGTGGGAACAATGGGAGGGGTGTACACAGCACAGTGCCAGTCTCTAACTGGGGGTGTTTAACCCTTTAGCAGCTTTACAGGAGTTGTCAGTTCACCATGTACCATTTCTGTTTACCGCTCGGCGAGTAGATGGCAGTACACAGTAAAGATGACTCTCCCTTAAAACTTAACTTGAGTTCATAACAAATGAAATGAATTTTATTGAATAATTTGTGTTTTGTTAGCAACCTGTAGCACATATGACTGAAATATTTGTCTTGGGATCCACTTTTTGATGTATGAATACTGCAGTGTGTGATGGGGATAGGAGAGCAGACAAGTAGTACCCCTTTCCTCCCTTCTTTCACAGAAGATTTCCCTTAGTCAGCCTGTTTTGGCAGTCTTATCGGAGACTGTGCTAGGAGAGTGGCTGGTGTTCAGCAGGGGGTGTTTGTAGCAGACAATGGCCACCTGACATGACAACTGGGGGTAGACCATACCGCACCAGTCTCTGGGGCCGGGTGCATGGCAGCGTAGGGCGCCAACCGGCCGCCCGACCTTTATGAGTTGTTATGGTAACAGCTCTCTGCTCTATCAGACGAGCAGCTCCACGTATTGCTCTGTGCCTTCTGGGAATTACCCCAGTGCATTCTGGGATGGCTGCGGTATTGTTATATGTACAAGACTAACGAGCATACCGCAGCGCCACCCTGACTGGGGCAGTGGGGGAAAGGGGAACTATACTCAACTCTTCTAGCAGTAGCAGCGCCACCCTGACTGGTGCAGTGGGGGAAAGGGGAACTATACTCAACTCTTCTAGCAGTAGCAGCGCCACCCTGACTGGGGCAGTGGGGGAAAGGGGAACTATACTCAACTCTTCTAGCAGTAGCAGCGCCACCCTGACTGGGGCAGTGGGGGAAAGGGGAACTATACTCAACTCTTCTAGCAGTAGCAGCGTCACCCTGACTGGGGCAGTGGGGGAAAGGGGAACTATACTCAACAGAACTGAGGTACTAGTAACCCCCCCTCCCATGTGACACATAATGGCAAGATGGCTGCCTACGCGGGCTGACCAGAAATGCAATTTAGGAAAACCATCGGCTATGTTGGCTAACACATTTTCAATGGATGATGAGCTCAGATGTGAAGCTAAATGATTAAAAAGCTGTGTGCTGTGCATGTTCCATGTCTGTATGGAGCAGCAGCACACAGGGCACCCCTATACAGGGGCTGGTGCAGATTTCACAGTACACTGCAGCATTGAGTAGCATTGAGCTGCTCATACAGATGGTACAAACCCCCATGTGGGCGGTACGTACGACAGGACACCACAGCGCACAGAGCAGCCCACCAACCAGTACAGCTCCCCACTTTACCCTTAGTTGGGAACTATATGAGTGCTCCTTTATGTTTATTTCATGCCATTATTAACAATGTTCGTCAGAATTCCACTCGATTGATCTGAAAAAGCTATTTTATAACGATCAAATCATCAATATGAATGATTCAAAATGCCGTTATATACGGAATATGGGTAATTTCACAGGTGTTAAATAGGGCCTTCCTTGGCTAAGTCAATGGGATTGCCGTATCTACAATGAAGTAAGAACCATGAGTAGCTCAGCACCCCGCTATCAGCCCCGTGCTACCCACCTCAGGTGTCGGTACAGCAGACCGGCTTCTCTAAGTGGCCACAGTCAGCTTACTGCCACAGTAAAGTGACACATCATCTGTGTCATCTGTGTCTTTTTTTCACAGCGCCCTCGGTACGACCTCAGCAGGTCCTACAATTACTTGGCGGCCGTGTTGGATAGCGCCAACTAGTGGCATCAATAATGGTAGGTACCTTAACCATCTAGATGAATACAAGCCTCCCCCCCACCAGTTTACCCCTGTGTGACTGGTAGGCCTACACTGGGTAGGAGTTGGGGGTGGGGGCAGGGGGTAGATGTAGGATGGAGAGGGTAGCAGAATGAGATGAATGATAAGGATCAGGACGCTGTCGTCTCTCCGGGATCCGATACAAATTACCACCGACAGACAGAACAGAGGAGCCAGCAGGGGGACACACCAATAAGGGGCAGCATGGGGCAGTCTGCATATATACCATATACAGAAAACACTACTTTGGACAAACTGCTTCTTTATGCCTCTATGTATATACGGTTCATCCCTGACCCGTTGTCAATATCAAACACAAAAGTTATAGAAATACAATGGTGTCCCACTGTGATATTTTGAGATATTGCAGGATGGATATGTCCCCAACTTATGACTATGACTATGTCTGGTGAGGAACCTATTCACCATCATTAATAAATGCAATGTCATTAGGAAAGAACTACGGTATGTAATTTTTAATGTAAAGATTCACATGTTGTGGAAAGCTGTTGTTTTAATATGGCTTGGTCAAGCACTTCCAGATTTGGTTTGGGCACTTGTTGTATGTTGTAAACGACCTGTATGAAGACCCAAATACGATTTTGAGATGCGTCAAATGAAACTTCAAGGGTACCAGCTGCATATCTACCTATTAGTTATCTGTACAAGTTTCATCCTGATGAAGGTTCTAACAGACATGCTATTAACAACCTGTGGAGTTTGAGAATTACGACACAGCCGCGCATGTTGTAGTACCCCACGGTGCCACCAGGGGCCGTGTGGTGCCCCCACAGGGCGTGTGTGCCACCCAGTGTTAGTAGAATCAATACGCAGAGAAAAGGGCAGGGCTGGTCAGACGATGCACGCATTGCCCAACACTACATGTGGTGCTCGTATCTGGGGCTGCTAGACTTGATTGATTGATTAACTTGACATCCAAGTGTACAATGATGCCCGGACTGATCTCAATTTAGCGAGATAGCCATCCACAAATAGCAGTAGTCTTGCCTCGCAGTAGGACAGATAGTTACATGGCTGTTGGACTTGGACACCCCTGTGGTACAACATACTATGCATAAGCTGAAACCTGGCACAAACATGGTACTGTAAACGTACTAATGTTCACTCTGTACCTATTTTCGTGGATTTTCTTAAAGTGACAAAAATTGCAGAAATAAGTACAGCGTGAAAATATCTACGTTTACAGAATACAATGCATGACTTTAAAGAGAAATGAAAACAGAAATATAATTACATTTGCCTGGTATGATGTCTATGTTGATCTCCTCTTCTGGGGGCACTGGTTTCTTGACTGCAGCAGCAGGGGTAGGTTTTATAGCATTGGTCGGGGCTGCAGGCCTCTTGGGGGGTGTGGTGGTGGTGGTGGTGGTGGTGGTGGTGGTGGTGGTGGTGGTGGGGGTATCCTTACTGACTGGGCTTTTATCCTTAGTGTCTACTGATAGAGTCTGTTCTACACTGGTTGGGCTTGATTCAGGTGGCAAGTCTACACTGGTAGAGTTTGGTTCAGGTGGCAAGTCTAAACTGGTTGAGATGGCTTCAAATGGTGGTTCTACACTGGTGGAGTTGGGTTCAGGTTGTTCTTCTACCATGGCAGAGTTAGGTTCAGGTGGTTCTTCTACAATGGCAGAGTTAGGTGTATTCGTGTCGTCTACATGGCTGGCAGGACTGGACTGGGACGGGTTGGTATCACAGTCGGTGAGGAGTGGCTCGGGGGTGTCAGGTTCCACGACATCAGCCGGGTCTGGACACGTGGCAGGACTGGCCTCAATATCACAACGACTCTCAGCGGCCTCATCACTGGCCACTGACTCTGTCGCTACATCCTCTAAAAGTGCTGAGTCATTGATGGGCACTGACTCTGTCGCTACATCTTCTAAAAGTGATGAGTCATTGGTGGGCACTGACTCTGTCGCTACATCTTCTAAAAGTGCTGAGTCATTGGTGGGCACTGACTCTGTCGCTACATCTTCTAAAAGTGATGAGTCATTGGTGGGCACTGACTCTGTTGCTACATCTTCTAAAAGTGCTGAGTCATTGGTGGGCACTGTCGCTATTTCCACTAAACTATCCAGAGCAGGTTCTCCAGTCTCGTCCTCAACCACCTCTGCTGCATCTGAGCCGTCAGAGTTTGGGGGCTGTTCTACGTCGTCTATGACAGCGCTGAGACGGTCACAGCTCGCAGCTTCAACCTCCTCGCTGTCAGGTTTCAGGTCAGGACTGGGCGCCGTGTCAGGGTGCTCAGTGACGTCTAAGCTGTCAGTGTCAGCGCTACATTCTACAACCTTGTCTTCAATGATGGCATTGACGCCGTCACAGCTGTCAATGTCACCCACCCCGTCAGCGAGCCTGCTGTCGGGGAGGTAGTTGACGGCACTGTCACTGCTGTCGGGTGTTGACACTGCGTTGTCACTGCTGTCAACATTGACCCTTCCGCTGTGACAGCTGGTGACGCTGTCCCTGCCGCTGTCACGAGGCAGCCCGGCCGTCACGCTGCTGTCGTCACAGCGCGTGTTGTTGTTTTTGACACTGTCGCTGGAGTCGACGGACCCGGCCTTCTCCTGCCGGACCCCCGTAGAGGTCTCCTGCAGCACAGGGGAGGTGGTACCCAGCACCATCTTACCTTCCTTGTAATAAATTAATTCAAATTATCACCTTTTGAATAGCCAGAACTCCAGTTGTCACTTTTTGTATAGCCAGAACTCCAGTTGTCACTTTTTGTATAGTTGGTACTCCAGTTGTCACTTTTTGATTTGCCAGTATAGTAGCTGTATAGCTAGGACTCTAGAAGACAGAAATTATATCTGTTACTAAAATGATTTATACTGTCATCTTTTGAATAGCCAGAACTCCAGTTATCACCTTTTGATTAGCCAGTATAGTAGTTGTCACCATTTGTATAGCTAGGACTCTAGAAGCCAGACCTTTATAGTTGGTGTACTCAGACCTCTAGTGGGCACCTTCGATGTAACCGGACCTCGTTATCTTCTTCTCCTCGTTTACTTCCAGAACACGACAGCCGTGTAGCATGCTTGGCTGAGGGAGCGGCTGGGTGGTCGGTGACTGGGGTCGTGTCACCGGGCAGCTATAAGCCCCAGTTCCATTTTCTGCCACAAGGGGTACAAAAGGGACTGGACAAACTGCTGTATCTAGATTGTGACTTCCTGCCAGGCTGTGCACAAGCATTGGTCTACAGGATTTGATTGGTCAACTCCTGAAGTCAGTTGGTTGTATCTGAGTTAGCCCAGACTCTCCTATTCTGGAGTGGGGGGCAGTGCGGGGGGCGGGGAGTGAGGCCTTACAGAGACCCGGATGCGGCTGGAATATCATGAAGCTCATCTGGTCCCGTCCTCAAAAACTCCCGCCAGTCGCTGCCCGACACCGGCCGCGATCAGGATCGATATTGACACAAAGAGGGTTCAAGTTTTAGACGCACGCCCCGGCTGTGTGCGGCCGTACACCCGCTACACATGTCTGGTGTGTAGGTGTGGGAACCACGCACACACGGGAATCAGGATCTTAGGCTGCTCCCGCTGCACCCCGTACATATCCATACAGGACCCGCTAGTGGTGCCTCTAGATTACAGTGCTACAAACTGCTATACAGAGCTAGACAGCCATCCAGTGGGGCCTCTATACCACAGTGCTATAGGTATCCAGACAGACCAGTATACCGTCCTCCAGTGCTGATTCTAGAGTACATTGCCATAGGTACTACACAGAGCTATACAGCCCCAGTCCCCACTATAGTACAGTGCTATAGGTATCCATACAGAAGTGTCCAGTCCTCTAGTAGTCAGTCCTGCAGGTAGATGTCCAGTAGTCCCACACTGCAGAGGCTGTATCAGGGAGTGCTGCAGCTACCCATACAGTCAGGTAGACACCACATAGAGTAGTACATACAGCTTTAACCAGGAGGCATACAGCCCCTACAGCACACAGTAGTACATGGAGAGAGTCCTTACATTCAGGCATCAACTAGAGGCCTCCAACACCCATCCATAATGCAGCACGTCCTGACGGCCGCCGGTAAATCCTGCTCCACATGCCGAGGGGTCTAGCTGCTGCCCCGCACTGCGCTGGGTGTGTAGGTGTGTGGGTGTGTAGGTGTGTGGGTAGGTGTGTGTGTAGTGGGTAGGTGTGTGGGTAGGTGTGTGTGTAGTGGGAGTAGTGGGCCGCCCACACCCGGTCTCCTCCTGTGTGTAACGCCTTGTGATGCCTCACTGAGAGAACAGAACACCGAGGCCGCTCCGTCTGTAGTCACACGGCACTGCCTCGATACGGCTGTATCCAGGCCTGGCCACAGACAGGACACTGACTGACTGACACACAGTCCTGTCACACTGACTGACTGACACACAGTGCTGTCACACTGACTGACTGACACACAGTGCTGTCACACTGACTGACTGACACACAGTGCTGTCACACTGACTGACTGACACACAGTGCTGTCACACTGACTGACTGACACACAGTGCTGTCACACTGACTGACTGACACACAGTGCTGTCACACTGACTGACTGACACACAGTCCTGTCACACTGACTGACTGACACACAGTGCTGTCACACTGACTGACTGACACACAGTGCTGTCACACTGACTGACTGACACACAGTGCTGTCACACTGACTGACTGACACACAGTGCTGTCACACTGACTGACTGACACACAGTCCTGTCACACTGACTGACTGACACACAGTGCTGTCACACTGACTGACTGACACACAGTCCTGTCACACTGACTGACTGACACACAGTCCCACTGACAGGGGCCTCTATGTGGTCCTCCCCCACCTCCAGGTGACACCCTGACTCCCCTCCTACTGCCTCTCACTCACTGACTGAAGCTGCTGCTGCTGCTGTCTGTGGAATAGGACACTCTGTGTATGTGTTTGTGTGTGTGTGTGTAGGGGTGGTATAGCAATGACTCTGGTTTCTCCGTATGGGCGGCCATGTTAGTTCTGAGCTCGCATTTTATCGTGAGACTTAGGCAGTGACCAGACACTCACACACCATAGCTTCCGGGTAACAGGCTACAATACGAGAGCAGAGCCAAGGTCTCACGAGATTGCTGGTGTCAGCGGACACAGAGTGGCTGTGGGAATAAGTCCGGTTCCGGTAGAGGCCTATAGTAGTAGTAGTGGTGGTGTCAGTAGTAGAGGAGAGCGGGGTGAGCGGCAGGCGCTGTGAGACCGACTGAGGGCCGCACCATGACGCTACACACCACTCACTGCTGGGACTGGTCCTGTACGCTGTCTGTCTGTGTAGGGGGGGGGGGGACTGTGCCCACTGTAGGTGATAGAGACTGCTGGTACCGGCCGGTAGTGGGAGGCGGTATGAGGGTATGAGGGTATGAGGGAGAGGCAGCAGATATGGGGGGGGAGGGGGAGGGGGAGGAGGTATGAGGGTATGAGGGAGAGGCAGCAGATATGGGGGGGGGAGGGGGAGGAGGTATGAGGGTATGAGGGAGAGGCAGCAGATATGGGGGGGGAGGGGGAGGAGGTATGAGGGTAGGAGGGAGAGAGCAGATATTGGGGGGGGGGAGGGGGGAGTGGGAGGCGGTATGAGGGTAGGAGGGAGAGAGCAGATATGGGGGGGGGGGGGAGGGGGGAGTGGGAGGCGGTATGAGGGTATGAGGGGGAGGCAGCAGATATGGGGGGGGGGGAGGGGGGAGTGGGAGGCGGTATGAGGGTATGAGGGAGAGGCAGCAGATATGGGGGGGGGGGAGGGGGGAGTGGGAGGCGGTATGAGGGTATGAGGGGGAGGCAGCAGATATGGGGGGGGAGGGGGGAGTGGGAGGAGGTATGAGGGTATGAGGGAGAGAGCAGATATGGGGGGGGGGGAGGGGGGAGTGGGAGGCGGTATGAGGGTATGAGGGGGAGGCAGCAGATATGGGGGGGGGGAGGGGGGAGTGGGAGGCGGTATGAGGGTATGAGGGAGAGGCAGCAGATATGGGGGGGGGGGAGGGGGGAGTGGGAGGCGGTATGAGGGTATGAGGGGGAGGCAGCAGATATGGGGGGGGGAGGGGGGGAGTGGGAGGCGGTATGAGGGTATGAGGGAGAGAGCAGATATGAGGGGGAGGGGGGGGAGTGGGAGGCGGTATGAGGGTATGAGGGAGAGGCAGCAGATATGGGGGGGGGGGGGGGGAGTGGGAGGCGGTATGAGGGTATGAGGGGGAGGCAGCAGATATGGGGGGGGGGAGGGGGGAGTGGGAGGCGGTATGAGGGTATGAGGGAGAGGCAGCAGATATGGGGGGGAGGGGGGAGGGGGCAGGGGGCAGGGGGAGGGGGAGGCAGCAGATATGGGGGGGGGGGAGGGGGCAGGGGGCAGGGGGAGGGGGAGGCAGCAGATATGGGGGGGGGGAGAGGGGGCAGGGGGCAGGGGGAGGGGGAGGCAGCAGATATGGGGGGGGGGGAGGGGGCAGGGGGAGGCAGCAGATATGGGGGGGGAGGGGGGAGTGGGAGGAGGTATGAGGGTATGAGGGAGAGGCAGCAGATATGGGGGGGAGGGGGGAGGGGGCAGGGGGAGGCAGCAGATATGGGGGGGAGTGGGGAGTGGGAGGAGGTATGAGGGTATGAGGGAGAGGCAGCAGATATGGGGGGGGGGAGGGGGGAGTGGGAGGCGGTATGAGGGTATGAGGGGGAGGCAGCAGATATGGGGGGGGGGAGGGGGGAGTGGGAGGCGGTATGAGGGTATGAGGGAGAGGCAGCAGATATGGGGGGGAGGGGGGAGGGGGCAGGGGGAGGGGGAGGCAGCAGATATGGGGGGGGGGGAGGGGGCAGGGGGCAGGGGGAGGGGGAGGCAGCAGATATGGGGGGGGGGAGAGGGGGCAGGGGGCAGGGGGAGGGGGAGGCAGCAGATATGGGGGGGGGGAGGGGGCAGGGGGAGGCAGCAGATATGGGGGGGGAGGGGGGAGTGGGAGGAGGTATGAGGGTATGAGGGAGAGGCAGCAGATATGGGGGGGGGGGAGGGGGCAGGGGGAGGCAGCAGATATGGGGGGGAGTGGGGAGTGGGAGGAGGTATGAGGGTATGAGGGAGAGGCAGCAGATATGGGGGGGAGGGGGGAGGGGGCAGGGGGAGGCAGCAGATATGGGGGGGAGTGGGGAGTGGGAGGAGGTATGAGGGTATGAGGGAGAGGCAGCAGATATGGGGGGGGGGAGGGGGCAGGGGGAGGCAGCAGATATGGGGGGGAGTGGGGAGTGGGAGGAGGTATGAGGGTATGAGGGAGAGGCAGCAGATATGGGGGGGAGGGGGGAGGGGGCAGGGGGAGGCAGCAGATATGGGGGGGAGTGGGGAGTGGGAGGAGGTATGAGGGTATGAGGGAGAGGCAGCAGATATGAGGGGGGGGGGAGGGGGCAGGTTGGGAGTAGTGGGAGGAGGTATGAGGGTATGAGGGAGAGGCAGCAGATATGAGGGGGAGGGGGCAGGGGGCAGGTTGGGAGTAGTGGGAGGAGGTATGAGGGTATGAGGGAGAGGCAGCAGATATGAGGGGGAGGGGGCAGGGGGCAGGTTGGGAGTAGTGGGAGGAGGTATGAGGGTATGAGGGAGAGGCAGCAGATATGAGGGGGGGGGGAGGGGGCAGGTTGGGAGTAGTGGGAGGAGGTATGAGGGTATGAGGGAGAGGCAGCAGATATGAGGGGGAGGGGGCAGGGGGCAGGTTGGGAGTAGTGGGAGGAGGTATGAGGGTATGAGGGAGAGGCAGCAGATATGAGGGGGAGGGGGCAGGGGGCAGGTTGGGAGTAGTGGGAGGAGGTATGAGGGTATGAGGGAGAGGCAGCAGATATGAGGGGGAGGGGGAGGGGGCAGGTTGGGAGTAGTGGGAGGAGGTATGAGGGTATGAGGGAGAGGCAGCAGATATGAGGGGGGGGGGGGCAGGGGGCAGGTTGGGAGTAGTGGGAGGAGGTATGAGGGTATGAGGGAGAGGCAGCAGATATGAGGGGGAGGGGGAGGGGGCAGGTTGGGAGTAGTGGGAGGAGGTATGAGGGTATGAGGGAGAGGCAGCAGATATGAGGGGGAGGGGGAGGGGGCAGGTTGGGAGTAGTGGGAGGAGGTATGAGGGTATGAGGGAGAGGCAGCAGATATGAGGGGGAGGGGGCAGGGGGCAGGTTGGGAGTAGTGGGAGGAGCTATGAGGGTATGAGGGAGAGGCAGCAGATATGAGGGGGAGGGGGCAGGGGGCAGGTTGGGAGTAGTGGGAGGAGGTATGAGGGTATGAGGGAGAGGCAGCAGATATGAGGGGGGGGGGGGCAGGGGGCAGGTTGGGAGTAGTGGGAGGAGGTATGAGGGTATGAGGGAGAGGCAGCAGATATGAGGGGGAGGGGGCAGGGGGCAGGTTGGGAGTAGTGGGAGGAGGTATGAGGGTATGAGGGGGAGGCAGCAGATATGAGGGGGAGGGGCAGGGGGCAGGGGGCAGGTTGGGAGTAGTGGGAGGAGGTATGAGGGTATGAGGGAGAGGCAGCAGATATGGGGGGGATGGGGGGGAGGGGCAAGGGGCAGGTTGGGAGTAGTGGGTGAGTTGGAGAGGCTAGTAGCAGAAGGTGGGTGGAGTGGTAGCTGCCTGGGGGACATTGGTAAGACACAAGAAGCTTGGGGTAGGTGGGGGCGGGGGGTGGAGGCCTGAAGGAGGTGGTACTATTGCTTATTGATACTGGGGGGCTGGCAGGCAGGGTGTGCCTGAGGGTGCTATGTTAGATTGGGGCGTGTAGGGACATGCAGATATAGGGAGGGTATAGGGGTGTTTTGTAGGCCTGGGGCCGGGAGGGGGGAGTGCTTCAGGGTAGAAGGGGGTGTAGGGTAGGTATGGAGTAAGGTTATAGGAGTGGGGGGGGGGGGTGTAGGGTAGGTATGGAGTAAGGTTATAGGAGTGGGGGGGGGGGTGTAGGGTAGGTATGGAGTAAGGTTATAGGAGTGGGGGGGGGGGTGTAGGGTAGGTATGGAGTAAGGTTATAGGAGTGGGGGGGGGGGTGTAGGGTAGGTATGGAGTAAGGTTATAGGAGTGGGGGGGGGGTGTAGGGTAGGTATGGAGTAAGGTTATAGGAGTGGGGGGGGGGGTGTAGGGTAGGTATGGAGTAAGGTTATAGGAGTGGGGGGGGGGGTGTAGGGTAGGTATGGAGTAAGGTTATAGGAGTGGGGGGGGGTGTAGGGTAGGTATGGAGTAAGGTTATAGGAGTGGGGGGGGGGGGTGTAGGGTAGGTATGGAGTAAGGTTATAGGAGTGGGGGGGGGGGGGTGTAGGGTAGGTATGGAGTAAGGTTATAGGAGTGGGGGGGGGTGTAGGGTAGGTATGGAGTAAGGTTATAGGAGTGGGGGGGGGGGGGGTGTAGGGTAGGTATGGAGTAAGGTTATAGGAGTGGGGGGGGGGTGTAGGGTAGGTATGGAGTAAGGTTATAGGAGTGGGGGGGGGTGTAGGGTAGGTATGGAGTAAGGTTATAGGAGTGGGGGGGGGGGGTGTAGGGTAGGTATGGAGTAAGGTTATAGGAGTGGGGGGGGGGTGTAGGGTAGGTATGGAGTAAGGTTATAGGAGTGGGGGGGGGGGGGTAGAGGGGTGCAGGCCTGGGGCTGTACCTAGGTCATGCCACCCGCGTACCACCAAACACGCAACTCACAGAGGGGCAGTACCAAACCTCCCGATAAGGGGGTAGGGGTCTACTCTACTAGTGCTGACTATTCTATCTACACCCTGCCTGCCCTCACACTATAATACACTGTATATGAGAGTTACCATACAGTCGCGATTGAGCAAAAGGTTTTGAATGAATGCCTGACTTGTAAAATCACGGGGGGATTCAGGTGTCTGTATTTACAAGGGTACGGTGTATACGGCTTCATCTATACTAAACTCTAACAGGACTTTAACATGGTCTTCTTCTATTTCACAGTCTTTGCAAAAACCTGCAGGACACTGGCAATGTCCTCCTAAAATGCTGCACGATACATTAATGCACTATGCCGCCAGTATGATTAAAGGTTACCCCGTGTCTGTGCGTAACTATGGTGGAGCCGGGGGGATTAACGCCCCCCCCCCCCCCCCACCCACACCCCCACAGACAGGGTGAGGTAAGCGGCCATTACACACAGGATTAACACGTGTTAATCCCCCCTGGTGAGGGGACCAGAATGACAGGATGGCTAACGGGCCATGTGGCTGGACACCAGAGTGGGTGGTACAGTAAGAAGCCTTATATGGTATAAAGCCTTATAAGGTAATGCTGCTTACAGACCAAACCTGGGGGGGGGGGGGGTACTGTAGACAGGCCCTCACACTGTCTGTCCAGGAACTAGCTCAGCGCGACACCACGCTGCACTGCCACTCAACACTGCCATATCTGTTCAATTTACAAGACTTTACTAAATTTAGAGCCTTTTTGGGGACTTTTTATGATGTCTTGAGGGTTTATGTTCACTTCACCCCATAGGTGATGCATTCATGCAGCCATGTGCATGATGCATTCATGCAGCCATGTGCATGATGCATCATGGCAAGCACTGCCTCTTAATTACAGCAGTTCAGTTCAGCACAAAAAGTAGGTTAGAATTTACTGTGGCCTCTACGCGAGATTTTCTGGTGTTACATGTCACGCGTCTCAATAATTGATACACAGTAACCACTGACATATTGAGTACTGGTTACCATTACCTCTATCAGCTACTTGTCTCACTCTAACCCTCTAAGGACAGCATTGCACACTTTAAAGTGAGAAACTCACCAGTGCTGCAGTCAAGTATCATGTCAACGTAACAGGATCGAGTGTTATCTTGGAGTTAGTATGAGGCATGAATGCAGCACCGGTGAGTTACACGTCAGGGCAGTATTGGTGCATATGGACTTTGTGACCCGCGGCTGTCCTTACATGGTCAGTGTGACATGCGCCGGGTGCAGGTGTGGTGCGTGCAGACACTCTGTCACACACAGCCTCACGCGGCCCTGCTCCCCTTCCTTTGCTTGCTCTTCCAGGAAATAATTTCTCTCCCCTTTTCCTCTCTGTCTACATCTGTTCTAGGAATACCAGTTTTTGTTACCTCTTCCTCCCTTTACAGGAGGCAGCAGGGGACAGACACACAGGGAGGTGGAAGAAAGTGACAGCTTCTGACCTTCAGCTGACCTTCAGCTGACCTTTACAGCTCTGACCTTCAGCTGACCTTTACAACCGACCTCTAGAGGATCAGAGCTGCTTTATTTGCTGGTCTAGGAGGGGAGATATACAAGTGTGAGGCATTATATAGCGGAGGTCGGGGGTCATGGCGTCTATGTATAGCGCGTGTTATATCACATTATGGCCGTGACGTGTTATGTCACCGTGCCACATGGTGCCAGGGTCCGCAGGCTAACCCTGTAGGGGCAGCATGCTGAATGCAGCCCTAGCCACCAACTCACATGGACTGCATTCATGCAGCACAGGGGCTGCATTCATGCATCACAGGGGCTGCATTCATGCATCACAGGGGCTGCATTCATGCATCATGACCTCCAAAGTACCCATTTGGTGCCAGTATGGTACACACTATGGTACACACTATGGTACGCAATGAATGCATGCATCATGACTACAAACGGGCACGAGGCTTTACTGCCTCACGCTGACCATGAAGGGTTTTATGTCAGTGCCACCTGCTGTCAGTCGACAACCTTGGACAAGTCAGAGGCCAGCGGGGGGGCGGGGGGGGGGGGGGGTGGGCGGGGGGCAGCGAAGGGGTATCTCTATTGTAGCTCTATATAAAGCAATGTGCATTATACATGCCATGAATTAATAAATTATTATTGTGATCAATACACTGTAGTCAATATCCCTAGAATATAGAATACCCCATTCTCCTGCTCTATATAACACCCCTGAGCTAACCTCAACACTGCCCTACCCAAGCCTCCCCTCCCCTCATCCCTGCCCAGTCTACACTCCTCTCCCCATCCCCCCATGCCCGTGGCACCATCCCCCCCCCTCCCCTCCCACACTCTGCCCCTCCCCCCCCCCTCCCCCACTGGTTCCCTGTGCTGGCAGTACGCGTGCACCCAGCCGTGGCTGCTGCTACCAGCACTCACATCCCGCACAGCCTGGTAACATCCACCCCCCCCCCTGGTGTATGCCTCCTCCTGTGTCTGGTGCTACCCCTCCTGTGTGTGCAGGGCTGTGAGGGAGTCTGAGTAGTCTATGAGTGTAGTCTATGAGAGTAGTCTATGAGTGTAGTCTATGAGAGTAGTCTATGAGTGTAGTCTATGAGAGTAGTCTGTGAGAGTAGTCTGTGAGAGTAGTCTGAGAGTAGTCTGTGAGAGTAGTCTGTGAGAGTAGTCTGTGAGAGTAGTCTGTGAGAGTAGTCTATGATAGTAGTCTATGATAGTAGTCTATGAGAGTAGTCTGTGAGAGTAGTCTGTGAGAGTAGTCTGTGAGAGTAGTCTGTGAGAGTAGTCTGTGAGAGTAGTCTGTGAGAGTAGTCTGTGAGAGTAGTCTGTGAGAGTAGTCTGTGAGAGTAGTCTGTGAGTGTAGTCTGTGAGAGTAGTCTGTGAGTGTAGTCTGTGAGAGTAGTCTGTGAGAGTAGTCTGTGAGAGTAGTCTGTGAGAGTAGTCTGTGAGAGTAGTCTGTGAGAGTAGTCTGTGAGAGTAGTCTGTGAGAGTAGTCTGTGAGAGTAGTCTGTGAGAGTAGTCTGTGAGAGTAGTCTGTGAGAGTAGTCTGTGAGAGTAGTCTGTGAGAGTAGTCTGTGAGAGTAGTCTGTGAGAGTAGTCTGTGAGAGTAGTCTGTGAGAGTAGTCTGTGAGAGTAGTCTGTGAGAGTAGTCTGTGAGAGTAGTCTGTGAGAGTAGTCTATGAGAGTAGTCTGTGAGAGTAGTCTGTGAGAGTAGTCTGTGAGAGTAGTCTGTGAGAGTAGTCTGTGAGAGTAGTCTGTGAGAGTAGTCTGTGAGAGTAGTCTGTGAGAGTAGTCTATGAGAGTAGTCTGTGAGAGTAGTCTATGAGAGTAGTCTGTGAGAGTAGTCTATGAGTGTAGTCTGTGAGAGTAGTCTATGAGAGTAGTCTGTGAGAGTAGTCTATGAGAGTAGTCTGTGAGAGTAGTCTATGAGTGTAGTCTGTGAGAGTAGTCTATGA
>OX381718.1:419614-429614 GCA_947462335.1 Harmothoe impar | reverse complement strand
GTAAACTCTCATGTATAACGGGAGTTTAATGGGTGTGGGGGAGTGCACCGTAAACTCTCACGTATAACGGGAGTTTAATGGGTGTGGGGGGAGTGCACCGTAAACTCTCACGTATAACGGGAGTTTAATGGGTGTGGGGGGGTGCACCGTAAACTCTCACGTATAAGCTGAACTCAGGTATTAGCCACACTCCTAATATGTCAAATGCTGTAAGGCTCAGGGAGGGTCTGAAAAACGCTGATTTAGTATGTGGGGGGGGGGGGGGGGGGCAGGTTAACCCTGTCTTCTAGTTTAAAGGGAAATGCGGGTTCCTACACATAGGCCACCTGGTGGCAAAAATCAATACTCATGAAAATTCTTCTTTTGGCTAAATTTGTATTCCAATGTATGGTATTTTCCCTTAATCAACCATTTTATTTGCCATCCAAAGATTATACCTGTGTGTATGGCATTTATTAGTCACTGGGACACCCATAGCATCCTATAGTTAAGGCAAAATAAGTATTTTTGAAAAATTCATAACTTTCTAATTTCATTGGTGACCCCTTAGTATTTTACATTTAAAATGTTCCTATAGATGCCCATGAAACATTCCCAAGTTTTGGTTGATATGGCAATAGAGGGGGATAATCCATGACCGATAATGTGAGAAAATACTGTTTTCCCATTCATTTCTTTAATTAATGTACTCATTTGCTCAAATGGCTGTATCATGAAAATTAGCTCGGTGACAAGTCAATTTCTTTTCATTTTCTATTTGATAATAAATCAAGCTAATATAACCTTGAGTTACATGCAAATAGCAATAGAATTTCAGTGTTATCTCGACACGTGGCATTTCCCTTTAACCCCTTGATGACGAATGTCGCTATTAAAAGACAATGTTTGCCGGTGCTGCATTAGTGCAGTATGCAGACCCTACGGGAGTGTCTCTACCCTGTAAGATCGGCATGATGCTTGAATGCAACACTGGCGAGTTACTCGCCAGGGCTGCATTTATGCATCATGACAATGAAGGGCATGATGCATTAATGCATTAGGCTGCCCTTAAAGGGTTAATATCTATACTCTAACTGATCGTACTTGTCATTTCTAGTTACCGTAAACCTCAGCTATATGCCACCCTGCACATAAACTGAACCCTCAATCTGATAAAACAAATCATACCTCATGTGTTGAGTCTCTTTCCTGGCTTTATATATTCTCACTTATCCTGTACAATCCTCATGTTTGCCACTAACTTACATTTCTTCCTACCGTAAAACCCCAGCTTTAAGACAATACCGCTAATAAGCCAAATCCTCAACCTGATAATATGAATCGGCCTACGTCAAACAAGTTTAAAAGTTAACAACAAAAGTATAGAGAGCTGATGTGTTTAGATATCACTAACAAAGACATTAATCATTATTTCTCCTGAAATAAAACATGTCACAATACAGTCAGAGAACAAGGAACAAGTTTAACAATATAAAGATGAATGCTGTGCTGGATCATAAACTCTCACATACCAAAGTTATCACACACATGATCATACACTGTCAGTATACAGACAAAAGCTGCAATAAAATACTTTCTTTTTTTTTGGGGGGGGGGGGGGGGGTCGTAAATGAAGAAATGACAGTTTTGGTAGACATGTTTTGATGTCCATGTCAGACTAACTGTACACAATACAAAAGTGATGAGTCATCCTTCACACTTCCTGAAAGTCACATAGCACCATGTTTGCTGCTGTTCATTTTGAGAAAGAAACACACACACACACACAAATACATTTATATGCACACAAGATAAATGCCACAGAAGTCTGTTACAACATTCAGCCGGTCACACCTCACTCACTCACTTACTCAGCGCACTGTCAACCATCCACAACTGTGCTGTCAACCATCCCCGGTCACACTATTAACTCTTCAATCACGCTGTCAACTCTCCAATCACGCTGTCAACTCTCCAATCACGCTGTCAACTCTCTAATAATCACACAGTCAACTCTCCAATCACGCTGTCAACTCTCCAATCACGCTGTCAACTCTCTAATAATCACACAGTCAACTCTTCAATCACACTGTCAAATCTCCACCAACGCAGTCAACTTTCCAATTGCGCTGTCAACTCTCTAATCACACTCAACTTTCCAATCACGCTGTCAACTCTCTAATAATCACACAGTCAACTCTTCAATCACACTGTCAAATCTCCACCAACGCAGTCAACTTTCAAATTGCGCTGTCAACTCTCTAATCACACTCAACTTTCCAATCACGCTGTCAACTCTCCAACCACGCTGTCAATCACCTTCCCCCCAAGCTGTCACTCAGGCAGTAAGGCCGGCCCCCTCCCGGTCTACACTGGCATGCACTAGGGGGGACAGTACGCGGGTCACGCTCTAACCCACCACCTAATACTACGTCTCCATGGTAACCTGGGGGTAACGCTAGCTTCCTGTTGTCTCCGTCACATCACCACCACCAGACGCTCCTCCGGCAGTGTCTGTGTCCTTAGTGTCAAGATGACCTTCTCATGGAGGTGTATAATGTAGTCAGGGCTAACAGGGATATAAGGTGTAAAGCAGCACACGGTAGGACGGTGGGGGGGGGGGGGGGGGGGGTATGTGAAGTATAGAAGTGCCCTAATTCATTTTAAGTAGCCTTTACCTCCAACGTAATTTTTTTTCTTTTCTAACTTTATAAAAAAATTTACGAGATGGTCGCTTATTTAACAATTTATTTAAGGCCACTAAGATATGCAGCAAGAAAATCTGACTTTCAGAAAAAAATGATGTTGCACTTTTCTGCAGATTGATTACTCGCATTAAATATCAAACACATTTCGTGTGAATATTTTGACTTAGAACTCTTGTATTCTGTAAAAACCTTGAATCCAGTTTTCTGCCGAGGTGCCTGTCTTGCTGCCTGGCTCTAGCTGAGTACTAGTGGGGGTGGCGCCACCTGCGGGATTGTACAGAGACTACTACAGGAGGAGGTTCTGCAGCAGAACTTGGTACCACTCTAATACTAAGTCACAGCCGCCAACCCACAGCACTGCTAAATCGTAGTTTCGATGCTGAAAAAACGCACTTTTTGTAATTCTACCCGTTGAAAATTGGTAATAGAATTCGTATTAATCAAACTGGTATGAGGAAACCTTATTTTTAAGGCACTGTAATAAAATTATTCCATAATCCAGCAAAAAGGAGTCTTATAGAAATATTGTTTTATAAACAAGACCCTCCAATATGTAATTTTCTCACACTTTTAGGGATTATTCAAAAATTAGATCACCAATTTTGGTGGACTGTTTTTTTTAAAAGTACCCAGTACATTTGTCACTCCTTTTTGGTAGTTCCCTATACAAATGTATAGTCTTTGAAACCTCAAAATTCTTAATTTAGGTAGGGTAATTCGTAATTTTCTAAAAAGGCCTCAAATTCGTAACACTACGAAAAATTCGTGATAGTTGGCAGCTCTGCTAAATATGGCATTGCTGGCTTCTGTAAAATTCCCCCTCTCTAACTTACAATTTGTTACAAGATGATTTGATTCATGGATTCAAAATGTCCTTACAGGGCAATACTGATTAAATTTAGAATTTAGAATTTGTGGTCTCTCATTCGAGAAGAATGAGTTAAATACCATTATTTTATAACAATATTCTGTAGGAAATTGGCATAATCTCATACAGAGATTCTAACAAAGGAGGAATTAGTGCTGCGGTAGAAAAGGGGCAGGTGTGAGGCATAGAGGAGTAAGCTGTGACAGTAGTAGTGTAGTTGGCGCCCACCTCACCAGGCGGCAGCACCTCCAGGCAGCAGGCAGCAGGCTGAGGGAGGGTGACTACAGGCAGGGGTGTGAAGTGAAAAAATGGTTTCCTCTGAAGATGCTGCTTGAAGTGAGGATGTGACTCCAAACCCTTGCAAATTATATACTTTAGCATTACTTGGGGGGCTTGGGGGCATGCCCCCCAAGAAAATGTTGAAATCTAGAAGCAAAATGGTGAAATTTCATGTATTTTGGTGTTCTGGTTTAACAAGACTTCCCAAATTTCTCATTGGATCTGGACAAATCTCAGGAACTATCCCTGTGAAGATAAAAACCGCGGTTTCTGTGGAGATTTCACACCCGACAGGTGTCAATGACTACAGCGGGTACCGTCAAGTAGCGCGTAGAAGCCGGCCTTGTACACAAGTCAGGACCCGCTTTAATTTGATACACGGTGCGGCTTATACACGGGTTACTTTGGGAGTATACTAAGCACTAAAGTGGCCAAAATCAAACACCACATTCGGCTTATAGAATTTTCCAAAGTTGGGAGGGCTGCTTATAGTAAGGCCAAAATAAAAAAGAAGGTTTGTTTCAGGTCATGCGACCGACCCTATGAAAACAGGGCCAACCCTAGGGTTTTCATGCAATTTTTGAGGAAATTTCTGTATTTTTACCCTTTTTCGGTCAATTTTAGAATCTTCGACCTATCGACCCTACAATTTCTTCTATCCATGTTACCTGTAACAAACCTCTTTCTTTTGGCCTAATACAAGGGTTTGGCTTCTACAGAGACTTTGCGGTAGGTGTAAGACTTAGGGTGAGGGGAGGTGAAGGGGAGGTGAAGGGGAGGTGGATGGGAGGTGAAGGGGAGGTGGATGGGAGGTGCGGGTAGTGAGAGCGGGTGTGGGTGCTGTGTAGCGTGACTCCGCACACTGTACATCAGACAAGTGGCGTCATGATGCTTCAATGCAGGGCTCATCAGTAACTGGCCCTGCATTGGTGCATCATGTGGACCGTCCAGGAGTGTATCAGGGAGCTGGTGCCACAGGAGCCTCATGGGTACCTCAACTCGTCTACAGCTCGCGGAGGTACTCAGCAGACTTCTCTCGGCTACAACAAGCTACCTGACCGTGCCTCAGGCGGGGCTCTACACATAACGGGATGACGTCACAGGGTCATTTCTAATCAAAGACGTACCAGGCTTCCTGCAAGCTACAAGGTCACAACTAGGTCAAAGGTCACAGCTGAAGGTCAAAGCTATCAGGTTAATTCCTTACGTCTTATGGACCTTTAACACACAGCAGCTGTCTACAACTTTACAAAGAAAAGTCAAAACTACCTTTGGCTATTTTTAAATCATATAGAGTTACTCCGAGTTGATAGCGCCGAGGTCGGTGTCCAGGTGGTGGTGATGTGAGAAGTGGAGGTGGTGACGCCACGACATGTGGTGAGATATGGACCAGCAGAAGGCGGCTGGTGAGGGGGGTGTAGAGGGGTCATGTGACGGTCCTCACCTAGACCGACATGGACCTCACCCTGGGGGGAGCTGCCGGTCAGACAACCAGTCAGTCATCTACTCTACACGCTAAACCTGCCATGTGTCTGCACGTAAAGACCAGAGACGGCTTGGGGTAGCTACTGGGGGCAGCTATTGGGGGCAGCTACTGGGGGTACCGAGTGGGCTGTATACAGGGCAGTATACAGGGCAGTATGTATACAGGGCAGTATGTATACAGGGTAAGAGTACAAGTAGTTCCTCTCTACTCACCCAGGTGGAGCATGTGGAGGTGGAGCGGCGCCGGGAGCGGTCCCGGTGCCGGTCCCGGCGTGGTTTGTGGCGGCGGCGGTGCCGGCTGGTGTCGCGGCTGTCGTCTGACTGTCGGTAGTAGCGGTGGTGCCGCCCGCCCCCCGCGTAGTAGACGTCCCGGTCAGGGGTCACCCCCCGCTGGTAACCGTCGCCGTAACCATAGTAGTCTCGGTGCTCCCTGTCGTAACTGGACAAAATAAATACATGAGTCATAACTGGACAAGATAACAACACGAGTCATATCTGGACAAAACAATAACAAGAGTCGTAACTGGACAAGATAACAACAGGAGTCATATCTGGACAAAATAAATACATGAATCGTAACTGGACAAAACAACATGAGTCATAACTGGACAAAACAAAACAACAACATCAGTCTCAGCCTGTAGTTATTAAGTGTATTGTATCACACAAAGTAATCACTGCACCGTTGCCATGGATACCAGTATGCATTACAGGGACAAGAAACAGAATACACAATAACAGGAGTCGGACAAGTAGAGGGGGCTCCCTAGGGGGGCCCACACTCTGCCCCCAGCACCCCACCATATGCCGGGTGGTGTTTGACTCTTGGTGTTGTTGTCAGTGACCTCACCGGGTGACCAGGGTGATGGAGCAGCACACGGCCCCCATCCTGGTGTTGTTGTAGTGTTGGTGTTGTAGTGTTGGTGTTGTTGTAGTGTTGGTGTTGTAGTGTTGGTGTTGTTGTAGTGTTGGTTGTGTTGTAGTGTTGTTGTTGTTGTAGTGTTGGTGTTGTAGTGTTGGTTGTGTTGTAGTGTTGGTGTTGTAGTGTTGGTGTTGTTGTAGTGTTGGTGTTGTTGTAGTGTTGGTGTTGTTGTAGTGTTGGTGTTGTTGTAGTGTTGGTGTTGTTGTAGTGTTGGTGTTGTTGTAGTGTTGGTGTTGTTGTAGTGTTGGTGTTGTAGTGTTGGTGTTGTAGTGTTGGTGTTGTAGTGTTGGTGTTGTAGTGTTGGTGTTGTTGTAGTGTTGGTGTTGTAGTGTTGGTGTTGTAGTGTTGGTGTTGTTGTTGTTGTCAGTGACCTCACCGGGTGACCAGGGTGATGGAGCAGCACACGGCCCCCATCCTGGTGTTGTTGTAGTGTTGGTGTTGTAGTGTTGGTGTTGTTGTAGTGTTGGTGTTGTTGTAGTGTTGGTGTTGTTGTAGTGTTGGTGTTGTTGTAGTGTTGGTGTTGTTGTAGTGTTGGTGTTGTAGTGTTGGTGTTGTAGTGTTGGTGTTGTAGTGTTGGTGTTGTTGTAGTGTTGGTGTTGTTGTAGTGTTGGTGTTGTAGTGTTGGTGTTGTAGTGTTGGTGTTGTTGTAGTGTTGGTGTTGTTGTAGTGTTGGTGTTGTAGTGTTGGTGTTGTAGTGTTGGTTGTGTTGTAGTGTTGGTGTTGTAGTGTTGGTGTTGTAGTGTTGGTTGTGTTGTAGTGTTGGTGTTGTAGTGTTGGTGTTGTAGTGTTGGTGTTATAGTGTTGGTGTTGTAGTGTTGGTGTTGTAGTGTTGGTGTTGTAGTGTTGGTGTTGTAGTGTTGGTGTTGTAGTGTTGGTGTTGTAGTAGTGTTGGTGTTGTAGTAGTGTTGGTTGTGTTGTAGTGTTGGTGTTGTTGTAGTGTTGGTGTTGTTGTAGTGTTGGTTGTGTTGTAGTGTTGGTGTTGTAGTGTTGGTTGTGTTGTAGTGTTGGTGTTGTTGTAGTGTTGGTGTTGTAGTGTTGGTTGTGTTGTAGTGTTGGTGTTGTTGTAGTGTTGGTGTTGTAGTGTTGGTGTTGTTGTAGTGTTGGTTGTGTTGTAGTGTTGGTGTTGTTGTAGTGTTGGTGTTGTTGTAGTGTTGGTTGTGTTGTAGTGTTGGTGTTGTAGTGTTGGTGTTGTTGTAGTGTTGGTGTTGTTGTAGTGTTGGTGTTGTAGTGTTGGTTGTGTTGTAGTGTTGGTGTTGTTGTCGTGTTGGTGTTGTTGTAGTGTTGGTGTTGTTGTAGTGTTGGTGTTGTTGTAGTGTTGGTGGTGTTGTAGTGTTGGTGTTGTAGTGCTGGTTGTGTTGTAGTGTTGGTGTTGTAGTGTTGGTGTTGTAGTGTTGGTGGTGTTGTAGTGTTGGTGTTGTAGTGTTGGTGTTGTTGTCGTGTTGTTGTTATGTCAGTGCCCTCACCGGGTGACCAGGGTAATGGAGCAGCACACGGCCCCCATCCTGCCCCCGCCCGTGTCGTGGCAGTGGCAGACACTTCCCTCCCTCCGGCAGCACGGCGGTGAGGAGGCCGGCTGGGGGCCCAGACTGAGCCGGTCCTCTGTGGTGACCCGCACACAGCAGGTGGGGCAGGGTCCTGCCCGGCTGGGTGCTTCCCGGTGTGTCCTGAGTCCTCCCTGGTCTGTAACGTGTGTCCTGTAGCAGCAGGTGTCACACCGGCCCAGCCTACAGCAACACAGGCTACCCGACCCGGGTTCCTCCTCAGTGTCAGGGTGTGCGGCCACCATGTCCTTGTCACTGGCCACGACCCGGCGCCGCCCCCCCACCTGACCCACCGTCACCTGACCCACCGTCACCTGACCCACCGTCACCTGTCAGCACCTGACCCACCGTCACCTGTCAGCAACTGACCCACAGTCACCTGGGGCCGCTGACCCACAGTCACCGTCCTGATTCACTGTTTCCCGGCCGTCACCTCCGCATCACCTGTACGTTAGAGTCTGTAGAATTCAGAATTCAGGTTCTTCATATACAAGGCTAGATACACCTAAAGCTTAATGCCTCTTAATAAGTCAATCTTTGACGGGTTGAGGCACGTGTCGTTACCAAGGACATGCACCGGTCGTGTCACGACTCCTTCCGTTAAGGTTTGTAGTCTTTTGTGAACTTTTCTACAGCTCATTCCACATTGTGAGATGTACATATAGGCTTAATCTTCAGGAGACGTAAATAGACATCCTCTACTGTTTCAAGGTTCTGCGCGTACAGCAACACCCCCACGTGCCGGCTGCCTCCTCTTCGTGTAAAATAGCCGTAGAATCACCGTCCCTGTATTTAAGCTGTCTATTTTGTCAATACTCCAATTAGTGCAGCTTTTAGATCAAAAGCATCTTCAACATCTGTATTGTCTCATCAATATTGAAGTAATAAAGGCTGAGTAGAGACTGGTCCCTTGTGGCCTCCTTCCATGTGCTGCAGTGTTTGTGTTGTTGTAGTGTTCCTGCTGCTGTATAGTCCTACTGCCACAAACACACATTGTTACTATTCATGTCAGCCACTGGCCTTCACTTACAAGGCCCCTGAGTAGTCCCCTGAGTAGTTGGGACAACTACAAGTAGAACATGCAGACTGAAGTGGAGGTTGGTAAATGTCCAGATGATGGGTTGGTGATGTGTGTTTGTTGTCTGGAACAGGACAAGGTCTGACTAACACTCAGCAGCTCACTCCGACACCAACCGTCATGTAGCTGAGCTAGGTGCAGTCAGCACTCAGCAGCTCCCTCTGCCCCCGTGTGAGCTGCTCCTAGTTCAGGTACATGACACCAGGAGGCAGCACCTCCCCCCCCCCCCCCGAACCGCTCTAGCTCCCATACACTGCACCAATCTACCCCCACACTGCACCGCTAACCTCCCCACACTGCACCGCTCGTCATCTGCTCTCTGCGGGCCGCACACCACCTGCCGCCTACAAGGTCAGGTCAGAGGTCAGCCCGGGGGTCAACCAATCAGCATCCATCCCTGGTGAGCGGCTCGGCTGTCATAACCCGGGCTGCGGGACTGAGGAGCGGCTTGTACGGCACTTTGTACAATTGGAGTCCGTCTACCCCCGCTATACACGGCCACAACCAACTGTTTGGGAGTCAGCTGATATAAGAGTGGTTGCCCCTGATTCTCTGCTACTGCCTGTCTCTCTGACACTCTGTCAGCATGTTGTGGTGGAATTTTCTAAACATAGATAGTAAACAAAATGGAAAGGTTATTTCATGTGGTTTTCTAAACTCAAACCAGCCCATAACTAAGCCTATCCACGACCCCCACCAATCCGTAACTAAGCCTATCCAGCCTGTAACCATAGGGGTTTGGTGGGTCAACCTGTGCAGGTGGCCATCTTGTCCCCCTATAGGCAGTTAGTGGATCACCCTGTGTAGGCTGCCATCTTGTCCCCCTATAGGCAGTAAGTGGATCACCCTGTGTAGGCGGCCATCTTGTCCCCCTATAGGCAGTTAGTGGATCACAGTGTGTAGGCGGCCATCTTGCCCCTTATAGGCAGTTAGTGGATCACCCTGTGTAGGCAGCCATCTTGTCCCCCTATAGGCAGTTAGTGGATCACCCTGTGTAGGCGGCCGTCTTGTCCCCCTATAGGCAGTAAGTGGATCACAGTGTGTAGGTGCCCATCTTGTCCCCCTATAGGCAGTTAGTGGATCACCATGTGTAGGCAGCCATCTTGTCCCCCTATAGGCAGTTAGTGGATCACCCTGTGG
>OX381718.1:233251-419414 GCA_947462335.1 Harmothoe impar | reverse complement strand
AACAAGACCTCTGTCACACACAGCCTCACGCTCTCCCTGCTCCCCTCCCTTCGCTTGCTCTACCAGGAACTGATTCCTCTCCCTTTTTCTTACCTCACTGTCTACATCTGTTCTAGGGAATACCAGTTTTTGTTACCTCATCCTCCCTTTACAGGAGGCAGCAGGGGACAGACACACAGGGGAGGGTGGAAAGATGTGACCTGACTCTCACAGCTCTGACCTTTACAACTGTGACCTTCAGCTGACCTTTACAACTGTGACCCTTCAGCTGACCTTTACAACTGTGACCTTCAGCTGACCTTTACAACCGACCTCTAGAGGATCAGAGCTGCTCTATGTGCTGGTCTAAGAGGGAGGGGGAGATATCCGAGTGTGAGGCATTATATAGCAGAGGTCGGGGTCATGGCGTCTATGTATAGCGCGTGTTATATCACATTATGGCCGTGACGTGTTATGTCACCGTGCCACATGGTGCCAGGGTCCGCAGGCTAACCCTGTAGGGGCAGCCCTAGCCACCAACTCACAAGGGCTGCATTCATGCAGCACAGGGGCTGCATTCATGCATCATGACCTACAAAGTGAAGACCCATTTGGTGCCAGTATGGTACACACTATGGTACACACTATGGTACGCAATGAATGCATGCATCAAGACTACAAATGAGCATGAGGCTTTACTGCCTCACGCTGACCATGAAGGGTTTTATTATGCCACCTGCTGTCAGTCGACAACCTTGGACAAGTCAGAGGCCAGCGGGGGGTGGGCGGGGGGCAGCGAAGGGGTATCTCTATTGTAGCTCTATATATAGCAATGTGCATTATACATGCCATGAATTAATAAATTATTATTGTGATCAATACACTGTAGTCAATATCCCTAGAATATAGAATACCCCATCCTCCTGCTCTATATAACACTGCCCTACCCAAGCCTTCCCTCCCCTCATCCCTGCCCAGTCTACACTCCTCTCCCCATCCCCCCATGCCCGTGCCACCACCCCCCCCCCCCTCCCCTCCCACACTCTGCCCCTCCCCCCCCTCCCCTCCCCCACTGGTTCCCTGTGCTGGCAGTACGCGTGCACCCAGCCGTGGCTGCTGCTACCAGCGTCACATCCCGCACAGCCTGGTAACATCCACCCCCCTGGTGTATGCCTCCTCCTGTGTCTGCTGCTACCCCTCCTGTGTGTGTGCAGGGCTGTGAGGGAGTGAGAGTAGTCTGTGAGAGTAGTCTATGAGAGTAGTCTGTGAGAGTAGTCTGTGAGAGTAGTCTGTGAGTGTAGTCTGTGAGAGTAGTCTATGAGAGTAGTCTGTGAGTGTAGTCTGTGAGTGTAGTCTATGAGAGTAGTCTATGAGTGTAGTCTGTGAGAGTAGTCTGTGAGAGTAGTCTGTGAGAGTAGTCTGTGAGTGTAGTCTGTGAGAGTAGTCTATGAGAGTAGTCTGTGAGAGTAGTCTGTGAGAGTAGTCTGTGAGAGTAGTCTGTGAGAGTAGTCTGTGAGTGTAGTCTGTGAGAGTAGTCTATGAGAGTAGTCTGTGAGAGTAGTCTATGAGAGTAGTCTGTGAGAGTAGTCTGTGAGAGTAGTCTGTGAGAGTAGTCTGTGAGAGTAGTCTATGAGAGTAGTCTGTGAGAGTAGTCTGTGAGAGTAGTCTGTGAGAGTAGTCTATGAGAGTAGTCTGTGAGAGTAGTCTGTGAGAGTAGTCTATGAGTGTAGTCTATGAGTGTAGTCTATGAGTGTAGTCTGTGAGAGTAGTCTGAGAGTAGTCTGTGAGTGTAGTCTATGAGAGTAGTCTATGAGAGTAGTCTGTGAGAGTAGTCTGAGAGTAGTCTGTGAGTGTAGTCTATGAGAGTAGTCTGTGAGTGTAGTCTATGAGAGTAGTCTGTGAGAGTAGTCTATGAGAGTAGTCTGTGGGAGTAGTCTGTGGGAGTAGTCTGTGGGAGTAGTCTGTGGGAGTAGTCTGTGGGAGTAGTCTGTGGGAGTAGTCTATGAGAGTAGTCTATGAGAGTAGTCTATGAGAGTAGTCTATGAGTCTTTTAAGAGTTGTATACGTGAGTAGTGTGTGAAGGAGGTGTCTGCGGCCGCCGGTCTCCGTGTGACACGCTCTGACTACCAGGACCTGCTAGTCGGTCGGTGCAGCAGCAGGATCATGACACTGAGTCGCTGACAGTGACACACTGACTCGGTGACACACTGACTCGGTGACACACTGACTCGGTGACACACTGACTCGGTGACACACCGACTCGGTGACACACCGACTCGGTGACACACCGACTCAGTGACACACTGACTCGGTGACACACTGACTCGGTGACACACTGACTCGGTGACACACTGACTCGGTGACACACTGACTCGGTGACACACTGATTTAGTGACGGTGTGACACTGACACACAGGCTGACAGTGCCACACTGACTCGGTGACAGTGCCACACTCTGAGTGTCCTGAGTGTCAGGGGGACCTTAGATGGATCTGATTCCATATGCAGTGGGCAGCACGACCCCCCCCCCCCTCACCGGGTGCCAGTAGCAGCCTGCCTCAGCAGTTAACATGCAGCTGCAGCCTTCAGTTCTCTGTGACGTGATGTCTGGGTGTGACTGGTCTCCGTGCAGCACCACTGTGTCTACAGTCTGGGGGCAGCATCCACACACATCCCCCCCCCCCCCCCACTACCTAACACCCACACACTGAGTCACATGCTCCACCGCCGTGTCTGGGTCTGAGTGTTGGCGCTGTGTCTAGACACCCGCCCTAACCCGTCTAACTCAGGGGCAGCATGATGCATCAAGACTCATGATGCATCGGTCCAGCAAGTACCTAGGGTACCGTACTGATGTACCGCTCTGATGACAAGAGCACATGGCATATCAAAGCACTATGTCGACCGTGAAGGGTTAATGTACTATATTCTCTTGGCCGTCATGATGCATGATTGCATCACTGGTGAGTAACTCGCCAGTGCTGCATTCATGCATCATGCCACCCTACTAGGTTGATACACTCATACTGTGGGAGGATCAGCATTGACTGGTAACCATGCTGGTGAGTGACCAGGTGTGAGTTAATGTATGAAGGTGTCGTCCTGCTGCGTTCTATCAGAGGGGACAAGATGGCCGCCTTGGCTGCCGGGTTACGACATGTGTGAGGGTGTGTGTGTGTGTGTGTGTGGCTACAAGTACAGGTGTGTGTGTCAACACTGTGTAAGTCTGTGTACAGGGTGGGGGCTGTACCAATGTAGCCTGTCGCAATACATCCTTATTGACCCTAATACTATGTAGCCTGTCCCAATACATCCTTCTAAACCCTAATACTATGTAGCCTGTCCCAATACATCCTTCTAAACCCTAATACTATGTAGCCTGTCCCAATACATCCTTCTAAACCCTAATACTATGTAGCCTGTCCCAATACATCCTTCTAAACCCTAATACTATGTAGCCTGTCCCAATACATCCTTCTAAACCCTAATACTATGTAGCCTGTCCCAATACATCCTTCTAAACCCTAATACTATGTAGCCTGTCCCAATACATCCTTATTGACCCTAATACCATGTGTGTACAGGTGTTTACATCCTATACAACATACCACCTCTCTACTAACGTCTCCATGTGTCTACAGGTGTGTAAGTGTGGCCAGGGCTCATGTACTATGACACACACCTAGTCACCATCTTTTCTTTGTAAATAGTGACTTTTTTATGTTGTTTTAAAAATAGGATAGGCTAATAGTCAGAATCCCCTTCTCATCAGTTGTCATCAGTGTGTGACAATGATCAGTAACAGTAACTATAATCTGAATATTAACCCTTCAGCTTGACTACAGCCGGCCTGTCCTGGTGTCACGGTGTGGTTACTCTCTGTGCGGACAGAGGCCTGGAGTGGACCAGACAGCTGACCTGAAGTGTAATGAGACGCGTGATGGGGCCTTTATATTTAGTACCCAACGTGCCCGTCTACTCTCTATATAGCTCGCTCTAATGATGCTGCCTATTGTATAGCACTGCAGCAGCAGCAGCAGCAGCAGCAGCAGCAGCAGCAGCAGCAGCAGCAGCAGCAGTAGCAGCAGCAGCAGCAGCAGCAGCAGCAGCAGCAGCAGCAGCAGCAGCAGCAGCAGCGACAGTGTCGGCGGCAACCAGAGCGGTATGACATACTACCCCCCCCCCCCCACCACAACCACATTAGAGCAGCAGGGGGCATTGATACAGTATGCTCTTTGATTGTCACAATGCATACATACATGCATGATGCTTGAATGCAGCCCCTGCGAGTTCCTCACCAGGACCTTATTCATGCATCATGCCTCCTTCAGGAGTGCATCAACCCCATAGGGTCTGCATGATGCATTCATGCAGCCCGACGAGGAACTCATCAGGGCTGCATCAATGCATTATACCCACAGAGGACATTCTGTTAACGTAGATATTTTCGCATTGTACATAATTTTGCGGGTTTTAAAATCCATGAAAATATGGACAGTGCGAATATTGATTCAGCATAATTTTTAAAGTACCATACGTCAAAATCTGTGAATTTAATTCTGTGCAAAATTGTACATTTTACCACATTTGCAAAATTTATACACAACTGCCCTTGTAGAGAAACAAGCAGGTCTCATACTTATTATATGAGAAAAGAATCCTCGAAAAAAGGTGTATTTTTCAGTATTTAGAATTAATATTTATAGGCCCCTAAAACGTTTATATTTTTTCAAAACCTCACTTAAAGGTTGAATTGGACTTTTAAGGGGAAAAAATCGACTTATAGCAAAAGTAAATTCCAAATAAAAATCGACCTATGAGCGAGGTTTTAAGGTAATAAAAAGGAGTTGCCCAAACCCAGCAAATTTTTAAGTTTACGGTCATGGTGGTGTTTACAAGTGGTATAGTGTGGCAGCATGGCGTGTGGTACAGGTGTAGCCTGTATTGTACAGCCCCATTGTGTATTCTCCACCCGGCGTCTTGATACCATCTGTACGTGCCGTGGTTGTAACACCACTACTCAGCTATATATAGACACACCCGGGGAGGACCCCGGGTAACAGGAGTTTAATGGGTGTCGGGGAGTGCACCGTAAACTCTCACTTATAACGGGAGTTTAATGGGTGTGGGGGAGTGCACCGTAAACTCTCATGTATAACGGGAGTTTAATGGGTGTGGGGAGTGCACCGTAAACTCTCACGTATAACGGGAGTTTAATGGGTGTGGGGAGTGCACCGTAAACTCTCATGTATAACGGGAGTTTAATGGGTGTGGGGGAGTGCACCGTAAACTCTCACGTATAACAGGAGTTTAATGGGTGTGGGGGAGTGCACCGTAAACTCTCACGTATAACGGGAGTTTAATGGGTGTGGGGGAGTGCACCGTAAACTCTCACGTATAACGGGAGTTTAATGGGTGTGGGGGAGTGCACCGTAAACTCTCACGTATAACGGGAGTTAGGTGTGGGGGAGTGCACCGTAAACTCTCACGTATAACAGGAGTTTAATTGGTGTGTGGGGGGAGTGCACCGTAAACTCTCATGTATAACGGGAGTTTAATGGGTGTGGGGGAGTGCACCGTAAACTCTCACGTATAACGGGAGTTTAATGGGTGTGGGGGAGTGCACCGTAAACTCTCATGTATAACGGGAGTTTAATGGGTGTGGGGAGTGCACCGTAAACTCTCATGTATAACGGGAGTTTAATGGGTGTGGGGGAGTGCACCGTAAACTCTCATGTATAACGGGAGTTAGGTGTGGGGGAGTGCACCGTAAACTCTCATGTATAACGGGAGTTTAATGGGTGTGGGGGAGTGCACCGTAAACTCTCATGTATAACGGGAGTTTAATGGGTGTGGGGGAGTGCACCGTAAACTCTCATGTATAACGGGAGTTTAATGGGTGTGGGGAGTGCACCGTAAACTCTCACGTATAACGGGAGTTTAATGGGTGTGGGGGGAGTGCACCGTAAACTCTCACGTATAACGGGAGTTTAATGGGTGTGGGGGGGGAGTGCACCGTTAACTCTCATGTATAAGCTGAACTCAGGTATAAGCCACACTCCTAATATGTCAAATGCTGTAAGGCTCAGGGAGGGTCTGAAAAATACTGATTTAGTATGTGGGGGGGGGGGGGGGCAGGTTAACCCTGTCTTCTAGTTTAACCCCTTGATGACGAATGTCGCTATTAAAAGACAATGTTTGCCGGTGCTGCATTAGTGCAGTATGCAGACCCTAAGGGAATGTCTCAACCCTGTAAGATGGGCATGATGCTTGAATGCAGCACTGGCGAGTTACTCGCCAGGGCTGCATTTATGCATCATGACAATCAAGGGCATGATGCATTAATGCATTAGGCTGCCCTTAAAGGGTTAATATCTATACTCTAACTGATCGTACTTGTCATTTCTAGTTACCGTAAACCTCAGCTATATGCCACCCTGCACATAAACTGAACCCTCAATCTGATAAAACAAATCATACCTCATGTGTTGAGTCTCTTTCCTGGCTTTATATATTCTCACTTATCCTGTACAATCCTCATGTTTGCCACTAACTTACATTTCTTCCTACCTTAAAACCCCAGCTTTAAGACAATACCGCTAATAAGCCAAATCCTCAACCTGATAATACGAATCAGCCTACGTCAAACAAGTTTAAAAGTTAACAACAAAAGTATAGAGAGCTGATGTGTTTAGATATCACTAACAAAGACATTAATCATTATTTCTCCTGAAATAAAACATGTAACAATACAGTCAGAGAACAAGGAACAAGTTTAACAATATAAAGATGGATGCTGTGCTGGATCATAACCTCTCACATACCAAAGTTATCACACACATGATCATACACTGTCAGTATACAGACAAAAGCTGCAATAAAATACTATTTTTTTGGGGGGGGGGGGTCGTAAATGAAGAAACGACAGTTTTGGTAGACATGTTTTGATGTCCATGTCAGACTAACCGTACACGATACAAAAGTGATGAGTCATCCTTCACACTTCCTGAAAGTCACATAGCACTATGTTTGCTGCTGTTCATTTTGAGGGAAGAAACACACACACACACACACACACACACACACACACACACACACACACGCACACACACACACACACAAATACATTTATATGCACACAAGATAGATGCCACAGAAGTCTGTTACAACATTCAGCCGGTCACACCTCACTCACTCACTCACTCAGCGCACTGTCAACCATCCACAACTGTGCTGTCAACCATCCCCGGTCACACTATTAACTCTTCCATCATGCTGTCCACTCTCCAATCACGCTGTCAACTCTCTAATCACACAGTCAACTCTCCAATCACGCTGTCAACTCTCCACCCACGCTGTCAACTCTCCAATCACGCTGTCAACTCTCTAATAATCACACAGTCAACTCTCCAATCACGCTGTCAACTCTCTAATAATCACAGTCAACTCTCCAATCACGCTGTCAACTCTCTAATAATCACAGTCAACTCTCCAATCACGCTGTCAATTCTCCACCCATGCAGTCAACTCTCCAATCACGCTGTCAACTTTCCAATCACGCTGTCAACTCTAATCACACTGTCAACTCTCCAATCACGCTGTCAACTTTCCAATCACGCTGTCAACTCTCCAATCACGCTGTCAACTCTCCACAATCACACTGTCAACTTTCTCCAATCACGCTGTCAACTCTCTCCAATCACACTGTCAACTCTCCAATCACGCTGTCAACTCTCCAACCATGCTGTGAATCACCTTCCCCCCAGGCTGTCACTCAGGCAGTAAGGCCGGCCCCCTCCCGGTCTACACTAGCATGCACTAGGGGGGACAGTACGCGGGTCACGCTCTAACCCACCACCTAATACTACGTCTCCATGGCAACCTTGGGGTAACGCTAGCTTCCTGTTGTCTCCGTCACATCACCACCACCAGACGCTCCCCGGCAGTGTCTGTGTCCTTAGTGTCAAGATGACCTTCTGATGGAGGTGTATAATGTAGTCAGGGCTAACAGGGGTATAAGGTGTAAAGCAGCACACGGTAGGACGGTGGGGGGGGGGGGGGTTGTGAAGTATAGAAGTGCCCTAATTCATTTTAAGTAGCCTTTACCCCCAACGTAATTTTTTTTCTTAATTCTATAAAAAAGATTTACAAGACGGTCGCTTATTTAACAATTTATTTAAGGCCACTAAGATATGCAGCAAGAAAATCTGACTTTCAGAAAAAAATGTTGCACTTTTCTGCAGATTGATTACTCGCATTAAATATCAAGAAATGAATATTTTGACTTAGAACTCTTGTATTCTGTAAAAACCTTGAATCCAGTTTTCTGCCAAGGTGCCTGTCTTGCTGCCTGGCTCTAGCTGAGTACTAGTGGGGGTGGCGCCACCTGCGGGATTGTACAGAGACTACTACAGGAGGAGGTTCTGCAGCAGACTTGGTACCACTCTAATACTAAGTCACAGCCGCCAACCTACAGCACTTCTAAATCGGAGTTTCGATGCTGAAAAAACGCACTTTTCGTAATTTTACCCGTTGAAAATTGGTAATAGAATTCGTATTAATCAAACTGGTATGAGGAAACCTTATTTTTAAGGCACTGTAATAAAATTATTCCATAATCCAGCAAAAAGGAGTCTTATAGAAATATTGTTTTATAAACAAGACCCTCCAATATGTAATTTTCTCACACTTTTAGGGATTATTCAAAAATTAGATCACCAATTTTGGTGGACTGTTTTTTTTAAAAGTACCCAGTACATTTGTCACTCCTTTTTGGTAGTTCCCTATACAAATGTATAGTCTTTGAAACCTCAAAATTCTTAATTTAGGTAGGGTAATTCGTAATTTTCTAAAAAGGCCTCAAATTCGTAACACTACGAAAAATTCGTGATAGTTGGCAGCTCTGCTAAATATGGCATTGCTGGCTTCTGTAAAATTCCCCCTCTCTAACTTACAATTTGTTACAAGATGATTTGATTCATGGATTCAAAATGTCCTTACAGGGCAATACTGATTAAATTTAGAATTTAGAATTTGTGGTCTCTCATTCGAGAAGAATGAGTTAAATACCATTATTTTATAACAATATTCTGTAGGAAATTGGCATAATCTCATACAGAGATTCTAACAAAAGAGGAATTAGTGCTGCGGTAGAAAAGGGGCAGGTGTGATGCATAGAGGAGTAAGCTGTGACAGGAGTAGTGTAGTTGGCGCCCACCTCACCAGGCGGCAGCACCTCCAGGCAGCAGGCAGGGGCAGGGTGACTACAGGCAGCGGTGTGAAATGAAAAAATGGTTTCCTCTGAAGATGCTGCTTGAAGTGAGGATGTGACTTCAAACCCTTGCAAATTATATACTTTAGCATTACTTGGGGGGCTTGGGAGCATGCCCCCCAAGAAAATGTTGAAATCTAGAAGCACAATGGTGAAATTTCATGTATTTTGGTGTTCTGGTTTAACAAGACTTCCCACATAAAGGGAAATAAATTTCTCATTGGATCTGGATTGATCTCAGGAACTATCCCTGTGAAGATAAAAACTGCGGTTTCCGTGTTTCCGCGGAGATTTCACACCCGACAGGTGTCCATGACTACAGCAGGTACCGTGAAGTAGTGTGTAGAAGCCGCGCCTTGTACACAAGTCAGGACCCGCTTTAATTTGATACACGGTGCGGCTTATACACGGGTTACTTTGGGAGTATACTAAGCACTAAAGTAGCCAAAATCAAACACCAGATTCCGCTTATAGAATTTTCCAAAGTTGGGAGGGCTGCTTATAGTAAGGCCAAAAAAAAAGAGGTTTGTTTCAGGTCATGCGACCAACCCTATGAAAACAGGGCCAACCCTAGGGTTTTTTATGCAATTTTTGAGGAAATTTCTGTATTTTTACCTTTTTTCGGTCAATTTTAGAATCTTCGACCTACCGACCCTACAATTTCTTCTATCCATGTTACCTGAAACAACCCTTTTTTTGGGCCTAATACAAGGGTTTGGCTTCTACAGGGAGACGTTACAGTAGGTGTAAGACTTCGGGTGAGGGGAGGTGGATGGGAGGTGCGGGTAGTGTGAGATGTTACAGTAGGTGTAAGACTTAGGGTGAGGTGAGGTGAAGGGGAGGTGCGGGTAGTGTGAGCGGGTGTGGGTGCTGTGTAGCATGACTCCACACACTGTACATCAGACAAGTGGCGTCATGATGCTTCAATGCAGGGCTCATCAGTAACTGGCCCTGCATTGGTGCATCATGTGGACCCTCCAGGAGTGTATCAAGCAGGTTGGGTCTGCATGATGCATGTATACGTGTATCATGCCGCCACTTGTAGGTTGTCTGTGGGAGTACATGCAGCCTGGGAGCGGCTCACCGTCAGGGAGTGTGTCAGGGGAGCCTCATGGGTACCTCAACTCGTCTACAGCTCGCGGAGGTACTCAGCAGACTTCTCTCGGCTACAACAAGCTACCTGACCGTGCCTCGGGCGGGTCTCTACACATAACGTGATGACGTCACAGGGTTATTTCTAATCAAAGACGTACCAGGCTTCCTGCAAGCTACAAGGTCACAGCTAGGTCAAAGGTCACAGCTGAAGGTCAAAGCTATCAGGTTAATTCCTTACGTCTTATGGACCTTTAACACACAGCAGCTGTCTACAACTTTACAAAGAAAAGTCAAAACTACCTTTTGCTATTTTTAAATCATATAGAGTTACTCCGAGTTGAAAGCGCCGAGGTCGGTGTCCAGGTGGTGGTGATGTGAGAAGTGGAGGTCGTGACGCCACGACATGTGGTGAGATATGGACCAGCAGAAGGCGGCTGGTGAGGGGGGTGTAGAGGGGTCATGTGACGGTCCTCACCTAGACCGACATGTACCTCACCCTGGGGGGGGCTGCCGGTCAGACAACCAGTCAGTCATCTACTCTACACGCTAAACCTGCCATGTGTTGACGTAAAGACCGGAGACGGCTCGGGGTAGCTACTGGGGGTAGCTATTGGGGGCAGCTACTGGGGGTACCGAGTGGGCTGTATACAGGGTCTGTATACAGGGGCTGTATACAGGGCGGTATGTATACAGGGCAGTATGTATACAGGGCGGTATGTATACAGGGTAAGAGTACAAGTAGTTCCTCTTTACTCACCCAGGTGGAGCATGTGGAGGTGGAGCGGCGCCGGGAGCGGTCCCGGTGCCGGTCCCGGCGTGGTTTGTGGCGGCGGCGGTGCCGGCTGGTGTCGCGGCTGTCGTCTGACTGTCGGTAGTAGCGGTGGTGCCGGCCGCCCCCCGGGTAGTAGACGTCCCGGTCAGGGGTCACCCCCCGCTGGTAACCGTCTCCGTAACCATAGTAGTCTCGGTGCTCCCTGTCGTAACTAAACAAAATAAACACATGAGTCATAACTGGACAAAAACATGAGTCATTTTTTTTTTTTATAGATTTTTATTAAGGTACAATAGATATAGTATGTTAACACATACAATCTAGATTCTGAGCATCGGATTAATCCGTTCTGCCGCTCAGTCCTTCTTTTATGTCCTGACTTTCTATAATAATATAGTTTTTGTGTAATGGCTTATACATTATTACTTATAATAGGGGGGTGGGAGGGGGGGGGGGGGTTGTTGTGTTGTGTGTGCTGGTAATGGCAAAACATAAACAAGATTATAACATCTTGTATAAACACGTGAAAGTTATAGTGACCTTTGAAATAATAATAAGGTTCCTATATAGTTTCTCTATGTACGTAGGAGAGGGTCTACCCTATAACAGGTAGGATAATCCTTTTTTATATTACACTTAAAGGATTGCAGGTCTTTTACCAGAGTGTATTCAGATTTAAGCTTATTCCAATGTCTGATTGCCCTCTCATGGAAGCATTTATATACAACAGGATTTCTTGAAAACCTCTCAATGTACCTTAGACCCATGGTATATCTTGTGTTTACACGACTAACATCAATATAATTAATATCAGTGTCAAGTGACTTAATAGTATAGGCATAGCTTAACAGGTGGATATCCCTTCTTTTCTCCAGATATCTACAATTGCTATTTGTATGAAGCTGTGCTGTGGTCATAACCGGATGTGGTTCCAGTTTGACTCTATGTACAATGCGGAGAGCTTTGTTCTGTAAGAGTTGGAATTTTTCTGAGAAACCAACAGTGGCTCTGTCCCATACTATGTCTATATAGTCAAAAAGGGGTAATATGGTTGTCTTATAGAGAATTAATGCATCCTCTGTATCCATATATTTCCTAATATCAGCAAAATTATGAATCCTTACTACTATATTATTATACACAGTATCTTCATGTTTTGTAAAATTCAATTTTTCATCAATATTTATCCCGAGATAGTGATATTCACTGACTCTTTCAAGAGGAATATCATCGATCATAGGACATAAATTACTCTGCTCGTCTTGGAAACCAATTTTCATCCATTTGGTTTTTTCTACATTTATCGTAAGTAGGTTATCTCTACACCATTTTTGTATGGCATCTACACTGTCACATAAAATTTGAAGGTTGTCTGATGAGAAAACTGCATCATCGGCATATAAATATGACGAACAGAGTGGGGCAGATTTTGGCAGGTCATTTATATATAATGTAAACAATATAGGGCCCAATATGGACCCTTGAGGTACTCCATAGCTTACACACTTCAATTTTGAGGTCACATTATTTGCATATACTTTTTGATTTCTATTTGTTAAATAACTTTTGAACCAGGAACATGTTTTATTGGAGAGGCCTAAATTTTTTAGTTTATTAATTAATAGAGGGTGTGAAACTGTGTCAAAAGCTTTGGAATAATCTAAAAATAAGCTGTATGTATTCTTATTATTTTTAATATTATCATATATATACCTCAAATATGAAGTGGTGGCGGAAGTAGTAGAAAATTTCGGTCTAAAACCATGTTGGTTCTTACAGAGTATATTTTTATCTTTCAAAAATCTCCTCAATCTGGTTGCCATTAGTTTCTCATAAATTTTACCTGGTAATGGCAACAGACTAATGGGTCTGAGATCTGTGACCTTTTTGCTGTTTGCTTTCTTTGGTATGGGTGAGACTGTGGACAAAATAACAACGAGTCATATCTGGACAAAACAATAACAAGAGTCGTAACTGGACAAAAACATGAGTCGTAACGTGACAAGAACATGAGTCATAACTGGACAAAAACATGAGTCGTAACTGGACAAAATAACAACGAGTCATATCTGGACAAAACAATAACAAGAGTCGTAACTGGACAAAAACATGAGTCATAACTGGACAAAAACATGAGTCATAACTGGACAAAAACATGAGTCATAACTGGACAAAAACATGAGTCATAACTGGACAAAAACATGAGTCATAACTGGACAAAATAACAACAGGAGTCATATCTGGACAAAATAAATACATGAATCGTAACTGGACAAAACAA
The DNA here is from genome assembly GCA_947462335.1 of Harmothoe impar. NCBI lineage: Eukaryota > Metazoa > Annelida > Polychaeta > Phyllodocida > Polynoidae > Harmothoe > Harmothoe impar. The sequence goes on along the minus strand of OX381718.1, from coordinate 406,016 downwards.
TAACATGTGTCATAACTGGACAAAATGGTAAGAAGTGTCGTAACTGGAAAAAACTATAACGTGTCATAACTGGAAAAAACATCATGAGTCGTAACTGGACAAAACATCAATATGAGTCTCCGTCAACAAGTCATCACTGGACAAAACAACAACATCAGTCTCAGCCTGTAGTTATTCAGCATCCAACATTATAGAACACAGCTTAGCTACATGGGTCAAAATTGATGTATATATTAACAGGATATTTAACTAGTACATATTAACAGATAAAGTATTGTATCACACAAAGTAATCACTGCACCGTTGCCATGGATACCAGTATGCATTACAGGGACAAGAAACAGAATACACAATAACAGGAGTCGGACAAGTAGAGGGGCTCCCTAGGTGGACCACACTCTGCCCCCAGCACCCCACCATATGCCGGGTGGTGTTTGACTCTTGGTGTTGTTGTCAGTGACCTCACCGGGTGACCATGGTGATGGAGCAGCACACGGCCCCCATCCTGGTGTTGTTGTAGTGTTGGTGTTGTTGTAGTGTTGGTGTTGTAGTGTTGGTGTTGTTGTAGTGTTGGTGTTGTAGTGTTGGTGTTGTTGTAGTGTTGGTGTTGTTGTAGTGTTGGTGTTGTTGTAGTGTTGGTGTTGTTGTAGTGTTGTTGTAGTGTTGGTGTTGTTGTAGTGTTGGTGTTGTAGTGTTGGTGTTGTTGTAGTGTTGGTTGTGTTGTAGTGTTGTTGTAGTGTTGGTGTTGTTGTAGTGTTGGTGTTGTAGTGTTGGTTGTGTTGTAGTGTTGGTGTTGTAGTGTTGGTGTTGTTGTAGTGTTGGTGTTGTAGTGTTGGTGTTGTAGTGTTGGTTGTGTTGTAGTGTTGGTGTTGTTGTAGTGTTGGTGTTGTAGTGTTGGTGTTGTAGTGTTGGTGTTGTAGTGTTGGTGTTGTAGTGTTGGTGTTGTTGTAGTGTTGGTGTTGTTGTAGTGTTGGTGTTGTTGTAGTGTTGGTTGTGTTGTAGTGTTGGTGTTGTTGTAGTGTTGGTGTTGTTGTAGTGTTGGTGTTGTTGTAGTGTTGGTGTTGTAGTGTTGGTTGTGTTGTAGTGTTGGTGTTGTTGTAGTGTTGGTGTTGTTGTAGTGTTGGTGTTGTTGTAGTGTTGGTGTTGTTGTAGTGTTGTTGTAGTGTTGGTGTTGTTGTAGTGTTGGTGTTGTTGTAGTGTTGGTGTTGTTGTAGTGTTGGTGTTGTTGTAGTGTTGGTGTTGTAGTGTTGGTGTTGTAGTGTTGGTGTTGTTGTAGTGTTGGTGTTGTTGTAGTGTTGGTGTTGTAGTGTTGTTGGTGTTGTAGTGTTGGTGTTGTAGTGTTGGTGTTGTTGTAGTGTTGGTGTTGTTGTAGTGTTGGTGTTGTTGTAGTGTTGGTGTTGTTGTAGTGTTGGTGTTGTAGTGTTGGTGTTGTTGTAGTGTTGGTGTTGTTGTAGTGTTGGTGTTGTAGTGTTGGTGTTGTAGTGTTGGTGTTGTAGTGTTGGTGTTGTAGTGTTGGTGTTGTTGTAGTGTTGGTGTTGTAGTGTTGGTGTTGTAGTGTTGGTGTTGTAGTGTTGGTTGTGTTGTAGTGTTGGTGTTGTTGTAGTGTTGGTGTTGTAGTGTTGGTGTTGTTGTAGTGTTGGTGTTGTTGTAGTGTTGGTGTTGTAGTGTTGGTGTTGTAGTGTTGGTGTTGTAGTGTTGGTGTTGTAGTGTTGGTGTTGTTGTAGTGTTGGTGTTGTAGTGTTGGTGTTGTAGTGTTGGTGTTGTAGTGTTGGTGTTGTTGTAGTGTTGGTGTTGTAGTGTTGGTGTTGTTGTCATGTTGGTGTTGTTGTAGTGTTGGTGTTGTTGTAGTGTTGGTGTTGTTGTAGTGTTGGTTGTGTTGTAGTGTTGGTGTTGTTGTAGTGTTGGTGTTGTTGTCATGTTGGTGTTGTTGTAGTGTTGGTGTTGTTGTAGTGTTGGTGTTGTTGTAGTGTTGTTGTTGTTGTAGTGTTGGTGTTGTTGTAGTGTTGGTTGTGTTGTAGTGTTGGTGTTGTAGTGTTGGTGTTGTTGTAGTGTTGGTGTTGTAGTGTTGGTGTTGTAGTGTTGGTGTTGTAGTGTTGGTGTTGTAGTGTTGGTGTTGTTGTAGTGTTGGTGTTGTAGTGTTGGTGTTGTAGTGTTGGTGTTGTAGTGTTGGTGTTGTTGTTATGTCAGTGCCCTCACCGGGTGACCATGGTGATGGAGCAGCACACGGCCCCCATCCTGGTGTTGTTGTAGTGTTGGTGTTGTTGTAGTGTTGGTGTTGTTGTAGTGTTGGTGTTGTTGTAGTGTTGGTGTTGTAGTGTTGGTGTTGTTGTAGTGTTGGTGTTGTTGTAGTGTTGGTGTTGTTGTAGTGTTGGTGTTGTTGTAGTGTTGGTGTTGTTGTAGTGTTGGTGTTGTTGTAGTGTTGGTGTTGTTGTAGTGTTGGTGTTGTAGTGTTGGTGTTGTTGTAGTGTTGGTGTTGTTGTAGTGTTGGTGTTGTAGTGTTGGTGTTGTTGTAGTGTTGGTGTTGTTGTAGTGTTGGTGTTGTTGTAGTGTTGGTGTTGTTGTAGTGTTGGTGTTGTTGTAGTGTTGGTTGTGTTGTAGTGTTGGTGTTGTAGTGTTGGTGTTGTTGTAGTGTTGGTGTTGTAGTGTTGGTGTTGTAGTGTTGGTGTTGTAGTGTTGGTGTTGTAGTGTTGGTGTTGTTGTAGTGTTGGTGTTGTAGTGTTGGTGTTGTAGTGTTGGTGTTGTAGTGTTGGTGTTGTTGTAGTGTTGGTGTTGTTGTAGTGTTGGTGTTGTAGTGTTGGTGTTGTAGTGTTGGTGTTGTAGTGTTGGTGTTGTTGTAGTGTTGGTGTTGTAGTAGTGTTGGTGTTGTAGTGTTGGTGTTGTTGTAGTGTTGGTGTTGTTGTAGTGTTGGTGTTGTAGTGTTGGTGTTGTAGTGTTGGTGTTGTTGTAGTGTTGGTGTTGTAGTGTTGGTGTTGTAGTGTTGGTGTTGTAGTGTTGGTGTTGTTGTTATGTCAGTGCCCTCACCGGGTGACCATGGTGATGGAGCAGCACACGGCCCCCATCCTGGTGTTGTTGTAGTGTTGGTGTTGTTGTAGTGTTGGTGTTGTTGTAGTGTTGGTGTTGTTGTAGTGTTGGTGTTGTAGTGTTGGTGTTGTTGTAGTGTTGGTGTTGTTGTAGTGTTGGTGTTGTAGTGTTGGTGTTGTAGTGTTGGTGTTGTAGTGTTGGTGTTGTAGTGTTGGTGTTGTTGTAGTGTTGGTGTTGTAGTGTTGGTGTTGTAGTGTTGGTGTTGTAGTGTTGGTGTTGTTGTAGTGTTGGTGTTGTAGTGTTGGTGTTGTTGTCATGTTGGTGTTGTTGTAGTGTTGGTGTTGTTGTAGTGTTGGTGTTGTTGTAGTGTTGGTTGTGTTGTAGTGTTGGTGTTGTTGTAGTGTTGGTGTTGTTGTCATGTTGGTGTTGTTGTAGTGTTGGTGTTGTTGTAGTGTTGGTGTTGTTGTAGTGTTGTTGTTGTTGTAGTGTTGGTGTTGTTGTAGTGTTGGTGTTGTTGTAGTGTTGGTGTTGTAGTGTTGGTGTTGTTGTAGTGTTGTTGTTGTTGTAGTGTTGGTGTTGTTGTAGTGTTGGTGTTGTTGTAGTGTTGGTGTTGTTGTAGTGTTGGTGTTGTTGTAGTGTTGGTGTTGTTGTAGTGTTGGTGTTGTTGTAGTGTTGTTGTTATGTCAGTGCCCTCACCGGGTGACCATGGTGATGGAGCAGCACACGGCCCCCATCCTGGTGTTGTTGTAGTGTTGGTGTTGTTGTAGTGTTGGTGTTGTTGTAGTGTTGGTGTTGTTGTAGTGTTGGTGTTGTAGTGTTGGTGTTGTTGTAGTGTTGGTGTTGTTGTAGTGTTGGTGTTGTTGTAGTGTTGGTGTTGTTGTAGTGTTGGTGTTGTTGTAGTGTTGGTGTTGTTGTAGTGTTGGTGTTGTTGTAGTGTTGGTGTTGTAGTGTTGGTGTTGTTGTAGTGTTGGTGTTGTTGTAGTGTTGGTGTTGTAGTGTTGGTGTTGTTGTAGTGTTGGTGTTGTTGTAGTGTTGGTGTTGTTGTAGTGTTGGTGTTGTTGTAGTGTTGGTGTTGTTGTAGTGTTGGTTGTGTTGTAGTGTTGGTGTTGTAGTGTTGGTGTTGTTGTAGTGTTGGTGTTGTAGTGTTGGTGTTGTAGTGTTGGTGTTGTAGTGTTGGTGTTGTAGTGTTGGTGTTGTTGTAGTGTTGGTGTTGTAGTGTTGGTGTTGTAGTGTTGGTGTTGTAGTGTTGGTGTTGTTGTTATGTCAGTGCCCTCACCGGGTGACCATGGTGATGGAGCAGCACACGGCCCCCATCCTGGTGTTGTTGTAGTGTTGGTGTTGTTGTAGTGTTGGTGTTGTTGTAGTGTTGGTGTTGTTGTAGTGTTGGTGTTGTAGTGTTGGTGTTGTAGTGTTGGTGTTGTTGTAGTGTTGGTGTTGTAGTGTTGGTGTTGTAGTGTTGGTGTTGTAGTGTTGGTGTTGTAGTGTTGGTGTTGTTGTAGTGTTGGTGTTGTAGTGTTGGTGTTGTAGTGTTGGTGTTGTAGTGTTGGTTGTGTTGTAGTGTTGGTGTTGTTGTAGTGTTGGTGTTGTAGTGTTGGTGTTGTTGTAGTGTTGGTGTTGTTGTAGTGTTGGTGTTGTAGTGTTGGTGTTGTTGTAGTGTTGGTGTTGTTGTAGTGTTGGTGTTGTAGTGTTGGTGTTGTAGTGTTGGTGTTGTAGTGTTGGTGTTGTAGTGTTGGTGTTGTTGTAGTGTTGGTGTTGTAGTGTTGGTGTTGTAGTGTTGGTGTTGTAGTGTTGGTTGTGTTGTAGTGTTGGTGTTGTTGTAGTGTTGGTGTTGTAGTGTTGGTGTTGTTGTAGTGTTGGTGTTGTTGTAGTGTTGGTGTTGTAGTGTTGGTGTTGTAGTGTTGGTGTTGTAGTGTTGGTGTTGTAGTGTTGGTGTTGTTGTAGTGTTGGTGTTGTAGTGTTGGTGTTGTAGTGTTGGTGTTGTAGTGTTGGTGTTGTTGTAGTGTTGGTGTTGTAGTGTTGGTGTTGTTGTCATGTTGGTGTTGTTGTAGTGTTGGTGTTGTTGTAGTGTTGGTGTTGTTGTAGTGTTGGTTGTGTTGTAGTGTTGGTGTTGTTGTAGTGTTGGTGTTGTTGTCATGTTGGTGTTGTTGTAGTGTTGGTGTTGTTGTAGTGTTGGTGTTGTTGTAGTGTTGTTGTTGTTGTAGTGTTGGTGTTGTTGTAGTGTTGGTGTTGTTGTAGTGTTGGTGTTGTTGTAGTGTTGGTTGTGTTGTAGTGTTGGTGTTGTAGTGTTGGTGTTGTTGTAGTGTTGGTGTTGTAGTGTTGGTGTTGTAGTGTTGGTGTTGTAGTGTTGGTGTTGTAGTGTTGGTGTTGTTGTAGTGTTGGTGTTGTAGTGTTGGTGTTGTAGTGTTGGTGTTGTAGTGTTGGTGTTGTTGTTATGTCAGTGCCCTCACCGGGTGACCATGGTGATGGAGCAGCACACGGCCCCCATCCTGGTGTTGTTGTAGTGTTGGTGTTGTTGTAGTGTTGGTGTTGTTGTAGTGTTGGTGTTGTTGTAGTGTTGGTGTTGTAGTGTTGGTGTTGTTGTAGTGTTGGTGTTGTTGTAGTGTTGGTGTTGTTGTAGTGTTGGTGTTGTTGTAGTGTTGGTGTTGTTGTAGTGTTGGTGTTGTTGTAGTGTTGGTGTTGTAGTGTTGGTGTTGTTGTAGTGTTGGTGTTGTAGTGTTGGTGTTGTTGTAGTGTTGGTGTTGTTGTAGTGTTGGTTGTGTTGTAGTGTTGGTGTTGTTGTAGTGTTGGTGTTGTTGTAGTGTTGGTGTTGTTGTAGTGTTGGTTGTGTTGTAGTGTTGGTGTTGTTGTAGTGTTGGTGTTGTTGTAGTGTTGGTGTTGTTGTAGTGTTGGTTGTGTTGTAGTGTTGGTGTTGTTGTAGTGTTGGTGTTGTAGTGTTGGTGTTGTTGTAGTGTTGGTGTTGTAGTGTTGGTGTTGTTGTAGTGTTGGTGTTGTTGTAGTGTTGGTGTTGTAGTGTTGGTTGTGTTGTAGTGTTGGTGTTGTAGTGTTGGTGTTGTTGTAGTGTTGGTGTTGTTGTAGTGTTGGTGTTGTTGTAGTGTTGGTGTTGTTGTAGTGTTGGTTGTGTTGTAGTGTTGGTGTTGTTGTAGTGTTGGTGTTGTAGTGTTGGTGTTGTTGTAGTGTTGGTTGTGTTGTAGTGTTGGTGTTGTTGTAGTGTTGGTGTTGTAGTGTTGGTGTTGTAGTGTTGGTGTTGTAGTGTTGGTGTTGTAGTGTTGGTTGTGTTGTAGTGTTGGTGTTGTAGTGTTGGTGTTGTTGTAGTGTTGGTGTTGTAGTGTTGGTGTTGTTGTAGTGTTGGTGTTGTAGTGTTGGTGTTGTTGTAGTGTTGGTGTTGTTGTAGTGTTGGTGTTGTAGTGTTGGTGTTGTAGTGTTGGTGTTGTAGTGTTGGTGTTGTAGTGTTGGTGTTGTAGTGTTGGTGTTGTTGTAGTGTTGGTGTTGTAGTGTTGGTGTTGTAGTGTTGGTGTTGTAGTGTTGGTGTTGTAGTGTTGGTGTTGTTGTAGTGTTGGTGTTGTAGTGTTGGTGTTGTTGTAGTGTTGTTGTTGTAGTGTTGGTGTTGTTGTAGTGTTGGTGTTGTTGTAGTGTTGGTGTTGTTGTAGTGTTGGTGTTGTAGTGTTGGTGTTGTTGTAGTGTTGGTGTTGTTGTAGTGTTGTTGTTGTAGTGTTGGTGTTGTTGTAGTGTTGGTGTTGTTGTAGTGTTGGTGTTGTTGTAGTGTTGGTGTTGTAGTGTTGGTGTTGTTGTAGTGTTGGTGTTGTAGTGTTGGTGTTGTAGTGTTGGTGTTGTTGTAGTGTTGTTGTAGTGTTGGTGTTGTAGTGTTGGTGTTGTAGTGTTGGTGTTGTTGTAGTGTTGGTGTTGTTGTAGTGTTGGTGTTGTAGTGTTGGTGTTGTAGTGTTGGTGTTGTTGTAGTGGTGTTGTTGTAGTGTTGGTTGTGTTGTAGTGTTGGTGTTGTAGTGTTGGTGTTGTCGTGTTGGTGTTGTTGTAGTGTTGGTGGTGTTGTAGTGTTGGTGTTGTTGTAGTGTTGGTGTTGTAGTGTTGGTGTTGTTGTAGTGTTGGTGTTGTAGTGTTGGTGTTGTTGTAGTGTTGGTGTTGTAGTGTTGGTGTTGTTGTAGTGTTGGTGTTGTAGTGTTGTTGGTGTTGTAGTGTTGGTGTTGTAGTGTTGGTGTTGTTGTAGTGTTGGTGTTGTTGTAGTGTTGGTGTTGTTGTAGTGTTGGTGTTGTTGTAGTGTTGGTGTTGTTGTAGTGTTGTTGTTATGTCAGTGACCTCACCGGGTGACCAGGGTGATGGAGCAGCACACGGCCCCCATCCTGCCCCCGCCCGCGTCCTGGCAGCGGCAGACGCTTCCCTCCCTCCGGCAGCACGGCGGTGAGGCCGGCTCGGGGCCCAGACTGAGCCGGTCCTCTGTGGTGACCCGCACACAGCAGGTGGGGCAGGGTCCTGCCCGGCTGGGTGCTTCCCGGTGTGTCCTGAGTCCTCCCCGGTCTGTAACGTGTGTCCTGTAGCAGCAGGTGTCACACGGGGCCAGCCTACAGCAACACGAGCTACCCGACCCGGATTCCTCCTCAGTGTCAGGGTGTGCGGCCACCATGTCCTTGTCACTGGCCACGACCCGGCGCCGCCCCCCCACCTGACCCACCCTCACCTGACCCACCGTCACCTATAGGCTTAATCTTCTTGTATCCAAGTCAGGAGATGTAAATAGACATCCTCTATTGTTTCAAGGTTCTGTGCGTACAGCAACAGCCCCTCGTGCCGGCTGCGTCCTCTTCGTGTAAAATAGCCGTAGAATCACCGTCCCTGTATTTAAGCTATTTATTTTGTCAATACTCCAATTAGTGCAGCTTTTAGATCAAAAGCATCTTCAAAATCTGTATTGTCTCATCAATATTGAAGTATTAAAGGCTGTGTAGAGACTGGTCCCTTGTGGCCTCCTTCCATGTGCTGCAGTGTTTGTGTTGTTGTAGTCAGTCCATCCACACCCAGTGTTTGTGTTGTTGTAGTCAGTCCATCCACACCCAGTGTGTGCTGCAGTGTTTGTGTTGTTGTAGTCAGTACATCCACACCCAGTGTCTGTGTTGTTGTAGTCAGTCCATCCACACCCAGTGTGTGCTGCAGTGTTTGTGTTGTTGTAGTCAGTACATCCACACCCAGTGTTTGTGTTGTTGTAGTCAGTACATCCACACCCAGTGTTTGTGTTGTTGTAGTCAGTACATCCACACCCAGTGTTTGTGTTGTTGTAGTCAGTACATCCACACCCAGTGTCTGTGTTGTTGTAGTACATCCACACCCAGTGTTTGTGTTGTTGTAGTCAGTACATCCACACCCAGTGTTTGTGTTGTTGTAGTCCATCCACACCCAGTGTCTGTGTTGTTGTAGTACATCCACACCCAGTGTTTGTGTTGTTGTAGTACATCCACACCCAGTGTCTGTGTTGTTGTAGTACATCCACACCCAGTGTTTGTGTTGTTGTAGTCAGTCCATCCACACCCAGTGTTTGTGTTGTTGTAGTCAGTACATCCACACCCAGTGTTTGTGTTGTTGTAGTCAGTCCATCCACACCCAGTGTTTGTGTTGTTGCAGTCAGTCCATCCACACCCAGTGTTTGTGTTGTTGCAGTCAGTCCATCCACACCCAGTGTTTGTGTTGTTGTAGTCAGTCCATCCACACCCAGTGTGTGCTGCAGTGTTTGTGTTGTTGTAGTCAGTCCATCCACACCCAGTGTTAGTGTTGTTATAGTCAGTACATCCACACCCAGTGTTTGTGTTGTTGTAGTCAGTACATCCACACCCAGTGTTTGTGTTGTTGTAGTACATCCACACCCAGTGTTTGTGTTGTTATAGTACATCCACACCCAGTGTTTGTGTTGTTGTAGTCAGTACATCCACACCCAGTGTTTGTGTTGTTGTAGTCAGTACATCCACACCCAGTGTTTGTGTTGTTGTAGTCAGTACATCCACACCCAGTGTTTGTGTTGTTGTAGTCAGTACATCCACACCCAGTGTTTGTGTTGTTGTAGTCAGTACATCCACACCCAGTGTTTGTGTTGTTGTAGTCAGTACATCCACACCCAGTGTTTGTGTTGTTGTAGTACATCCACACCCAGTGTTTGTGTTGTTGTAGTCAGTACATCCACACCCAGTGTTTGTGTTGTTGTAGTACATCCACACCCAGTGTTTGTGTTGTTGTAGTCAGTACATCCACACCCAGTGTTTGTGTTGTTGTAGTCAGTACATCCACACCCAGTGTTTGTGTTGTTGTAGTCAGTACATCCACACCCAGTGTTTGTGTTGTTGTAGTCAGTACATCCACACCCAGTGTTTGTGTTGTTGTAGTCAGTACATCCACACCCAGTGTCTGTGTTGTTGTAGTACATCCACACCCAGTGTCTGTGTTGTTGTAGTCCATCCACACCCAGTGTCTGTGTTGTTGTAGTACATCCACACCCAGTGTGTGCTGCAGTGTTAGTGTTGTTGTAGTCAGTCCATCCACACCCAGTGTTTGTGTTGTTGCAGTCAGTCCATCCACACCCAGTGTTTGTGTTGTTGTAGTCAGTCCATCCACACCCAGTGTGTGCTGCAGTGTTTGTGTTGTTGTAGTCAGTCCATCCACACCCAGTGTTTGTGTTGTTGTAGTACATCCACACCCAGTGTGTGCTGCAGTGTTTGTGTTGTTGTAGTACATCCACACCCAGTGTTTGTGTTGTTGTAGTCAGTACATCCACACCCAGTGTTTGTGTTGTTGTAGTCAGTACATCCACACCCAGTGTTTGTGTTGTTGTAGTCAGTACATCCACACCCAGTGTTTGTGTTGTTGTAGTCAGTACATCCACACCCAGTGTTTGTGTTGTTGTAGTCAGTACATCCACACCCAGTGTTTGTGTTGTTGTAGTACATCCACACCCAGTGTTTGTGTTGTTATAGTCAGTACATCCACACCCAGTGTTTGTGTTGTTGTAGTCAGTACATCCACACCCAGTGTTTGTGTTGTTGTAGTCAGTCCATCCACACCCAGTGTTTGTGTTGTTGTAGTCAGTACATCCACACCCAGTGTTTGTGTTGTTGTAGTCAGTACATCCACACCCAGTGTTTGTGTTGTTGTAGTCAGTACATCCACACCCAGTGTTTGTGTTGTTGTAGTACATCCACACCCAGTGTGTGCTGCAGTGTTTGTGTTGTTGTAGTACATCCACACCCAGTGTTTGTGTTGTTGTAGTCAGTACATCCACACCCAGTGTTTGTGTTGTTGTAGTCAGTACATCCACACCCAGTGTTTGTGTTGTTGTAGTCAGTACATCCACACCCAGTGTTTGTGTTGTTGTAGTCAGTACATCCACACCCAGTGTTTGTGTTGTTGTAGTCAGTACATCCACACCCAGTGTTTGTGTTGTTGTAGTACATCCACACCCAGTGTTTGTGTTGTTATAGTCAGTACATCCACACCCAGTGTTTGTGTTGTTGTAGTCAGTACATCCACACCCAGTGTTTGTGTTGTTGTAGTCAGTCCATCCACACCCAGTGTTTGTGTTGTTGTAGTCAGTACATCCACACCCAGTGTTGCTGCTGCTGTATAGTCCTACTGCCACAAACACACATTGTTACTAGTCATGTCAGCCACTGGCCTTCACTTACAAGGCCCCTGAGTAGTCCCCTGGGTAGTTGGGACAACTACAAGTAGAACATGCAGACTGAAGTGGAGGTTGGTAAATGTCCAGATGATGGGTTGGTGATGTGTGTATGGTTGTCTGGAACAGGACAAGGTCTGACTAACACTCAGCAGCTCACTCTGCCCCCGTGTGAGCTGCTCCTAGTTCAGGTACATGACACCAGGAGGCAGCACCTCCCCCCCCCCCGAACCGCTCTAGCAATCTATCGCGAGATATTGACGCTAGATGTCTCCACCCGTGGGACTGAATCATATCTCTGTAAGGCTCAGCTCTCCATCACTCTCCAGTATCCACTGGTGCATAATGGCCGCCACCCATAGTTAATCAATACCAAACCTCTGCTGGAGAGTGAAGGCTACGTTGGAGACTTGAGGCGCGCAGAGACTACTCGGCCGCAGACTGCCGCTCTAGCTCCCATACACTGCACCAATCTACCCCCACACTGCACTGCTAACCTCCCCACACTGCACCGCTCGTCATCTGCTCTCTGCGGGCCGCACACCACCTGCCGCCTACAAGGTCAGGTCAGAGGTCAGCCCGGGGGTCAACCAATCAGCATCCATCCCTGGTGAGCGGCTCGGCTGTCATAACCCGGGCTGCGGGACTGAGGAGCGGCTTGTACGGCACTTTGTACAATTGGAGTCCGTCTACCCCCGCTGTACACGGCCACAACCAACTGTTTGGGAGTCAGCTGATATAAGAGTGGTTGCCCCTGATTCTCTGCCACTCTGTCAGCATGTTGTGGTGGAATTTTTTAAACATAGATAGTAAACAAAATGGAAAGGTAATTTCATGTGGTTTTCTAAACTAACTCAGCCTATCCACGCCCCCCACCAACCCGTAACTAAGCCTGTCCACGCCCCCCACCAACCCGTAACTAAGCCTATCCACGCCCCCCACCAACCCGTAACTAAGCCTATCCACGCCCCCCACCAACCCGTAACTAAGCCTGTCCACGCCCCCCACCAACCCGTAACTAAGCCTGTCCACGCCCCCCACCAACCCGTAACTAAGCCTATCCACGCCCCCCACCAACCCGTAACTAAGCCTGTCCACGACCCCCACCAACCCGTAACTAAGCCTGTCCACGCCCCCCACCAACCCGTAACTAAGCCTGTCCACGACCCCCACCAACCCGTAACTAAGCCTATCCACGCCCCCCACCAACCCGTAACTAAGCCTATCCACGCCCCCCACCAACCCGTAACTAAGCCTGTCCACGCCCCCCACCAACCCGTAACTAAGCCTGTCCATGCCCCCCACCAACCCGTAACTAAGCCTATCCACGCCCCCCACCAACCCGTAACTAAGCCTATCCATGCCCCCCACCAACCCATAACTAAGCCTATCCACGCCCCCCACCAACCCATAACTAAGCCTGTCCACGCCCCCCACCAACCCATAACTAAGCCTGTCCACGCCCCCCACCAACCCGTAACTAAGCCTGTCCACGCCCCCCACCAACCCGTAACTAAGCATGTCCACGACCCCCACCAACCGTCCCAGCCTGTAGGCGGCCATCCCTCCCCTATAGGCAATTAGTGGATTGATTGATTGATTGATTGATTTGTTTAACGTCCAGACGTACATCAAGTACCCCACGGGACATCTCAAGTTGGCAAGGAGTCATCCACAAATAGTGGTAGTCTGCCTTGCAGTAGTGGGACAGGTATTTATATGCTGCTTGCCTAATACAGCAGTGACCGCATCTATGGATGATCGAACAATTAGTGGATCACCCTGTGTAGGCGGCCATCTTGTCCCCCTATAGGTGCCCCATACCAGTAGCCTTGATAGAGCGGCAGTCAGGGTTTCCCACACGGGTATCGCTGTGAGTGTTTGGTAATGGCTGCCATTAACCACAGACACAAAACCTCATCATGAAGCAGGGCCCATACTTCACACCCGCGCTACTTTCAGACCAGGCTTTCACCGCGTTGTGTTTTTGTAATTCAGGATTAAGTTCTGATGGATGAGGCATTAATTCTAACAGCGGCTTGTGTCTGATCAGGCATTGGATTGGGTTTTGAAGAAAAATCCAAAAAGCAGTCAAAAGACGTTATCTGGGGGGCATTTTGTATAATTTGCATGGCATGGAGCACTCTAGAGACTAAGACCCCCCCCTTATTAATGATAAAACATTTTTTCATTTGATTTGCACCAATCACAGGGATGACCTTTTTGGGCTTCAAAAATCCGGAAATCCGGAAGAATCCCATGCCTGTCTGATGTACCGGGTGCCTAACGCTGTTTTATACTGAGGCTACACGAGGTGTGTGAGCGGGCTGCATGGCAAGCATCAAGTGCTGCTGCTGGATAAATAGACAAAGGTTCATGAGTGTTTAGTCTGTTCCCCGGGCCTCGTAAAATATGGCCTGTCATTCAACTCGTGAAATAACCTATTTTATCCGGGATAAAAGACCATGGCTGTTTCCACTGCGATGCGAAATAACCTATTCAACAGACTGAAACTAGTGTTCCTTTGTGTAAATTTTGTAATTTTTCCAAATAAAATAAAGTAGCCCTCCCCCCATATATACGGCCCTCTTTGGTTAAATCAACATGAAACAGTTGTAAATACTGTCTATCTGAGAGAGGATCTTCCTCCTGCTGCTTCCATGCACCGTTTGCACAGTACAACCCGTTAACCCTTTAAGGACCACATAACACCTTCTAGGTTCATGTCTACTTATCAGCATCATACAACAAGTTAGTGCCAGTAAGTAGCATATCAATGCTGCATTGGTGCATCATGCCAACCCTTAGGGAGTGTATCATTCCTGTATGGTCAGCATGATGCATGACTGCAGCAGTGGCACAATGTAATGATGCGGCGTGATGATGCGGTGTTTAAAGGGTTCAGCAGCACACTGCACGCTTACTCAATTAGGCAATCAATCACTGCCAGCCAATCAAAGATCAATACGGGCTGCAAACTGCTGAGTCATGGTTGAGTTAATGGTGCTGGATGAGTGGTGCTGCACGCACCGTGTGGTGTGCCAGCTTTAAACCCCCACCCACCCTGTATATAGGGCTGAGTACCTGTCTCAGCCAACCCCACTGCTGCTGTAGGGGTACCAACATGTGGGCCTTTAAACCCCCACCCACCCTGTATATAGGGCTGAGTACCTGTCTCAGCCAACCCCACTGCTGCTGTAGGGGTACCAACATGTGGGCCTTTAACCCCCACCCACCCTGTATATAGGGTGGGTGGGGGGACTACGTGTGGGCCTTTCACCCCCACCCACCCTGTATATAGGGTGGGTGGGGGGACTACGTGTGGGCCTTTCACCCCCACCCACCCTGTATATAGGGTGGGTGGGGGGACTACGTGTGGGCCTTTCACCCCCACCCACCCTGTATATAGGGTGGGTGGGGGGACTACGTGTGGACCTTTCACCCCCACTCACCCTGTATATAGGGCTGAGTACCTGTCTCAGCCAACCCCACTGCTGCTGTAGGGGTACCAACATGTGGGCCTTTCACCCCCACCCACCCTGTATATAGGGCTGAGTACCTGTCTCAGCCAACCCCACTGCTGCTCTAGGGGTACCAACATGTGGGCCTTTAACCCCCACCCACCCTGTATATAGGGCTGAGTACCTGTCTCAGCCAACCCCACTGCTGCTCTAGGGGTACCAACATGTGGGCCTTTAACCCCCACCCACCCTGTATATAGGGCTGAGTACCTGTCTCAGCCAACCCCACTGCTGCTGTAGGGGTACCAACATGTGGGCCTTTAACCCCCACCCACCCTGTATATAGGGTGGGTGGGGGGACTACACGTGGGCCTTTCACCTCCACCCACCCTGTATATAGGGTGGGTGGGGGACTACGTGTGGGACTACGTGTGGGCCTTTCACCCCCACCCACCCTGTATATAGGGTGGGTGGGGGGACTACATGTGGGCCTTTCACCCCCACCCACCCTGTATATAGGGTGGGTGGGGGGACTACAGGTGGGCCTTTCACCCCCACCCACCCTGTATATAGGGTGGGTGGGGGGACTACATGTGGGCCTTTCACCCCCACCCACCCTGTATATAGGGTGGGTGGGGGGACTACATGTGGGCCTTTCACCCCCCCCCACCCTGTATATAGGGTGGGTGGGGGGACTACAGGTGGGCCTTTCACCCCCCCCCCACCCTGTACATAGGGTGGGTGGGGGGACTACATGTGGGCCTTTCACCCCCACCCACCCTGTATATAGGGTGGTTGGGGGGACTACGTGTGGGCCTTTCACCCCCCCCCCCCACCCTGTATATAGGGTGGGTGGGGGGACTACAAGTGGGCCTTTCACCCCCACCCACCCTGTATATAGGGCTGAGTACCTGTCCCGGCTCCACTCCAACTCGAGTCTCACTGCTGCTGTAGGGGTATCGAGATTTGGGCCTTTGAGGGCTGCATAATGCTTTAATGTGTTTTGTCATCATGATGCATGAATGCAGTTGTGGCAAGTAACTCACTACGACAGTAAGGGCCGCACAGCGCTTTAATGCACCATGCATGAATGCAGCCATTGTCAGTAAAGCATCAATGCTGCATTCATGCATCATCCCATCTCTACATGATTGATACACTCCTATTTAAAGCGTCAGCATGATGCACCAATGCAGCATCATGACCTGTCAGCGCTGCGTTAGGGTATCATGACAAATGCAGCAATAAAGGACTCACCGCCTGCCCCCTATACTCTCCCTGTCAGACAGCACCCCCCCCCCCCCCCGGGGGGGGTTGGGTTTAAACAGAGGACATGAAGCACGGTACAGGCCTTACAGGATTACAGTAAAACAAACACTGCGTCTACTTTGACGTAACACAAACCGCAAACTGTCGTTATTTGGCTAAACTCATCGAATCAAATCCCCTTTCCAAGTGAGTACGGCCTTAGCGACAGTCGACAGTCAGAGTGGAGCCCGGACAGGTACTCAGCCCTATTCATGAGGCACTGGGGGTTTAAATCTGAACAGACGGTTCTCGGTGACTAAATATTGTGGCTGCTTTCATCGGTGTGCTGAGTGGGATGTGGATGAGGTAGAACTGACAGTGTCAATGTTGTCTTAACGCTAATAACTCACCCCCGTACCAGGGTGCTGCATGCTTTAACCCTGTAAGGGCTGCAGGCTGCTTTAATGATGTCTTAGTGCTAATAACACCCATACCAAGGCCCTTACAGGGGCCTTTCACACCCATACCAAGGCCATTACAGGGGCCTTTCACACCCATACCGAGGCCCTCACAGGGGCCTTTCACACCCATACCAAGGCCCTTACAGGGGCCTTTCACACCCATACCAAGGCCCTTACAGGAGCCTTTCAGTGTTCATACCAAGGCCCTTACAGGGGCCTTTCACAGCCCATACCAAGGCCCTTACAGGAGCCTTTGACACCCATACCAAGGCCCTTACAGGAGCCCTTCAGTGTTCATACCGAGGCCCTTACAGGGGCCTTTCACACCCATACCAAGGCCCTTACAGGAGCCTTTCACGGCCCATACCAAGGCCCTTACAGGGACCTTTCACGGCCCATACCAAGGCCCTTACAGGGGCCTTTGACACCCATACCAAGGCCCTTACAGGGGCCTTTGACACCCATACCAAGGCCATTACAGGGGCCTTTCACACCCATATCGAGGCCATTACAGGGGCCTTTCACACCCATACCGAGGCCCTTACAGGGGCCTTTCACACCCATACCAAGGCCCTTACAGGGGCTTTTCACTGTTCATACCGAGGCCCTTACAGGGGCCTTTCAAAGGGCCATGAAGGCAGCCCAGGCTGTCACAGAGATCCCTCCCCGTGGCTGCCATAAGAGGGCCTAGCTGAGGGCATTAATCGACAGGCCCCTTTGTAGGTGCGGGAGGCACAGCCGTGGCTGGGTGCAGGTTATTAGGCCCTTCTGCTGGAACCGCACACAGAGGGCGCCACCCACCCCGGGGGCATGCACGCACGCACACACGCACACACACACACACACACACACACACAGGGCGCCACACACCCCGGGGGCATGCACGCACGCACACACACACACACACACAGAGGGCTCTACACACCCTCACACACACACACACACACCTACACACACACACACAGGGCTCTACACACTCTCACACACACACAGCGCACACACACACAGAGGGCGCCACACACCCCGGGGGAACACACACACACACACACACACACAGCGCACACAGAGGGCTCTACACACCCTCACACACACACACACACACACACACACAGGGCTCTACACACCCTCACACACACACCCTCACACACACACACACACACACGTACACCTAGTGGTGACAGACTACCGGGCAGGTTACTCAGTGCACTGCTGTACACCACAGGCATGGTGCTAGGTCCAAATCCAAACAGCTCAAATCCTTCTTCATGCAGTATTTGGGGTGAATTGTGAATGGCAGCCATAACAGTCTTTGCGAAAACTTTTTCACCATGCAGGACTGTCTGTCCTGCAGCTAGCCAATTTTGCAGGACCGGATAGATTTCTGCAGGACCGGATACCAAAATCAAAGTTTTGCATAATATTTAGAATAGAATAGCATTTTATAAAAGAAAATGATAACAAAAAATGCTCTAATTTGCCTTGAAAATGAGTGTGCACTTTAGGACTTTAAACTTCAGCTCTAGGTGGAATATTTGAAAAATTCTTTCAGTTTTGGAAAGCCCAGAATGTGCAGGACATCTGGTTCTGCAACACCAGTCATTCTGCTGGACCAGAACCATTTTAGGCTGACATTGCCACTGTCCGGCATGTTTTGGTAAAGACTGCCATAATCAACAAAAAGCCTATCTGCTGCCCAGACGAGTTCCTGTCTGTTACTGGGGCATCACACCCACCCCTTAGCACCATGTAGAGTTCAATAATACACCGGAGGCATAAGAACATGAGGCTGGTCCTGAAGGCTTCAGTACAGCCCACATACAGGGAAGTTGTCAGAGCAGCAGTCGGCGTTATTGATTCTCCTAAAGTCACAGCCACTCACCGTTATTGAAACACGACAACAATCAATACAAAAGCTACTGCTGGTGTTTCTGTGTGTTGGTACATGATACCACACAGGGGGCCTGTTATACCCATGTAGAGGGCCCTGGGGCAAGCAGTTTCAAAGTAGGGGGGACAGAGGGGTATTCTGACCCTTTTTAAACCCTTTTTACTTGACCATTTTTGTTTGACCTTTTTTGGGGGTTGGTCTCCTCCAGTTGCCACGCCCCTAACAGGCATGCTCTAATGGCCGCCCAGAGGGACCCTACTTTACCAATTCTGCAACATGTCACAAAACGCGGCCCATTCAGTGCCTTTTTGTAACATGCAATAATCCATAGTCAGGATTCTTTGAGTCCTGGGCGGCCGCGTCCTGATGGCTGCTTGTCACGTGTGGAGTCTGCATGTTTAACGACTGCAGCCTGGACACCGCTTCAGTAACACCGACTCAGCAGATACCGGACAACAGCCGTGATGCATCAAATACTACATGTTTAATGACTGCAGCCTGGACACAGCCTCACTGACACCGACAAGATACCGGACAACAGCCGTGATGCGTCAAATACTGCATGAAACGCCTGATAAAGCAGCTTCAAACCATGACATGTAGAACTCCCCAAACTAGGCCTACCCACCCCTACTCAGGCCCCACCTGGTAAGCACTAGGCCTACCCGCCCCTACTCAGGCCCCACCTGGTAAGCACTAGGCCTACCCGCCCCTACTCAGGCCCCACCTGGTAAGCACTAGGCCTACCCGCCCCTACTCAGGCCCCACCTGGTAAGCACTAGGCCTACCCGCCCCTACTCAGGCCCCACCTGGTAAGCACTAGGCCTACCCACCCCGACTCAGGCCCCACCTGGTAAGCACTAGGCCTACCCGCCCCTACTCGGGCCCCACCTGGTAAGCACTAGGCCTACCCACCCCGACTCAGGCCCCACCTGGTAAGCACTAGGCCTACCCGCCCCTACTCAGGCCCCACCTGGTAAGCACTAGCCCTACCCGCCCCGACTCAGGCCCCGCCTGGTAAGCACTAGGCCTACCCGCCCCTACACAGGCCCCACCTGGTAAGCACTAGGCCTACCCACCCCGACTCAGGCCCCACCTGGTAAGCACTAGGCCTACCCGCCCCTACTCAGGCCCCACCTGGTAAGCACTAGGCCTACCCGCCCCTACTCAGGCCCCACCTGGTAAGCACTAGCCCTACCCGCCCCTACTCAGGCCCCACCTGGTAAGCACTAGCCCTACCCGCCCCTACTCGGGCCCCACCTGGTAAGCACTAGGCCTACCCGCCCCTACTCGGGCCCCACCTGGTAAGCACTAGGCCTACCCGCCCCTACTCAGGCCCCACCTGGTAAGCACTAGGCCTACCCGCCCCGACTCAGGCCCCACCTGGTAAGCACTAGGCCTACCCACCCCGACTCAGGCCCCACCTGGTAAGCACTAGGCCTACCCACCCCGACTCAGGCCCCACCTGGTAAGCACTAGGCCTACCCGCCCCTACTCAGGCCCCACCTGGTAAGCACTAGGCCTACCCGCCCCTACTCAGGCCCCACCTGGTAAGCACTAGGCCTACCCGCCCCTACTCAGGCCCCACCTGGTAAGCACTAGGCCTACCCACCCCTACACAGGCCCCACCTGGTAAGCACTAGGCCTACCCACCCCTACTCAGGCCCCACCTGGTAAGCACTAGGCCTACCCACCCCGACTCAGGCCCCACCTGGTAAGCACTAGGCCTACCCACCCCGACTCAGGCCCCACCTGGTAAGCACTAGGCCTACCCGCCCCTACTCAGGCCCCACCTGGTAAGCACTAGGCCTACCCACCCCGACTCAGGCCCCACCTGGTAAGCACTAGGCCTACCCGCCCCTACTCAGGCCCCACCTGGTAAGCACTAGGCCTACCCACCCCTACACAGGCCCCACCTGGTAAGCACTAGGCCTACCCACCCCGACTCAGGCCCCACCTGGTAAGCACTAGGCCTACCCGCCCCTACTCAGGCCCCACCTGGTAAGCACTAGCCCTACCCACCCCTACTCAGGCCCCACCTGGTAAGCACTAGTCCTACCCGCCCCTACACAGGCCCCACCTGGTAAGCACTAGGCCTACCCACCCCGACTCAGGCCCCACCTGGTAAGCACTAGGCCTACCCGCCCCTACTCAGGCCCCACCTGGTAAGCACTAGCCCTACCCACCCCGACTCAGGCCCCACCTGGTAAGCACTAGTCCTACCCGCCCCTACACAGGCCCCACCTGGTAAGCACTAGGCCTACCCACCCCGACTCAGGCCCCACCTGGTAAGCACTAGGCCTACCCGCCCCTACTCAGGCCCCACCTGGTAAGCACTAGGCCTACCCGCCCCTACTCAGGCCCCACCTGGTAAGCACTAGGCCTACCCACCCCTACACAGGCCCCACCAGGTAAGCACTAGGCCTACCCACCCCTACTCAGGCCCCACCTGGTAAGCACTAGGCCTACCCGCCCCTACTCAGGCCCCACGTGGTAAGCACTAGCCCTACCCACCCCTACTCAGGCCCCACCTGGTAAGCACTAGCCCTACCCACCCCGACTCAGGCCCCACCTGGTAAGCACTAGGCCTACCCGCCCCTACTCAGGCCCCACCTGGTAAGCACTAGGCCTACCCGCCCCTACTCGGGCCCCACCTGGTAAGCACTAGGCCTACCCGCCCCTACTCAGGCCCCACCTGGTAAGCACTAGGCCTACCCGCCCCTACTCAGGCCCCACCTGGTAAGCACTAGGCCTACCCACCCCGACTCAGGCCCCACCTGGTAAGCACTAGGCCTACCCACCCCTACTCAGGCCCCACCTGGTAAGCACTAGCCCTCCCCACCCCTACTCAGGCCCCACCTGGTAGCACTAGGCCTACCCGCCCCTACTCAGGCCCCACCTGGTAAGCACTAGGCCTACCCACCCCTACACAGGCCCCACCTGGTAAGCACTAGCCCTACCCACCCCGACTCAGGCCCCACCTGGTAAGCACTAGGCCTACCCACCCCTACACAGGCCCCACCTGGTAAGCACTAGGCCTACCCGCCCCAACTCAGGCCCCACCTGGTAAGCACTAGCCCTACCCACCCCTACTCAGGCCCCACCTGGTAAGCACTAGGCCTACCCACCCCTACACAGGCCCCACCTGGTAAGCACTAGCCCTACCCACCCCGACTCAGGCCCCACCTGGTAAGCACTAGGCCTACCCACCCCTACTCAGGCCCCACCTGGTAAGCACTAGGCCTACCCGCCCCTACTCAGGCCCCACCTGGTAAGCACTAGGCCTACCCACCCCTACTCAGGCCCCACCTGGTAAGCACTAGGCCTACCCACCCCTACTCAGGCCCCACCTGGTAAGCACTAGGCCTACCCACCCCTACACAGGCCCCACCTGGTAAGCACTAGCCCTACCCACCCCGACTCAGGCCCCACCTGGTAAGCACTAGGCCTACCCACCCCTACTCAGGCCCCACCTGGTAAGCACTAGGCCTACCCACCCCTACACAGGCCCCACCTGGTAAGCACTAGGCCTACCCACCCCAACTCAGGCCCCACCTGGTAAGCACTAGTCCTACCCACCCCTACTCAGGCCCCACCTGGTAAGCACTAGGCCTACCCGCCCCTACTCAGGCCCCACCTGGTAAGCACTAGGCCTACCCGCCCCTACTCAGGCCCCACCTGGTAAGCACTAGCCCTACCCACCCCGACTCAGGCCCCACCTGGTAAGCACTAGGCCTACCCACCCCGACTCAGGCCCCACCTGGTAAGCACTAGGCCTACCCACCCCTACTCAGGCCCCACCTGGTAAGCACTAGTCCTACCCGCCCCGACTCAGGCCCCACCTGGTAAGCACTAGGCCTACCCGCCCCTACACAGGCCCCACCTGGTAAGCACTAGGCCTACCCACCCCAACTCAGGCCCCACCTGGTAAGCACTAGTCCTACCCACCCCTACTCAGGCCCCACCTGGTAAGCACTAGTCCTACCCACCCCTACACCACAAACCAGGAACCAATCAGAACACAGCTGCCCTACCTGCACCCCTTCACCCTCGGCCACCATTTTTCTAGTTGCGCTTGGAATCCCCCCTGAGGAAAATACTGAAGAGCTTTATCGTTGTCACGGAGACCTGAGTGGTGGCGTGCTGAGTGTGGCGTGTTGGGGTGATTACTGCAGCTGGTTACCGGGGGGCCTGGTGCCTGCTGGGACACCCCCGTCTGGGCACCAGCCGACTGGCACCGTGTGACACTGTGTGACGCCAAGTATGACACTGTGTGACGCCATGTGTGACACCATGTGTGACACCATGTGTGACACCATGTGTGACACCATGCGTGACACCATGCGTGACACCATGTGTGACACCATATGACACTATATGACGTCATGGGCAGGTTGTGATGTCATGTGACACCATGTGTGACATGACTAGGCTGCCAGGTCCACTGCTGGGGCTACACGGTTACTGCACGGGGGATGCACACAGGGCATGCAGGTGGTCTGCCTACAACACGGCTACCTGACTCTGCTAATACAGGCACGGGTTGGGGGGGCACAGTGGGGTGGGGGGGGGGGGGGGGAGGACACACGGTGGGGGGGGGGGGGGGGGGTGTATCTCCCCATGGGACGGGGCTGAGTACCGTGTGAGCAGCTACAGATGGGGTTGTCGCATGTAAACATAGATATTTTCACACATATATTTTTTCGCAATTTGGCTATAAAGTACAATTTCGCGCAGATTTAAATTCACGATTTTTGTAACATAGTAGTTATATAGTTACACTGGGTAAATACTCACGCTGGACATATTTACCCAGGAGATGAAAATCTGTGAAAATCACGAAAATAAGTACAGCGTGAAATAATTTACGTTTACAGTAGTAAACCATCCATACACCAACTATTTAGGGGAAGCCAATGCACTTTGCCAAATGGTCATGATGCATGAATGAAACCCGGGCGAGTCACATGATACACCGATGCAGCACCAGTGAGTTGGTCGTTGGTCTTGGGTAGGACTGAATGCATCATGGAGACAAATCAACACGTCCGTAGATGGTAACATGAGTGACACATGACACACGGCATGACCTACGGCACGACACGCGGCGTGACATTCTCAGTGTCTGAGTTATGGTATGTGAACGAGGTAGTTGTTATCCCGAGGGACCACGACTACAAAAGTGCCTACAGTGTCTGAGTAATGTTCAGGGTTTAGCTTTCTCTTTGGAGTGCTCTATGTTAAGGTGTAAGAAGTAGATGGCATTCTGCCCCCCCCCCCCCTGCCATCCACGAGTTGTGTCCCGCTATTATTACACAAACCTCTACATTATTCAGCGGCTAACATAACAGTGTGATTTAATGTCCCCGTCCCAGCCTCCCGTACAATGCAACCCGCAGTCATCAATTACATCTGCTCTGAATGGACTTTGACTGGTACATGTAGCTGCCACAGTGCATGGTGTGGAGGGAGGCATCAAGTACAGACCCACACTATGTTTGTATCTTTATTATTTTTTATTTTTGAATTATGTCAAAAAAAAAAGATTTTCTTTTTATCTTGGTGCTACTCATTTAAAACATCGATATCTTTCCCCATGACACTATGTACATCCACAGTTCTATACTCATGTATGAGGTTGACGCATGCTCTGTGACATAAACCCCAGAGCGGCTTGTAGGATTTGCCTAAACTCAGGCTGTGGCTTATACAAAGGTTTGCTAATGTAGTACAGTAATGAAATACCAGCCCAGGGATGGCTATTGAGATGTCCTCATAACCGGGGTGGAGGCTCACACGTGGGAATTTACGGTACAAGGGATCTCATTGTTATGATTGATATCTGCCGTTTTAAAAACAATGAAGGTCTCGACAACACCATTATTGCATCAACATTATATATGCAGCAATAATGAGATCATTGTTAAAGCACTGGCCCAGGTAACCTTTCCTGCTGGGCTGACTTCTACATCAGCTGTCAGTAATTGTAAGGTGAAGGTCACCTCCCCCTCTCTAAGTAACATCTTTACTTCACACTACAAAGTCTGCACACCTCTATAATCTAAATGGCAGACATTTGAATTAAGATTTGACTTTTGCCAAACAGCTGATAGATCAAGATTTACTGATTTGACTTTTGCCAAATAACATTTTTGCCGAGTTAATCGCACCAACAACTCAAAGTAGCAGTTGTCTGCGGGTCTGGTTCACGGAGGGTGTCCTCCCAATAAGGGCAGCATGTATACACAAGGGACTAGCATATCCTGGTACTTCAGGTAGGCAGGGCTACATTTCCATATCAGGTTAATCCCCTTCCCTCACACCTGGAACAAAGGGACTGATAAGAAATTCACCCATAATGCATTGCCTGTGTGAGTGGAGTGACACGCCGCGTGACACACGGCGTGACACGCGGCGTGACACGCGGCGTGTCACGCGGCATGACACACGGCATGACACGCGGCGTGTCACGCGGCGTGACACGCGGCATGACACACGGCATGACACACAGCATGACACACAGCATGACACACGGCATGACACACGGCATGACACATGGCATGACACACGGCATGACACATGACACACGGCGTGACACACGGCATGACACACAGCATGACACACAGCATGACACACGGCATGACACACGGCGTGACACACAGCATGACACACAGCATGACACACGGCATGACACACGGCATGACACACAGCATGACACACGGCATGACACACGGCGTGACACACGGCGTGACACACGGCATGACACATGACACACGGCGTGACACACGGCGTGACACACAGCATGACACACAGCATGACACACGGCATGACACACGGCATGACACACGGCATGACACATGACACACGGCATGACACACGGCATGACACATGACACACGGCGTGACACACGGCATGACACACAGCATGACACACAGCATGACACACGGCATGACACACGGCATGACACACGGCGTGACACACAGCATGACACACAGCATGACACACGGCATGACACACGGCATGACACACGGCGTGACACACGGCATGACACACAGCATGACACACAGCATGACACACGGCATGACACACGGCATGACACACGGCGTGACACACAGCATGACACACAGCATGACACACGGCATGACACACGGCATGACACACGGCATGACACACGGCGTGACACACAGCATGACACACAGCATGACACACGGCATGACACACGGCATGACACACAGCATGACACACGGCATGACACACAGCATGACACACAGCATGACACACGGCATGACACACGGCATGACACACGGCATGACACACGGCATGACACACGGCATGACACACAGCATGACACACAGCATGACACACGGCGTGACAACTAAATTCAAACAGGGCAGTTTGTCTCAACCGCCGTGTTGTCTCAAGAACAACATTAAATCCTCATGTGTCAGATTCTACAAGTGTGACGACACTGACATTTCTACTTCCAAAAACTTAGATTCTTTACATGCGAATACACCCTGAGAGAACTGCCCATTGACCCCCAAATATAGAGAGTATATGATGTATCAAGGCTAGCGTTCCTTCCTATTAGAGATTGCTGCTTTAGATGCCCACTTCGCAGCTGGTCAGCTCAATAGTCTTCATCAATGTATTGGATAAACCCTCAGCCAAGAGGCCCCTGAGGCCGGGCTGCACTGTCGGGTAGTAACAGTCGGGTCACACTCCAACAATTACAAGTAACATGTCGCCCTTTAACCTTTAAGGATGGATGTCACTAAAACATGTCGTCATGATGCACCAATGCAGCCCTGACAAGGAACCCGCTGGTGGTGCATCATGCCGACCATACGGGAGTGTCTCAACCCGTAGTCGTCATAATGCTTGAATGCAGCCCTGGTGAATTACTCACCAGGGCTGCAATCATGCATCATGAGGACTGATGATGCATGAATGCATCATGCTGTCCTTAAAGGGTTACAAACGGTGACACTTGGAACCTTTGTATCTATTCCGCATGATGCACCAATGCAGCGGGAGTTTGCCTTGGTGCATCATAGTAAGTGCACCATGACGATATATGAACATGGTCATTGCGACATCATGCCGTCCTTAAAGCATTTCGACACTAGCATAAACAACCGCAGTATGTATAACTAGTAGAACCCCACAGCTACAGCACCCGCTGCAAACCCCCACCCCCTCTACTACTACTAGTACTGTACTACTCTGCGACTACTAACAGGACCATATATATCAACACCCAGCTGGATCAGTGGGGTACTTTAACTGAGTAGTGACTAAATCAGTACCCCAGTTATTCCTACTCTCCTGACAACATAATTTTACTTCCTCGTTAATTCACCAGATCTACTTGTACAGTTGTCTGTCTTCCTCCGGTGACCTTACTGACCGGTACAGGAGCCCTGCCTGTCAATGTGTAACCCCCGCTGTCTCCCGGTAGTGATAACAGTGGTAATCCTATAGGGCTGTAAGGGGTCAGCCCCTGGAGGCGGCCATCTCGGGGGACATGGCTGGTGCCTGCATGTAGCTCCACATCCAACCAGCGGGGACACCACCAGACCACTACACGGTCACACTCCATGAACCGACTCTAAATCCACCATGGCAGCATGGGGGGAGGGGCTCCCGGTGGTACCCCCTGCACCCTCCTGCCACACCGATACTACACAGTACTCCAGGGCACTTTCCTACCTCCCGGCATAGATCCGATCACCACCACCTTGGTGCTACCACTACTAGGTACCAGCATCCACAATGCCTTTGTTAGACCTCCTCCCCTGGCAATCTACGTCAGGGTGTGTTGGGGTAGTCCAAATCCTGGCAGAGCACGCTACAGCGGGCACATTCCTACCTCGTGGCACTTTCCTACCTCGTGGCACTTTCCTACCTCGTGGCACTTTTCTACCTCGCGGCACTTTCCTACCTCGTGGCACTTTCCTACCTCGTGGCACTTTCCTACCTCGCGGCACTTCTCTACAGCACTGATCCAGTCATCCAGACTTTGATGATACTACTTGTAGGTTCAGAAAGGATACCTCCTCCTCTGGCACTCTCAGTCAGGGTGTGTGGAGGTAGTCCTGGCAGAGCTACATCAGAGCACTTTCCTACCTCGCCGCATAGACCTGATCCCCCTCACTGACATGATACTACTCCAGGTGCAGCCCACACAGTCTGGGTGTCTCCACTACCACTGAGGGCGGGGGGAGGCTACATGATGGTTCTGCGGGGGGAGGCTACATGATGGTTCTGCGGGGGGAGGCTACATGATGGTTCTGCGGGGGGAGGCTACATGATGGTTCTGCTGTAAATCTGGGCTCACTACATGAGAGCACCTTCCTGCCCCACCACATAGATGTCATGTCCTTGACTGTAGTAGAGTGGTATCCCCAGTGTGGACTGTGGAGCAGGCAGCACGTACAGCTCCTCTAGTTGTTGTTGTGGCTGTGGGGAGGAGGGAGTCCCGGGAGGCTTCCCCATCCACCATGTCCATGTGTGTGTGTGTGTGTGTCGGTATGTGCGTTGTCAGCCCGCGTGTGCGTGTGTGCGTGTGGAGGGGAAAACACAGCCAGCACGGGGTGCAGCGGGTGTACGGTGCTGCCACACGGTGCTGCCACACGGTGGTGGGAGGGGGAACTACACACCATGCAGCCTCCAGCTGAACTGCAGCGCCACCCAGTGGGACGCAGCCCAACTAGTGTAAAACCTCGCGTATAAGCCTAACTCGCGTATAAGCCGCACT
The DNA here is from genome assembly GCA_947462335.1 of Harmothoe impar. Taxonomy (NCBI): domain Eukaryota; kingdom Metazoa; phylum Annelida; class Polychaeta; order Phyllodocida; family Polynoidae; genus Harmothoe; species Harmothoe impar. Next base: position 378,511 of record OX381718.1, on the reverse strand, counting down.
CTGAGTTACGGCCGATCCTATAAGCCGCACTGGCGATCTGAATGTGCCGATCTTAGTACTGTATCATAGTGGCAAAAACTCGCGTATAAGCCGCACCCCGACCCTGGGCCGATCCTATAAGCCGCACTGCCGATCTGATTCACGTACAATCCGCGGCTTATAGGCGAGGTTTTACGGTAGTGTTCTGCTCATTAACACTTTAAGGACGTCATAGTGCATTCATGCATCATGCCTCATGACTGGCGAGTAACTGCTGCTGCTGCTGTGAATCAGAATGCTGACCTATCCCACCCTCATGTTGCCGAAATGGATTGACTTGTTTTCCGCTTTTACCGTAAAACCCGCCTGTTAAGCCGGACCCCTACTTTGAGAGTATATTATAAGCTGAATTTGGGAACATGGTTAAACTATGATTTACTCGATAGAACACCTTCCTTATAAGCCGACCCCCCTCTTTGGGACAATGCTATAAGCCGAATCAGGCCTAAAATCCCCCAAAAAAGGTTGGCTTATCAGAGAAGTTTTACAATACTTTTTATTTTGTCTTTTATCTCATGTGAGTACTTTTTTGAGTGAACATTCTCCATGCACTCATCCTCTATCCGGGGTCCCCCCCCGTCCCTGATCTGTCACCAATAACAGCACCGGGCATACAACAATAACCTCTCTCTACCTCCCCCCCCCCCCCCCCCACTACTACCTATTCACATCCCCCGCTACTCCCCACTCTCCTATCCTCCACTCCTACATGTCAGCGACCAATAAACAAAATTAGAAAAAAAAAGTCAATATAAATTTTAAAAAAAGAGCGCCTATTGTTATGCGGGGACCCATCCATGTGGTAATGGGTATGGCGTGTTTTTCACTTCACCGGTGGGGCGGTCCTCACTCTGACGGCAAATCAGGGGCATGTTATTAAATGTCCGAGCCCTCTACCTGGTGCGGATCTCAACTAACATATTCTGAGTGAAAGTATTTTTCGAGGGAATACGTTTCTGTAGAATATTGAAAATCAGTAATTTTTAGTGTATTTATTGCATAATGTAGCACCAAATAAATTGAAAAAATTAGGACCACAGTATATTGCATCAGATGCAGAGTGGAATAATTACATTCATACATGATGAAAAGGAAAAAAAGGAATTTATTCTACATTTAGCGGCACTTTGTTGTTGGTTGGACGTGACTGTATAAATTGCTGTGAGAGTACTACCGATGGCGGGCGTCTGCAGGGACCGGTTTAATCTGTGTACCCCTGTCCCGCTGCACCCCGCTGCACCCCGCTGCACCCTCTTATCACAACAGGGTGGTTGTCGGTATGATGCACCAGCAACCTACTAGTGAGTAACGCACCGATGCTGCATTGGTGCATCATGTCAACCCTTCCAGAGTGTATCATCCCGGTAGGCTCTGCATGATGCATCAATGCAGGACCGGCGAGTTACTGGGAAGCGTATTGCAGTACTATGCAGCCTTAAACAGGTACCGTGTGTGGTCGGGTGCATGTCGGGGGGGGAGGGGTAGATGCCTTGTCGATGGAAGCCTGGGAACATCCAACAAGTGGCACAGACTGGTTGTTAGTATGCTAGGGGAGAGATTACCCCACCCCCCCAGCCACCAACCCGCCCCCCCCCCCCCCGCCACCCACCCCACCTGGAGGTGGCAGGGACGCAGGGGTCACATACATCAGGTAAAGGGGATTACCAATTACCATGTGGGGGCAGCGGGTACCGGAGAAACCCACCAGGGGGACTCGCGGGGCAGCACACTGAGGCCTAAAAAAAAAAAAAGTTGTGTTCCGGTATCCCGACCGACCCTTCGTTTAAGGGGCCGACCCTAATTTTTTTGGACATTTTTTTAAATTTTTGAGGAAATTTATAACATTTTTGGCGTTTTTACTTCTAAAATTGGCTTTTTTGACAAAAAAAATATTGTAAAAAAAAAAAAGAATCCGACCTACCGACCCTGGTTATTTTTGGCCATGTTACCGGAACAAACCTTTTTTTTTTTTTAGGCCTGATGGGTTCTCAATGTGCCCCTAGGAGTAGGTGTCTCCCAGCGAGTTACGGTGCTTCATTGGTGCATCATGCCGACAAATGTCATCTTCTAGCGACATGCCTAATGACAATTCTTTTATCTTTAAAAGAGAGGTGTTTCTATAACCTCTTTACGGATGTCTTAAGCTAACGACTGGCTAATGAGTTATCGTTTCTACATCTGAGCTGAGCTGTACAGTGAGACTGGAGCAGACAGGAGAGGCCGTGCCGCAATCTCTCCCCGGTCGGCGGCAGAATAGTCTCTGTGTGTCTCATATCTCCTACTGAGCCTTCCCTGTGCAGCATACCAACCCCTGCCACCTCTCCCCTGCCTCAGCCTGGGGAGGTGCGGGGCCGGTGCTGCCGGCTGGTGTCACTCGCAGACACTAGTGTGAGGGGACCATGGTCACTGTACGTTCTACATCAACCCCTACCTTTTAATGCTGACAGAACTATAATTGAAAGAGAAAAATAACAAAAATCTTTGACCCATTTTCCCCTTGATTCACGATGGTATCAGGGCTGCATGATGCGTTAATGCACTGTGTAACTCCAGTCTCATGACAACCCTATTGACTTGATACACTCCTGAAAGGTTACGCATGATGCACTGATGCAGCGCTGGGAAGGTGTATCGGTGCATCTGACATGACGGCAAATGGACACGAAGCTTTAAAGAGTTAAATGTCGCTGCCATCATTCGCTACGTCCTGAATATTGGTGAGCACTAAAGGCAGCGTCAGGACGCACATAAAGCAGCAGTCTCCTTTAATGGGGGGAATAAAACCACTACCAGCTTGTTGTTTGGTGAGTGAACAACGTTTAATAGTGGGCATACTACACTATACATGATCCACTATAATAACCCTTTAAAGGCCACATAGTGCTTTAATTGAATTCTGAGCAATGCCCTTTGTTGCCATGATGCATGAATGCAGCCCTGGCGAGTTACTCCTGACGACCCGTTGGGGTTGTACCAACTCTGTAGGGGTCAGCATGGTGCATTCATGCAGCCTGGGTGAGCTAGGGTTGCATCATGACAACACTGCATTAAAACAGTGTGCGGCCCTGACAGGGTTAACTAGACCCGTATATACCCCTCATGTACCGAGCACCCAGACGCGGGTGATGCCTCGCGTCATGCAGTCAGCATTAACCGCTGCAGGGTGTGGGCATTATTTAACAATAGAGGAGGGGGGTGGCTCAATTTGTGCACGAGCGCACCAAAATTTCATTCCCCTCCATCCAACTTTTTCCATCACCGGCTCGCTCCCCAGATGGGTTCAAATTAACCACAAATTGAGGGTTTTTTTCGCTAAAAAAGGGCTGACATTTTTTCTTCCCCCCGCCCCAAATAAGTGGGGTCCAAGTTTATTTGGTCTCCCTCCCAAATGCGTTAGCCCCCCCCCCCCTTTAACGTGATGACTCCTTTAATGCGGCAGATCCACAGTACAAGGGTGTGTGGCATGGAGGAAGTGAAGACGGTGGTTCATCAATAACCAGACACCACCACGGCCGCGTCCCTGGTTTAAAGGTTGCTGAAGGAAACACATGCACCATGGCAACGGTGACTGCTGCTACATCTCTTACACATAAACACATAACAAACAGTATGTACACCCACATTTTACCCTTTAGTGATATAATGTAATAAGGCCACACTTTAAAAAAAAGTCTATTTCCGGTGGAGCGGCCGGGTGAGATTGCTTAACCAGGCCACCCTGCCGGATTTTTTTTTTTTTCAATTTTCAATTTTTTAATTTTAAATTAAATTATTTGATTTTTTTTTTACTGAGGAATTTTTAAAGCCTAGTCATTATGAGTACATGTACATTGTATCCAACACTTGATCATATATCTCTTTGATGTTTCCGGCTAAAGGTGCCTCACATCCCAGCAATCAAAAGGGGGGGAAATATTTTGAAAAGAAAAATATTTTGAAAAAAAATAAAATTGAAAAAAAGAAATACAGATTTTGCGAGTTATTTTTAGCCCACCCGCTTCACGGGAAACAAACTTTTTTTAAGTGTGGCCTACCGTAAAACCTTGGCTATAAGCCGACCTTGGCTATAAGCCGAAGGTGAGTTTGGGAGTAAAAATTCGGCTTATAGCAAAAGTGCTTGAAATTAGTTTTCACTATGTTCCTACATTATTAAAACCTCGCCTATAAGCCGAATGGGAGTTTGGGGCTTAAAATTCGGCTTATAGCAAATAAAAACGCCAAATAAAATTTGGCTTATAGCCGAGGTTTTACGGTAATAGGGACAGTAGAGGGAGCCTCACCTGTTGCGTCTGCGTCCTACTTCGTCAGAGCTGTCTGTCCGACGTCGTTTACGCCGGGAGCTGTCACAGTCGTAGGACGACGAGCGCCGCCTGCGCCGGGAACGGGGCATCTGTAACCAAGGTAAACAACATGGTTAGTTACCACCACAACAACAACAAGGGGGCATCTGTAACCAAGGTATACAACACACTTAGTTACCACAACAAGAAAGGGCACCTGTAACCAAGGTGTGTGACACTGTGTGACAGGGACGGTCAGTGTGTGACACTGTCAGGGTGTGGCACTGTCAGGGTGTGGCACTGTCAGGGTGTGGCACTGTCAGGGTGTGGCACTGTCAGGGTGTGGCACTGTCAGGGTGTGGCACTGTCAGGGTGTGGCACTGTCAGGGTGTGGCACTGTCAGACACGGTGTGACACTGTCAGTGTGTGACACTGTCAGACACGGTGTGACACTGTCAGTGTGTGACACTGTCAGGGTGTGACACTGTCAGTGTGTGACACTGTCAGGGTGTGACACTGTCAGGGTGTGGCACTGTCAGTGTGTGGCACTGTCAGACAGTGTGACACTGTCAGGGTGTGGCACTGTCAGGGTGTGACACTGTCAGTGTGTGACACTGTCAGGGTGTGGCACTGTCAGGGTGTGACACTGTCAGTGTGTGACACTGTCAGACAGTGTGTGACACTGTCAGGGTGTGACACTGTCAGACAGTGTGTAACACTGTCAGGGTGTGGCACTGTCAGGGTGTGACACTGTCAGTGTGTGGCACTGTCAGACAGTGTGACACTGTCAGACACGGTGTGACACTGTCAGACACGGTGTGACACTGTCAGTGTGTGACACTGTCAGGGTGTGACACTGTCCAGGTGTGACACTGTCCGGGTGTGACACTGTCAGGGTGTGACACTGTCAGGGTGTGACAGGGACTGTCAGGGTGTGGCACTGTCAGGGTGTGACACTGTCCGGGTGTGACACTGTCCGGGTGTGGCACTGTCAGGGTGTGACACTGTCAGGGTGTGACACTGTCAGACAGGGTGTGACACTGTCAGGGTGTGACACTGTCAGGGTGTGACAGGGACTGTCAGGGTGTGGCACTGTCAGGGTGTGGCACTGTCAGGGTGTGACACTGTCAGACAGGGTGTGACACTGTCAGGGTGTGGCACTGTCAGGGTGTGACACTGTCAGGGTGTGACACTGTCAGGGTGTGACACTGTCAGGGTGTGACACTGTCAGGGTGTGGCACTGTCAGGGTGTGGCACTGTCAGGGTGTGACACTGTCAGACAGGGTGTGACACTGTCAGGGTGTGGCACTGTCAGGGTGTGACACTGTCAGGGTGTGACAGGGACTGTCAGGGTGTGGCACTGTCAGGGTGTGACACTGTCAGGGTGTGGCACTGTCAGGGTGTGACACTGTCAGGGTGTGACACTGTCAGGGTGTGACACTGTCAGGGTGTGACACTGTCAGGGTGTGACACTGTCAGGGTGCGGCACTGTCAGGGTGTGACACTGTCAGGGTGTGACACTGTCAGGGTGTGGCACTGTCAGGGTGTGGCACTGTCAGGGTGTGGCACTGTCAGGGTGTGACACTGTCAGTCTGTGACACTGTCAGTGTGTGACACTGTCAGACACAGTGTAACACTGTCAGACACGTCGTGACACTGTCAGACACGTCGTGACACTGTCAGACACGGTGTGACACTGTCAGTGTGTGGCACTGTCAGTGTGTGACACTGTCAGTGTGTGACACTGTCAGGGTGTGACACTGTCAGTGTGTGACACTGTCAGGGTGTGGCACTGTCAGTTTGTGACACTGTCAGGGTGTGACACTGTCAGGGTGTGACACTGTCAGGGTGTGGCACTGTCAGTTTGTGACACTGTCAGGGTGTGACACTGTCAGGGTGTGGCACTGTCAGTCTGTGACACTGTCAGTGTGTGACACTGTCAGACACGTCGTGACACTGTCAGACACGGTGTGACACTGTCAGTGTGTGGCACTGTCAGTGTGTGACACTGTCAGTGTGTGACACTGTCAGGGTGTGACACTGTCAGTGTGTGACACTGTCAGGGTGTGGCACTGTCAGTTTGTGACACTGTCAGGGTGTGACACTGTCAGGGTGTGACACTGTCAGGGTGTGGCACTGTCAGTTTGTGACACTGTCAGGGTGTGGCACTGTCAGGGTGTGGCACTGTCAGTCTGTGACACTGTCAGTGTGTGACACTGTCAGACACAGTGACACTGTCAGACACGGTGTGACACTGTCAGTGTGTGGCACTGTCAGGGTGTGACACTGTCAGTTTGTGACACTGTCAGGGTGTGACACTGTCAGGGTGTGGCACTGTCAGTCTGTGACACTGTCAGTGTGTGACACTGTCAGACACAGTGTGACACTGTCAGACACGGTGTGACACTGTCAGACACGGTGTGACACTGTCAGGGTGTGACACTGTCAGGGTGTGACACTGTCAGGGTGTGACACTGTCAGGGTGTGACACTGTCAGGGTGTGACACTGTCAGTTTGTGACACTGTCAGGGTGTGACACTGTCAGGGTGTGGCACTGTCAGTCTGTGACACTGTCAGTGTGTGACACTGTCAGACACAGTGTGACACTGTCAGACACGGTGTGACACTGTCAGACACGGTGTGACACTGTCAGGGTGTGACACTGTCAGGGTGTGACACTGTCAGGGTGTGACACTGTCAGGGTGTGGCACTGTCAGGGTGTGGCACTGTCAGGGTGTGACAGGCACTGTCAGGGTGTGACACTGTCAGGGTGTGGCACTGTCAGGGTGTGACAGGCACTGTCAGGGTGTGGCACTGTCAGGGTGTGACACTGTCAGGGTGTGACACTGTCAGTGTGTGACACTGTCAGAGTGTGACACTGTCAGGGTGTGACACTGTCAGGGTGTGACACTGTCAGGGTGTGACACTGTCAGACACGGTGTGACACTGTCAGACACGGTGTGACACTGTTAGTGTGTGACACTGTCAGGGTGTGGCACTGTCAGACATGGTGTGACACTGTCAGACATGGTGTGACACTGTCAGGGTGTGACACTGTCAGGGTGTGACACTGTCAGGGTGTGACAAGGGGCTACACACAGGGGCGTGGCAAGCAGTTTCAAAGTAGGGGGGACTGAGGGGTATTTTGACCCTTTTTTACCCCTTTTTCCTTCACCTTTTTGATTTGACCTTTTTTGAGGTTGGTGGGGGGAATGTCCCCCGTCCCCCCCCCCCCCCGCCCCTGACACACAACACGAGGGGACTGTCACGGATGACAAGTGTCGCCTTCTACCGACAAAATTGGCACCCGGCCAGGGACATAACATTCCATATTAGCCGTCCACAGAACCATTCAAACAAGTGTACAAGCACCCAATAGTGTCTGTTAAAATTAAAGGTTCTTAAAACAGTGCAGGCGACATATGGGAACTAAAATCAAGAATTAAATAAGAACAGGTTCCATGGGAGTGTAGGGATTCCAGGGTAAACACACGTTTACATTGTACATTATTTAACTTTCTTTGGCATCCATGAGTCATATATAACTTACAAAGATACCCGTCTCTCCGTAAAGACGTGTGTGACTTGCTACAATAAATCCACCTGTAATTACTTATACATTGCACCAGGTCACGGCACCATTAAATTTTAACACAAGTACTGGCGTATAAACCACTTAAGGGGCCGGATAGTGCTTTAATGCATGATGCCCTGTGTAGTCATGATGCATAAATGCAGCTCTGCGAGTCTACTCATTCAAGCATCATAACAGCTGTATGTATCAAACAAACATCAACATACACTCCTAAAGGGTGGTCCTGATGCAGTCATGCATCATGACGACAGAGGGCATGATGCGTGACGGCACTATGTGGCCTTTATAGTCCTGATGCAGTCATGCATCATGACGACAGGGCATGATGCGTGACGGCACTATGTGGCTAGGATTAACAACCAGGACAGTGGTCGGGTTTTGATGTGTGTCGCATAGCCACATAGCCCCTCCCCTACACACACACCCAGCAGGCACCCCCGCCCCGCACTGTGCACTCACACACATACCGTAAAACCTCGGCTATAAGCCAAATTTTATTTGGCGTTTTTATTTGCTATAAGCCGAATTTTAAGCCCCAAACTCCCATTCGGGTTATAGGCGAGGTTTTAATAATGTAGAAACATAGTGAAAACTAATTTCAAGCACTTTGGTTATAAGCCGAATTTTTACTCCCAAACTCACATTCGGCTTATAGCCAATGTCGGCTTATAGCCAAGGTCGGCTTATAGCCGAGGTTTTACGGTACATCATTTACTAACATGCTATGTGTACTTTAGCATGCAGCTCTGTCTATATAGCCATGAGAGGTTAACAGTACTAAGTGTCGCACCTAGAGGAGGCTGTCAGTGTATGACGGTATATTAGTCTGTAATCTCCATCCTACACTATCTGTACGTCTACATCTAGATACCCGGGATAACTCAAGGATCTCCGTCTAGACACCAACAACTACAGCCATCTTTAACTTTTTTGAGCTCCCCCAACCACTTGGACAAATACGTCAGAAATTAATAAGTGGCCAAAGTCAAACTTCAGTTTCGGCAGGGATATTTCTAGGATTTTATGCAGTGGGCCAATGGCGCATCTATAGGAAAAATAATGCGCCATTTTCAAAATCAATGGGCCATTAACTATATTTTCTTTGAAATGATAATTTTACTATAAAAGGGAGTGCTCCCATAAAAAAATAATTTTCAGTTAAATTTTCAATTACTGCTCCCCTCACCTTGAATCATATCTAGACTACTGTGGAACAAAATCTCATTAGATGAAAGCAATCAAAGGGAAATTTATCAATCTAAAAAAAACAATTTACTCTTTCTCTTTTTTTAATCAAACCATCGAAACTTTACCACATGTTGTCCTAACCCATGGGTACCACGGCTTATATGTGAGACTTTACGGTAGTCATTTTAAGCACCTGGACACAGAAAAAAAAAGAAAAAAAGAAAAAAAAGCGCCCTTGTCATATTTCTAGTGGCTTGGTGATGAGAAACAAGGATTGACATTACAAATGACTCAGGTCAGGGTGATTGAGTGATGGAATCGATTGACTGAAATCTATTTGAATGAATGAAAAAAAGGGAGCTTATGTCGAATTAGTTGGGTATTTAATATATAAAATATGAAGCTGTTGAACCATCCCTTTTGAAAAATTAAATCTGTCGAACAGTCCCAAAATTCTGTCGAATAGTCCCATAATTTATGGGACTGTCCGACAATTTTTTTTGCCCCCCCCCCCTTTGAACTATAGTAACGCACGTTATTTTTTCCTTAAAAGGGGCTGCATTTTTTACTCCCCTCCCCCCCCCCCCCCCTCGAGAGGGATCAGAATTGTTTACGCCCCCCACCCTCCTGAGGAGGGGTCGAAAATTTTTACGCCCCCCCCCCCCCTCCCCCCGCTGTAACTAATAAATGAACACTCCCTAATGATCTGATACCGTTTTTTTTATTTTATACTTTTAATTTGAGTTTGACCACTCCCTAACAGTGTTATAGTAACACTGTAACAGTAACACTGACAGTGAGTGACAGTCACAGTGCTAACAGCAGTGGCATCAGACCACATAGTATCAGTAGTGTCTACACGTGCTATGCAAAGACTAGACAACAAACAAACAAACGTGCTTCATGTTCAAACTGGGGAAGGAGGTCAAACAACCCGCGCCTGCTGGAGGTGGAAATAGCACGAGTGAGGAAAGTGATATACGCACGCCCGCCGTGCGTATAGCGCCACTATACGCACGCCCGCCGTGCATATAGCGCCACTATACGCACGCCCGTCGTGCGTATATGACTACTATACGCACGCCCGGCGTGTATACAGCCCTACTGTACGCACGCCCGGCGTGTGTATAGTTCCACTATACACACGACGAAATCTGCCGGATCCAGGCTGTCCAAAACTGAAAGAATTTAGTATATATTCCAAGTAGAACCAAAGTTACAAATAATCTGCCAAATGTAATATATTAATCTTTGTAGTATTGTAGCCCCCCCCCCCCCCCCTCCCGGCGGTGTATATAATGTCTTTGTATTAGGGCCACCGTGTGTACTGGCACTACTGCTGTCTTTAAATATGCACACGACCGCCGGTCGGACCGTCGTGTGTATAGTGGCATTGTTTACACGACCGTCGTGTGTAGAAGAATACTACGTGTGTAGATGAATACTATGCAGGGCTTATTGCTTTCTTATATACACGGCCGTCGTGTGTATAGTGACACTGTACACACGACGGCCGTGCGTATACCGCTAGCCCACGAGTGACAACACTGGGTGGTGGGCCGTCACAGTGACTGAGTGAGGGCAGTCAGTGGGGGAATGTGGCCTCATCCAGGGCCACACTCACCCCACACACACCGTCTATGTACAATACACAGCCCTCACACACCACAACTCTACCCCACATGATGACACGGGCAGGCTGCCTCCAGATGGGAGGAGAATGGGGTTTATTTAGACGGTGTGTATTGGGAAAACTGCGGTGTCTGATTTGTTGTCACTCACTCACTGTGTGTGTCTCCTCGTCGTGTGTTGGCGCCGATGGGATTCAAATGTGGGGCTGTCTTTCAGACAATCCAACAACAACCCCGCCAAAACTTACACTCTAATGGGACCACGGAACATTCTAGAATATGATTGTGGTAAATTACTTACATTTTCCGACCGAATCTTGAAGATCTTGTCCAACAAAAAATCCAGCTTTGTGCTTAGTCCGCACGGTGCTTTCACGTTTACAGCGAGTGGGGACACCTGCGTCAGACGGGAGCGGTTCGTGTTGGGAATTAAGGATTTCGTGAGGGGGCGAAAATATTCATTTCTTTTTCCCAAGAACACCAATAAATGTCATAGAAAAATACAAAAAAGTGAGGGATATGGTTTTATCAATACTATATATTCGATTAAACTCTATTTGAACCAAAATACAAGAAATATAGCTTAGATAATAACTGCAGTTTGAAATCATAAAATAAATGCTCCCAGCGAATATCTATATGCCTCCTGATTGGTCCTTAATAAAACATAATAAATTAACATATTGGAGATAAAGCTAGAATTTAATAATAACGTTAGTACCTTCAGTAAATAGAAAATTATTCGTTTTTATTAATCTAAAATTAAGCAACGCTAATACTATATTAACAATTAATTGATTGCACTGCAGTACCGCATCGAAAAGGTCAAGGTCGTGACAAAATAGGCAAGATGGCGACCAATGCGGCCTTGCGGATCGCTCATCTGACGAAAAAACCTTTGAAATCTATGAAACTGATTGATCATGCTAAACGAGCCTTCATCGTGAACCTGCGGTCTACAAGCCTGGCGTCGGTAAAGTCAATGTCAGCCCAGTTCGACCCCTGGAACACCAAGAGTGAGTCCTTAAGGTGAGTCCGATCGGACCAGAGTCAGTCTCTGCCTCACTCAGTGACGAGTGACAGTCAGTGCGGTGTTTCATCGAAAATAGAACTAACAGTGTCATATCAGATCTGTGGCATTTACCTGAAAGCTCTCTATGTAAGAAGAACAACAACAAAAGAATTATGTCAATCGGACAATTATTAAGCGTTACAGACCCATTTGAATACGGAAAAGTATAGAGAATTGTTAAACAACAACAGGGAAAGCGGGAGCCTACCCAAGAATGCATTTCGTCAGCTCACTCTCCACCCTACTCTCTGCGGTCAAGTGTGGGAAACAACAGACCTAACATCTGCTAGGAGAATGGATTTTCGCGACACTACCGACCTTATTTGCGGCATGCTGAGGCATTCCCACAGTGCAGTGTACTAGGTCAGACGAACGCCACCAATTTTACCGCGCAACGAATTGAGGGGGAGGGGCGGGACCTAGACCGCCGCCGCAGTCCCAGCACTGCCCAAAGTCGGCCCGTTGGTGCGGGGATTTTCAAACTCCTGCTGGCTAACAAATAAAGAATAAATGCACACCATTCTAATTTCCCACGATTAATCATTATCTGCAGAAAGTAAGGAGCTACTTTGTATATTAAAGTAGCAGCATGTCTGCCAAAATCGGAATCGACAGAAAGCCTGCCAAACGTCACGCCATGTTGTGGAGCTGATGGGCGGGAGTGTCCAGGAGCCGCCCTGCCGTTAAGCGACGTCCAGGCACTCTCAAACCATCACATTTTAAAAGCATCCACCCTAATCTAACTCGTATTTGTAAATATCCAGCAATATTCCAGTCAATATTTGATAACATCATCGGTAAGGGAGTGTTCATTTATTATTTACAGGGGGGGGGGGTGGTGGGTTTTGGGGGGGGGGGGTCGTAAAAATTTCCGACCCCTCCTGAGGGGGGGCGTAAAAAATTCTGACCCCCCTTGAGGGAGGGGGGTAAAAATTTAAGCCCCTTTTTAGCAAAAAAGCCAGCGCGTTACTATAGTTCAAAGGGGGGGGGGGCAAATTTTTTCGGCGCCTTGGGCGAGGGGCGCGCGAAACGTTACACGCGCTCTCGAGGGGGGGGGCGTAAAAATATTTCGCCCCTCCGCGCGAAATCTCACCACCCCCCCCTGTAATTAATAAATGAACACTCCCTAAGAAGAAGACATCAATTTTGTAAAACAGTGATTTTGAAAGCAGTAGGTGCTATTTTTGCGTCTTGCCCCGCATTTTTTCCCCGTGCCGACTAGGCCCTACCGGAAGGAGGGCCAGATACGCCGGCTAGGCGGGACCCAGCATACCGCCCTTCTCCTTTTAGGGGTAAAATATTTTTTTAATGTAGGCCTAGATTTTGTTTTACCCTTAGACCTATTCAAATCCTGTCCTATCCGCCCCTGGCTTATACAGGCTACGACCTCCCCCCCCCCCCCATATACACAAGAGGGTCGGCACAGGGACAAAAGGCGCTTGGGATAGGCCTACCTTGCTTATTTGTATTTGTGTGTTGGGGGAGGGAGGATAGATCTCATTTTGTCGATGTGGGAGCTATGGCCTGGTCTAGGCCTACGGTAGGCCCTTTATGGCGGGGGGGGGGGGTGTATGGGTCTGTGTGTGGGGGGTGGGGGGCTAGGTCTAGCTAGATCTAGAGGTACACATTAGGCCCTATGTAGTGTGTGTGTGGGGGGGGGGCGGGGGTCAGGGTCATTTTGGTATATAGGGCCTACTGGGGGAGTTCTCATTTTAGGGAAAGAGGGGAGAGAACAAAGGGCATCGGGGTAGGCTATCCAATTTGTGTTTCTGTGTTTGGTTTATGGTGTGTTGGGGAGGGGGGTCTTCTTTTGTGAGTGGACGATTGGGGATGATGTCTGATGAGAGGTTTTCGGGGATAGGCCTAGGCCTACTCATTTTGTGGGTCTGGGAAGATGGTCTGGGTGTATCACTGAGTGGGGCGGGGAGGTGTCTTTTTTCTTTTTTGGGGGCGGGGGGGGGGGGCTGACTCACAGACTAGGACGAGGAGCTTTGTCTTTTGGGGACTTTTTTTTTGGGGGGGGGGGGGCGCTGCAGAGGGGATCCAGGAGTAGGGAGGGAAGGAGTAAAGGGAAGTTCGGAGTCTTTGTGTGAGTATGTATGGTTGGGGGGGGGCGGGTGCACAGGGCAGAGATGAAAGCTGGGTAAAAAAAAAATGTATCGAGTGTAGGCCTACATTTATCCACCCTCCCGGCGCCGAAGGCGCTGGTGAAAGTCAAAGCCCATACATTTGTTATTAAATGGTAGGCACTGAATAGGCCTAATTAGCCCAATACTTTTCCGTATTCAAATGGGTCTGCTACGCTTAATAATTGTCCGATTGACATAATTCTTTTTTTGTTCTTCTTCTAACATTCAGAGCTTTCAGATAAAGGTCACAGATCTGTCATGACACTATTATTCTCAATACTAAAACAGAGGTGCATCCATATTTTACCCTGGGCTGTCTTCAATTTTTGACTTTCAGCTAACCTAAACACACATTTAGATACTTAAAATATGTGGTAATAAAGTGTACTTTGGCCAGAAATTATATGGGGAGGGGGTTGTGCTGAGATTTGGTAGTTTTGTTCAAAAACACCTATATTTTCGGAACTATTTGGAGTAGAAATTCCGCACAAGTGTTGAAATGACCACAAACATGTATGGAGCATGCTGAAACACTGAAATTAACTATTATGGATGCAAAGCTATTGCAGCCCAGCTGGTTGAGTGGAGGTAGGTTGTATGGGGACTTGGCTGCAGTGCAGGCCGCCAGCCACCTCCAAATTTGACACAACTTTACTTTACATTTCATGTCATAACATCACAACCAGAAATGCTGAACACTGCATATTAATGGGCGTGAAAGTAGACATTTTGGCAATTCCATAGCTGTTTGATTTGTGAAAAAGTACCCACTAGAACTTACTCTAATGATGTTGGAAAGACAAAAAACGGCAGCTCGCGATCAAACTTACGCGAGTTGCGCGAGGTGTGGAACACCCTATCAGTGGAGTTCCACTGCCGAATGTCCCGGTAAGTCTGTTGTTGATTCTCCCTGTCGGGCAGACTTGTACTGGTCATGTGACTACGCGCATCGGAATCTACACTCAATGGCACAGTGCTTCAGTAAAACACTGCAAATATCGTTTTTGGGCTGAATTTGTCCGGGAAAAAGATGAAATATGTTACAAATATCCCACCCGGATATTAGTCTTATAGCCTAGATAATCTATTTTATTTCATGGTGGATACGATGACCACTATGCTTAAGTACTAGAAATCCTGTATCCCATGCCCCCCATAGGATACGGTCCTCCTGTATCACATGGCCTATGACATCATCATTTGTTCAAATTCTTATGGCCATTTATATGCAATTAAATAGAGATGGGCACGGCCTGGCCTCACACAGCGCCTGCATATCTGTCATCATAGTAAATGGGCCACCTTCAAAATGCTGTTTCTGGGACATTCCCTCCATGGAATATAATTAAATTTTAGTATGTTATGCAAAAGAGGTCAGGGATTCTGAATATGTCAATGATTTCTCTGTAGGGTACACACTTTTTTCAATAAGCTGGCAAACATAAGGGTGATTTATAGAAAAATTCTGAGGTTCTGACTCAACCTTAGTTTTCATTAACAGTTGTAATTTCCTCAATCCTTTACTAAATGACACCCATGAAGCCACTATGTGACACTAAAAATGTTAACTTTAGTAATTATGGTAAAAAATAAAATCTGAAAATTTTGACTCCCAAATTTTTAAAGCAATTTCTTAAATTGAAAAAAATTCTCTTACTCCCTTAAATCCCCATCAAAATGTCCACAATTTTGTCCTCTCTAAGAATCTACAATTAGTTTTCACTTATCCATTAGCTCGAAGGAGCTCCAAGCCATAGAGTGAGGGCATGTTTTGCATTAAATTGGAAAAATTTGGCTCTGCTGATTTTACTCTGCGGCAAGAAATTTGGACTTTCCATCAAGATACGATAAACTTTCCATTGTCAAATCACCATAAAAATATATCCACAGAACCACCCAACTGTTTGCTTTAAACTGATGTGACTGGCTTCTCTGTATCATTATTTGTTCAAAAATAATCAATGGGAAGGTAAAAAATGCCCCATTCAGTATGTGTAGTCAGTGGGCTGTGGATTGACCTAATTTACCCGCACTCTGCTGATAAGGGCAAGAAAGTGATGGCAGAAAATTACTCCTAACTTTTCTATTTCAAAAATTCATAGCTCTGCTTCTACTTACTACATTTTATTTATTTAAAGTACATTCTGTTGGCAAAGATTCCAGCTTTCTTGTGGTATGATTTCCGATAAGCTTGCACAAAATTAAATATTTGGATGCCCATCTCTAAATTAAACATATTTTGAAGAATAAAAAGCATCCTCTATCCTCTGGCCATGGGCCTTTGTCTATGGATTGATAATATTTACTAAGATATAAGGCAATATCTGTCATGTTTTACACCAGCAATGCCGGCCGCCATCTTTATATAGCTTAAGTACAAGAAATTCCGCTAAAACTCAAATTCCTCAAAATTTTCTAAAGCTAGGGATCTATGGCTGACATATATGCATGTCCATATCGTCCTTGCCACTCGGTTAAAATATCTAAGGTATCTAGGGGATATAAGACCCTAAATCAGGGCCCCAAAGGTTGAATACACAGGCACCGGGTGCCAGCTACTGTGCTTCAGTATAGGAAAAAAAAGCACCTACCGTAAATTCTCGCGTAGAAGCCGCGGCTTGTACGCGAGTCAGACTCAGCGTTCTTTTGATACCAAACATGCCTATATAGGGTGCGGCTTATACGAGAGTTTTTATTAGTATACTACAGTACAAAATTCGCAATATTCAGACCCCCTCTGCGGCTTATATAATTTGTCAAAGTTAGGGGTGCGGCTTATACGCGAGTTAGGCTTATACGCAAGAATTTACGGTAGCTGCATTGTTTGCAGCAAGATCCGGGCTACTCGCGCTCGCGCTAGTGGCGCCCCCTACGTCCGGTCGGCCATTGCTGACAGTAAGAATGTTGGACTGGGGAGGTGCAAACAGGGAGTTCTCCTCCAGAAGGCTACCAGGATGCATGAGGCTCTGCTATCCACGCCTTCTGGAGGTGCGGTTAGGCCACTCAGAAAGAAAGCGATCTCACCAAGGTCTGAGAAATCTGTGCCTCTCCACAATGGGTAAAAATCGACACGGGTGACATGGCGACACAACCCTTTTACTTTTAGTTTTAGGGAGTGATCATTTCTTTAACAACAGGGGGGGGGTAAAAAAATTTGGACCCCTTGACGGGGGGACCAAAAAAAATTGGACCCCTCTTGGGGGGAGGGGTCAAAAAAATTTAACCTGTTTTGAGCCAAAAAGCCTAAACATTACTATGTTTCAAAGGGCCCGCGCACGAGCCGACTTTCGGCCCTAAGAGGGGCGGGTAAACATTTTTGACCCCTTGACCGGGGGGGGTGTAAAAAATTTCGCACGCTCCGCGCAGAAACCCATGACCCCCGCTGTTCTTAAAAAATGATCACTCCCTTAGGCCCTTTTAAAAATCGACCGACCCAAGAAAATTAGGGATAAAAATCGATCCGCAGGGATTTTTCTCTTAGTTCTTATGATACCTAAATGACACAGCCTTTCTGCTAAAAATCGACACAGCGACATGGTCAAAATTGTGACGCCTTTACGCAAGGTTTTACGTTAGTGTCAATATGGTGCATGTGGTATGTTGCTATTGTTGTTGTAAAAGAGTTGTTGTTGTTGTTGCTATTGTTGTTGTTAAAAGTGACATGTTGTTGTTGTTGCAGGTCGTTGGCCTACTCGTTGTCGGTACCAAGGTTACGGGACACCAACATCAACAGCACCATGCGCGTTGACGTCAGGTCTGACAGGTCAGCTCCCAAGTTCACCGTCGACTTCAGTAAGTCCGCTTAGTTTCACTTTTTGTGTTTCTATCACATCATTACACTAATACTACCGGTATGTAGAAATAAATCTTGAACTATAATTAAAAAAGAACATGTTGTTGTAAACTTAAGCAACAGAAGGATATATTTTTATAATTTTCTAACAATGAGTCAACCCGGCCTGTGAAGCAATCTCCTAGTTTGAGAAAAGAATCAAGCTTATAATGCAAAAGACAATATTTTCAAAATAATCTGATATGATATATTAAATCCCCATATATAAGCTAATCATCTAACTTAAGAGAGAAAAAAGTCAGCCACCAGGCAGTGTTTCACACCGTGTATTCTGTGTTTCAGTTGTCAGTCACCAGGCAGTGTTTCACACCGTGTATTCTGTGTTTCAGTTGTCAGTCACCAGGCAGTGTTTCACACCGTGTATTCTGTGTTTCAGTTGTTGGCCACCAGGCAGTGTTTCACACCGTGTATTCTGTGTTTCAGTTGACGGCCACCAGGCAGTGTTTCACACCGTGTATTCTGTGTTTCAGTTGTCAGTCACCAGGCAGCGTTTCACACCGTGTATTCTGTGTTTCAGCTGTCAGTCACCAGGCAGTGTTTCACACCGTGTATTCTGCTACTTGGGTGTTTCAGTTGACGGTCACCAGGCAGTGTTTCACACCGTGTATTCTGTGTTTCAGTTGTCAGCCACCAGGCAGTGTTTCACACCGTGTATTCTGTGTTTCAGTTGACGGTCACCAGGCAGTGTTTCACACCGTGTATTCTGTGTTTCAGTTGACGGCCACCAGGCAGTGTTTCACACCGTGTATTCTGCTACTTGGGTGTTTCAGTTGACGGTCACCAGGCAGTGTTTCACACCGTGTATTCTGTGTTTCAGTTGTCAGCCACCAGGCAGTGTTTCACACCGTGTATTCTGTGTTTCAGTTGACGGTCACCAGGCAGTGTTTCACACCGTGTATTCTGTGTTTCAGTTGACGGTCACCAGGCAGTGTTTCACACCGTGTATTCTGTGTTTCAGTTGACGGCCACCAGGCAGTGTTTCACACCGTGTATTCTGTGTTTCAGTTGACGGCCACCAGGCAGTGTTTCACACCGTGTATTCTGTGTTTCAGTTGACGGTCACCAGGCAGTGTTTCACACCGTGTATTCTGCTACTTGGGTGTTTCAGTTGACGGTCACCAGGCAGTGTTTCACACCGTGTATTCTGTGTTTCAGTTGTTGGTCACCAGGCAGCGTTTCACACCGTGTATTCTGTGTTTCAGTTGTCAGTCACCAGGCAGTGTTTCACACCGTGTATTCTGTGTTTCAGTTGTCAGTCACCAGGCAGTGTTTCACACCGTGTATTCTGTGTTTCAGTTGTCAGTCACCAGGCAGTGTTTCACACCGTGTATTCTGTGTTTCAGTTGACGGCCACCAGGCAGCGTTTCACACCGTGTATTCTGTGTTTCAGTTGTCAGCCACCAGGCAGTTCTGTGTTTCAGTTGTCAGTCACCAGGCAGTGTTTCACACCGTGTATTCTGTGTTTCAGTTGACGGCCACCAGGCAGCGTTTCACACCGTGTATTCTGTGTTTCAGTTGTCAGCCACCAGGCAGTTCTGTGTTTCAGTTGTCAGTCACCAGGCAGTGTTTCACACCGTGTATTCTGTGTTTCAGTTGACGGCCACCAGGCAGTGTTTCACACCGTGTATTCTGTGTTTCAGTTGTCAGTCACCAGGCAGTGTTTCACACCGTGTATTCTGTGTTTCAGTTGAAGGCCACCAGGCAGCGTTTCACACCGTGTATTCTGTGTTTCAGTTGACGGCCACCAGGCAGTGTTTCACACCGTGTATTCTGTGTTTCAGTTGTCAGTCACCAGGCAGTGTTTCACACCGTGTATTCTGTGTTTCAGTTGTCAGTCACCAGGCAGTGTTTCACACCGTGTATTCTGTGTTTCAGTTGTCAGTCACCAGGCAGTGTTTCACACCGTGTATTCTGCTACTTGTGTGTTTCAGTCAACCCGGCCTATGAAGTAATCTCCTAGTTTGAGAAAAGAATCAAGCTTATAATGCAAAAGACAATATTTTCAAAATAATCTGATAGTATATATTAAATCCCCATATATAAGCCAATCATCTAACTTAAGTGAGAAAAAAGTCAGCCACCAGGCAGCGTTTCACACCGTGTATTCTGTGTTTCAGTTGTCAGCCACCAGGCAGTGTTTCACACCGTGTATTCTGTGTTTCAGTTGTCAGTCACCAGGCAGCGTTTCACACCGTGTATTCTGTGTTTCAGTTGACGGCCACCAGGCAGCGTTTCACACCGTGTATTCTGTGTTTCAGTTGTCAGCCACCAGGCAGTGTTTCACACCGTGTATTCTGTGTTTCAGTTGACGGCCACCAGGCAGTGTTTCACACCGTGTATTCTGTGTTTCAGTTGTCAGCCACCAGGCAGCGTTTCACACCGTGTATTCTGTGTTTCAGTTGACGGCCACCAGGCAGTGTTTCACACGGAGAACCTAAACCGTGTAGAGCTCGTTAAGATGTTCAACGCCCTGTGCCAGCAGAGGGTACCGGCCGCCGTCTCCAAACCTGGGCCGCAAACCAAGTCTTCTAACAACAAACCAAAACCAAAGAAGAAATAACCACAGACTCATAATGCATTTTGTAGATCATACTATCTCATGTTAACTTTAACAAGTATGATATCCCTGTAAGGGCCGCGTAGTGCTTTAAACTCGTCATAACCATGCGTCAGGAGTCACAGTGTATCATCCCCGTAGTGTCGGCATGATGCATGAATGCAGCACTGGCGCATCACTTACCAGGGCTGCATCCAGGCATCATGACACCAAAGGACATTGTGTATTAAAGCACTGTGGTGCCCTTACAGGGTTAGGGAGTGATCATTTTCTAACAAGAGGGGGGGTGGTGGGTTGGGGGGGGGGGCCAAAATAATTTAACCTGTTTCAAGCCAAAAAGCCTGCGCGTTACTATGCTTCAAAGGGCCCGCGCGCGAGCCGATTTTCAGCCCTAATGGGGGGGGGGGGGGGTAAAAAGTTTTGACCCCTCGACCGGGGGGGGGGGGTGTAAATAATTTTGCGCGCTCCGAACGGAAACCCACCACCCCCCCCCCCCCCGTTGTTAAAAAATGATCACTCCCTTAAAGCAGCATGCTGCCCTTACAGGGTTAAAGCAGCATGTGGCCTTACAGGGTTAAAGCAGCATGTTGCCTTACAGGGTTAAAGCACCATGCTGCCCTTACAGGGTTAAAGCACTATGCTGTCCTTACAAGGTTAAAGCAGCATGCTGTCCTTACAGGGTTAAATCACTATGTGGCCCTTACAGGGTTAAAGCAGCATGTTGCCCTTACAGGGTTAAAGCAGCATGTTGCCCTTACAGGGTTAAAGCACCATGCTGCCCTTACAGGGTTAAAGCACTATGCTGTCCTTACAGGGTTAAAGCACTATGCTGTCCTTACAGGGTTAAAGCACCATGCTGCCCTTACAGGGTTAAAGCAGCATGTTGCCCTTACAGGGTTAAAGCAGCATGTTGCCCTTACAGGGTTAAAGCAGCATGTTGCCCTTACAGGGTTAAAGCACTATGTGGCCCTTACAGGGTTAAAGCATGGCATACTCAGTGTGTAAATAGGTGTACATTACCCGTAGAGGCTGACCCCGGGGGCGGGAGGACGTCAGGACCCTGACGTCATAACTGTATCCATGTACAGACAATAAAGACATTGTACAATATAACGACTCCCTTATTGTTAATGTTAGACTTATGGAGTGTTCATTTATAAGTTACAGGGGGCTGGTGGGTTTGAGGGGAGAGGGACATTAAAAAATGTTGGCACCTCCCCCCCCCCCCAATGAAACAATTTTGGCGCCTCCACGCTAAATTCCCCCCCCCCCCTTGTAATTTCCCCTTAGTCATTTGAGTTTCTAGCATCGACTAGCCATGCCAAAATCGCCTTTTTTTTCATGAATTCAAAACCAATTGATTATTTGTGTTCTGGCGATTTTGACGTCAATACATTTACTATGGAAGCCTCGGAATACTTTCCATAAATACTTTTTATATATTTCCTATGGGGGTAAGGCCAATTTAAAAAAAAGGTTTGTTTCAGGTAACATGGGAAGAAACTGTAGGGTCGGTAGGTCGGATTTTAAATTTTTTTTACATACCCTAAAATCAACACAAAAAAGTGTGAAAATGGGAAGGTTTTTTCAAAACCTTTGTAAACCTGAAATGAACCCCAAAAAAATGTAGAAATATTAAAATTCTTCAAATTTGGATAAAAAAAACGTGGGTCGGCCCTGTTTTGATAGGGTGGGTCGGGTGACCTGAAACAAACCTTTTTTTTTTGGCCTAACCTAAAGTAATGAGGTCAGATCTACAAGTAGTAGTATACTACAGTACTGGTTTAGCCTCAACAACGGCTAGTAGAATTTGGCAAAGTATAGCCTGGGCTCCACTAGGGCGACGGCCTTGCGAAACATAGCGATCTTTTTTTATGTTTTGATTCTCACATTTTGCTTCATTTCGCAGCAGGGTCGCCCTAGTTATATTCAGGAAAAGGGCGACACTGCCGCGGAATATGAAAATCAAAACACAAAAAAAGATTGCTATGTTTCGCAAGACCCTGTGCCGCCCTAGTGGAGTCTGGGCTTATGAGGTGCAGCTTTTACAAGCTCCTGTAGTGAAATTGTGCGTGGACCGCGCAAAGTTCACCCCTCATTGGAAATAATGATAAGAATAGTTTACAATGCGTTTTTACTCTTAATAGATAGCTGAGATATTGATAATATTGCAATTGTATTGCTGATCTTTTTGTCCATGTGGCCATTTTTTTCTAAAGAGATGAAAAAAGAAACATTAATCCGGCCTTCGAAGGGTGCGGGCAGTATACGCAGAGCTGGTCATCGTTTTTAAATGGCCTTCGGGAGAGAACTCTACTTGATCATTCTATCTGAGCTGAGACATGGTCGGAACACAGTCTAATGTTTAATAACTCAAATGCTTTTAAAACAGTGATGTCTTTGTGTTAACATGGAGACGAACTACATATTTACAGAAAAATAATTGACGGAAACTATGGATGACAATAGGCTATTTAGAAACGTTCTCAAAGCGCTCTATTGGGTTCAAATTTGTGGTTATTTTTTTTTTTTTAAATCAACTTTATTTATACAGGCGTATGCACAAGATGGGTCCTATGGACCCCTTTTCACTTGGCTCCTGTTTTGGGCCTGTGGTTTAGTGCATTTATCAATATAAGAATAGCCAGTTGCACGCTATGGCTTATGGTGTTTATACAATATGTAGGAGATTTCAATCAACATATACAAATGGTCACAGTTATTATGTAACAATATGGCGACAAAAGTGTAAGTATTCCAATCTTGTGAAAAATTGACTCAATATAATTACTCAGGGGTGACAATTTTAGCATTTAAGGTAGCAAATCAACTGTAGGGTGTACTTTAGAGGAATAAATATGATTAAGTGTAATTAAGCCTTTTATGGAGGAGGATTTTATTTTGGTCAGAACAGAATTTATCATAGGTATCAAGGGACCTCTTATCGGGGGTTAGTTTATTCCAGGCGATCTCAGCCTTGGATTCTACGCTACGTTGGGCTATTTTCTTTTTGGCATTGACATATTTTAACCTAGGACCATCATTGGCTCGTGTTTCTCTCCTGGGTTCGAGTCTATTTGTGATTATTTCACATTTTTTATACGCAAATCTTAAAATATGTGTAGCTCGTCGATCCTGGAGGAGATTGACCTTAGCAGTTTGATGTATCTGCGCTGTGGAGCTTCGAGGGGGAAGATTTAAACAGATCTTAAGGGCTCTATTCTGTAAATTTTGCAACTTCTTTGTTAACAGATGTGACGTACCTTCATACAATATGTCACCATAATCAAAATATGGCAAAATTTTGGACTTATAAATTTCCAGTGATTGCTTAATATTCATATATTTCCTTATCCTACCTAGCTGTATTATTCGGTAACCAACCTTCTTTTTCATTTCTGCTATGTACAGGTCATACTTAAGTTCGCCATCAAGTGTGATTCCTAAGTATTTGAAAGAGGTAACTATTTCAAGTTCCTCATTTCCCATATAGATTTTGGTGTTGGGATTGACCTTCTTGAGAGCAGGTTGTGTACCAAAAAACATAACTTTGGTTTTCTTAATGTTAATGGTTAGGTGATTAAGGTTAGTCCATGTAAGTAATGAATTAATGTCTGTTTGTAAGTGGGTGGCCGCGGTGAATGATGATTTATGAGAAGTGAAGATTACTGCATCATCTGCATATAAACTGACATTACATAACAGGTTTTTATCTATGTCGTTGATGTAGGCTAAAAATAAGAGGGGACCTAGAATAGAGCCCTGTGGGACCCCGAAATTCATTTTTGCATCGGTTGACAATATGTCATTTGCAAAGGTGGACTGAGTTCTATTGTCTAAATAGGAAGTTAGCCAGAGAACAGTATTTAGATTAATGCCCATGGATTTTAGTTTTAATAGTAATATGGAGTGATTTACGGTGTCGAAAGCCTTGGTTAAGTCTATGAACGTGGCTGCAGTTGTTTTGTCTTTGTCTATGTCTCTAAAAATATTGTCAGTGAATTTTGAAATAGTAGTGGTAGTGGAGTGTTTTTTACGGAACCCACCTTGTGCTTCATTTAAAAGGCTATTATTTTCCATAAAACCTGAAATGTTATTGTGGGCTACTCTTTCTATAATCTTACTGGGTAATGGGAGAAGGGCTATTGGTCTGTAGTTTCCTGGATTGCTGAGATCCCCTGATTTAGGAAGAGGGATTATGGTAGCATGTTTCCATTTATATGGGAATATCTTGGTGATGAACGAGAGATTTATGAGGTACGTTAGTTGTGGAATGAGGGACAGAAAGGCATCTTTGAGTATGGTAGCTGACAGGTTTGGTACAGAGGAGGCCTTGTTTGTGTTGATTTTCTTACAAATGAGGAGTATCTCTTCTTCAGAGGTCTGAATATCAGGCATGTCAGACGGAGTTAGAGGTTCTTGTATAAAATCAAGCTCCTGAAAGTTTCTGAAATTATTTGCAAGACTGGGCCCTATACTAGCAAAGTAATTATTTATCACCTCAGCGGCTTTCTCTTGGGCCACCGGGGTTTTCAGCACTGGGTCAATGAGGTTTATTGGCTTTTTCTTTGCTTTAGTAGGCATCAGAAATTCCATTTTATCCCAAAACTTATATTTGTCCTCATTTTCATTATCCTGTATAAAGTATGACTTGGCGTCTCTGAGGGCATTTTTCGTCATATTTTGTAGTCTATTTGCAATTTGTTTATCAGCGGGAAGTTTGGATCTCATTGACCTTGCCCTTGCTCTGTTTTTGTCTGCTAGCTTTTCCACAATGCCTCGTGATACCCATGGCAATTTCTTTTCTCTGATGTTCATTTTCTTAATGGGGCAGGTTTTATTCAACTCCGTGTGCATTATGGCACACATGATGTCCCAGCATGCATTTGGATCTCTGGAGTAATAAAAATCGTGCCAGTTAAAATTAGTCAATGCATGTTGAAAATCTTCTTTCACATAATTCCTGTAGGACCTGCCAACAAATTCAGTATTGTAATACCTTTCTTTTTCCTTTTTCCTTAAGGTGAAGATTGGGTAATGATCACTAAGGTTTTCGTCTAAGACACCTGAGCATCGGATGACGTCACAGTTTGTTAGGATTAAATCAATTCTATTGTTGTCTCGGGTGTCCTCCTCAATTAATTGAGTTAGCCCATATTCCTGTTGGAATTGGACCAAGGCTTCACCTTTTGGATCGTCAAGTTCATTATAGTTAATGTTGTAGTCTCCCAATATATAAACCTCAGCACTATCATAAAAATCTGTATTGTCGAGCGTTGTACTTAACGACTCAAAAAATTTAGTGGTGTCTAGTGTCTGAGGGGGTCTGTATATGACTCCAATAATAATATCTTTCATATTTTCAAATATTAGCTTAATCCAAAGACATTCAATATCTTTACAAGAATTGTTGTTATTTGATAAAGACAGACAGTCAACTGTTAGCGTATTAATTACATAAATGGCTACGCCCCCTGCAGACTTTATGGGTCCGCCAGGGTCGTCAGACCAGGCTCTATCATGTCTATATAGTGTATAACCATCAATGCTAACATCTATGTCATTTACATCAACAAATGATAATCAGAGTTCCCAGTGAACAAGAAAAAACGTTATATAAAGTTTCTCTATGGCTCCTCATTGTGGCAAAACGTTAAATAACGCTGGATGCGTTCAAGATCCTATTTCAGTGCGGAACATGTTCAAGGCCAATACTGGTAATAGCGTTGTAAGACGTGTCTTGATCTAATTATCTTTCTAATAATCTCTATAAGTGGATAGATACTTATTATTCAAAGTGGAGCATTGAATTGATCATTATTTTGAAATATAAAGAGAAGACTAAATCATGCTTTACACTTTTCCATGTTTAGAAATACAAAACACACACATGAAACAGGTTAGAGTGTCAGGGTGTTTATTGCAGCATTTAACTTTCAAATTGATAACAATACAGCACCACGGACATACTTTCTAAACTGCCTTGAAACATGTCAGTTTATATTTTGCCCTGCAATGTATATGTTTGTATAGATGAATGATTTAGTCCGAATTCTGCATTTAAGAACACCAAACTTCTAGATACAGTAAATAAACATATGAAATCTCCTTAAATCCATCTTTCCCTATCATTGCAACAAACGGTCCTCTTAATCATTTATCAAATCAGAATTAATACACACTCTGTCAGCTTTTATTATATCCATGTACAACATAAAAGTAGCCGGTGGGGGGGGGGGGGGGGGGCAGGTAGTGCATGATTCATAATGTTACAGACAAAACCAGGTGTTAGTGACCCTCAGTCACAGTCACAATGTTACCATGATTCTACACCAAACATGCCTTTATGTTAAGTGTAATAGGTTCTCTCCCCTATATAGCCAGAGTAAAAGGTCTTCTATTTTCAAATGGCCATCTATCAAAATCTAGCCTATAAACCATCATTCTTTTTGCTTCTAGTCAGAAGCGTGATGAACACCTTCTACATCATGAACCTTTGTGATGTGCATACAACATACAACACTAGTCTCAGTTAAACCAGACACGGACATAACACGGGCCGCCTTCTGAGCAGCATCCGCGTCGACTTCATGGACACGTGGTGACCTTTCCAATGATACCAGTTCAACCCTTTACCATATTCTGCACTGCCGTAAACCCCATTCAAGTTACTGTGGTGACAACTGTCGTACCACCACGCCCCCCTGTAGGAGATGGCACAGGATCCTGGGGAGCGTCCATCGTTATCGACATCCTTTGTGCTGAAGGGGCGCCCGTTATAGTCCGGTGGTGGAAGAAGGATTTGGGGCCTGACCCAGAATTCTCCGATATAGTTTTTTTCTCTGCTGATTCTTCATCTAGGGGGTCTGGGTGACCATTTCCTGCGTGATGTATTTGTGACGGCTTTGGGGAAATTGAGATATTCAAGATGGCCGCCACAATTCAATAAAAATCTTGAAAAGTGCATATCTCAACTTCTAATCTACTTAGAGACACAAATAAAAGGTCTAAAAGTACATTTCTGTGGTCTGGGAATCCAATCATGCCATCTAAAATCATGTATATGGCAGCCATTTTGCATTTTATCCAAGATGGCTGCCGGAATTCAATAAAAATCATTAAAAGTGCATATCTCCGCTTCTAATCAACTTAGAGATACAAATGAAAGTTCTAAAAGTATGTTTCTGTGGTCAGGGAATCCAATTATACCATCTAGAATCATGTATATGGCAGCCATTTTGAAATATATTCATTATAGCTGCCGAAATTCAATAAAGAATCTTGAAAGGTACATATCTCTGCTTAGAATCAACTTAGAGACACAAATAAAAGCTCTGAAAGTATATTTCTGTGGTCAGAGAATCCAATCATGCCATTTAAAATCATGTATATGGCAGCCATTTTGAACAATTGATGATATAACTAAAAAATTAGTGAAAGGTCTACACCGTTTTACAAATCCAGTAAATGTAAGACTTGAATAAACAGACATTTATAGTGAGATTATCTGTCACGGCGACACATTAAGGGATGGAATATGAACTAATTAATGAAGCAGAGATAGCTGTTGGAGGGTACACAATCTGCTACAGGTAATTCCCAAAACATAGTGCACTGGCCCACTACAGCCCCCATCCACAATAGATCCTCCAATAGCAAAAGTGCATTACAGAGGACATTCAGAGGGTTTTAAAGCACCCAAGAAAGTTGTATGTGAGCAAGACCTGGACTCAGTTTTTTAAAGATATAAACCAGTTCATGCAGACTGAAATACCATAATGAGACCCATGATGAAGGCCGAACAACTTATTAAATCAACAGGCCAAGCCTATATGATATTCACTGCAGATTAACAGCTGTATCATATAGCTGTTCATGTATTTTGGGAGAAGCAGGCCATGTTAAGCAATCTTTGCTTCTAAAGGTGGAGTGAATGTCCTCATGAGCATGATATAGGCAAGCTGATCACAGGCAGAGGTCTAGCATGGGATTTAGAGATTGTCAGAGCATTTTGAATGAGTCATTGAACCAGGCATCACAGTAGGACAGCCAAACTCTGGTAAGGTGCTCACTGTCATGAGACTGAGCCCTAATTGAACCCATTTTCATAGCTATGAGATATGTAAGAGCTGAGCAAGAGTCTGACTGACTAATGCATCAAGCAGGTGTCAAGGACATGATACCTTGTTCTTTGCCACCAACCACTATAGCCATCCCAGATATGCATCATAATATATGAGATCCATGCATGATTTGCCTGGTGATTTGTGTGAAGCATCCACGAAAGGGCAACAAGTGACATGGTTATTGAGTCAACCATCATGAGGTAGAAACATGCCCCAGGGGGAATTAATGGAACCACCTTGGATCTGGAAAAACCAGAACATACTCTCATGTAAAGAGGTTGTTAAGGGCTTTAGCATAGATGTATTTGAGAATAAAGGAGAAGCACCTCATGAAATCCAACATAAAGAAGATATAAAATCAATAATCAAGACAGATGCAAGCAACAGAAAAGTATTGCGGGACAAACTAGAGAGACAGATTGACCCTCTACAGAGCAAAGAATTTCCTAATGTGTTCTGAACATTGTCCCAGGAAGGGTGGTGGTCAATCTATCCATGAATGTGGACCATGTTAGGCTGTGCAAAGAGCAAAATGGAGGAATTTGAAAACTGAAGGATTCCACGACAGAATCAGTAAGTGAGTTGTAACAATGTCAACATCTCAGCATATCAAGGTTGCTGACACAATAGTGTATGACATTGAAATGATCTATGTGAGGGCTGAGTCTTCACTGTAATTTATGGGATTATGACACAAAGAATTTGATGGCTCATGAGTTGATACCACAGTCCACTCTAGATAATGCCTGATGATCTGGGAAATATGACGGAGTCAAAATCTAAATCAGTCCTCAAGAATACACTCAGAGTCAAGATGTTAGATAGGCATTACAGTGCAAATGCTGCATGTCTTAATGGCTGTGCTGCACTTTGGGTCACATGCCACAAGTCAATATGGAAACATGCCAATCAGATTTTATATTCTTCAACTAGATCCTGTGCAGTGTGGCTTGGTTAGGGATGACTCCTAGAACTTGTTGATTTATGATCTCTCTATGTATATATGAATATACTTTCTTGTTTGACTACAGCAGATGTTTACCACATCCTCAAGTGTGGCTTTCTATTTAGATAAATGAGTATGTATAGTGCCAAACAAAAACAATAACTCTCTGATCTCCCAAACAGTTGCTGAGATTGTTTCTCTTTCCCAAGCTAATCAGATACACCTGTGATAGCTCACTACTTTTCAAATCTCCGAGATACAGTTGCCACAATACACAATATCTTGTACAATTTTACCAGAGAACAGCTACAAGGACATACCAGTTATGGGGACTCAGAGAATGGAGAAGGAGGAGTGTCTTGTTAACTCTTTCCAGCTGGCTCTATGATAGTGTAAACTCACCAGAAAACGGCAGATTAAGGCCCACGACTCAGAACTATTAACATATAGGGTTATATTGAGGTTAATATGAGAATTGGTATTTGTGAAACATGTTTGCAAATGACTGATTTGCAATCTGTATGGAATTTCCGTTCATATGGTACCATGATAACAGGTCATATCTGTTCAAAAGATTTGTTGAGGGCGCTCGGGATAATAGTATTTATAACCAAAAATGCCCTCCCCATAGTGCATTAATGCACTAGCCATTATTTATCAGGTAGTGTATTTATGCAAAAGCCGGCAGGAAAGAGTTAGTGCATCAAAACACATGTATGTCCTTATATTTTGGTTCTATCTATGTGATCAAATTACATCTCATTATTAATAAATGAAGATTTTCACTGTGATAACTTTGTTTTACAGTATGCCTCATATAGAAGATGTGGCACACATTGTGCAAACTGATGAATAATTCAAAATGGCTGCCATATACATGATTTTAAATGGCATGATTGGATTTTCTGACAACAGAGATATACTTTCAGAGCTTTTATTTGTGTCTCTAAGTTGATTCTAAGCAGAGATATGCACCTTTCAAGATTCTTTATTGAATTTCGGCAGCCATCTTGAATATATTTCAAAATGGCTGCCATATACATGATTTTAGATGGCATAATTGGATTCCCTGACCACAGAAACATACTTTTAGAGCTTTCATTTGTATCTCTAAGTTGATTAGAAGCGGAGATATGCACTTTTAATGATTTTTATTGAATTCCGGCAGCCATCTTGGATAAAATGCAAAATGGCTGCCATATACATGATTTTAGATGGCATGATTGGATTCCCAGACCACAGAAATGTACTTTTAGACCTTTTATTTGTGTCTCTAAGTAGATTAGAAGTTGAGATATGCACTTTTCAAGATTTTTATTGAATTGTGGCGGCCATCTTGAATATCTCAATTTCCCCAAAGCCGTCACAAATACATCACGCAGGAAATGGTCACCCAGACCCCCTAGATGAAGAATCAGCAGAGAAAAAAACTATATCGGAGAATTCTGGGTCAGGCCCCAAATCCTTCTTCCACCACCGGACTATTATGGCGCTTTAAGGAATCACCTAAAACAACAACAATAAACACAGATGTACAACAACAAACAACAACAGACACCAACAACAACCACCAATAACTAACCAGGTCAGACCTCCAGGTGCTGCAGAGGTAAGTGTTGTTGACACAAATATGGACAAACCTACCGGTGTGCCATGACACACATATCCTGCCTCGTCTGGATACATACAGAGCTGCACGCTAAAGTGACTTAGTCAGTGGTTATTGCACCCTAAAGGGGCTTGTCCCGCTCTGCACGCTGGCCGCAGGCTCAGCTGTGATAACTAAATACCATTTCGTGGTGTATGATAAAGTATGCATGTAATATTGAATAAGGGAGTGATCATTTATTTACAGCAAACTTTATTTACCCCCCCCTATTTTTTACCCTATTCCCCTGATCAGGGGGTTGAATTCTTACCCCGCTCCCAAATCCACCACTCCTACTCCCCTGTTGTTAGAAAAGAAAAGATCACTCCCTTAAATATACCAGTATATAAAGTGAACCTACCAGGGGGGCTGCCTCCAGAGTAGCCTGAGACCGACAGGGTGAAGTTGTTAATCTCGGAACCAACAGAGAAGTGGCTGTAGTCTGCGTACTGTACCTCGCCTTCAGGACTCGTCAGTTCTACCTTCAGTAGGTGGTCGTCACGTTTGGTGAGTTCATGAATTTTGGCATTTCCCAGCCAAAATTCACCCCTCAAGTCACCAAAACCGGCTCTGTAGCTGGCCCAATCCCGGTAAAACTCTACCGACCCGTTGAAGCGTGACTGGAAGACCTAAAGAAAAGAAGAAACCTAGAAACTAGTTGCTTATTCTACAAAGTACATGTACTCATCTATTTATAAAAATATATTCAGTAGACTCAGTATGCTACCATATCAAGGATTTCGTATACTCAATACTTAACCCTAGGCTGCATAGTACTGTGATCTGTTATGCTGCGTGGATGCCGTTACTAGCCTGTGTTGCATTCATGCATCATCCCAGTCAGCAAAGAACGTTTCCAAACGTTTATAATTGGTATTAAAAAGAACGTTTACACCTCAAATGTTATCAAAACTTTTTATATGGTTTAGACCAAAACGTTGGTGATAAAAATGTTATGTTGACGTTATTAAACGTTTCTGCTGGTTCCAGTATATGCTACAAGGGGGCAACACTATCCAATGATTGCACTTAGCTGGGTCTCTACCTTAAGATTTCAAATAAAACGTGTAATAAGCATTGCCATACTAACATGTTTCAATAATTACACCTGTAATATGTAATATAAAATCGAAATGTAACATAATAGGGCCAAACTAAGTATTACTCTACAACTTGCAAACGATATATAGAAGGATACCCTCATATAAACACCCATAGTGTGGAACATAGGAATTACTTAAAGTCTCACATATTCAAAGTTTTCCTAATGAAATCGCCCTTCTTGATTAAGAGAGATATATGATATCTCTCTTTGTCAAGTACATTCTCATAAATATGGAGGATGTAATAAAATGAGTTTCCTCAGAGGCAATACATAACAATAAAAATAACTCTTAAAAATGCTATTTTTACCTAATGTTGAAAGTAATTTTTTTTATGCCGAAGTGGTGGTGTAGCCACCTGGTGGTGCCTGGCGGCACCACCAGGACGAGGTATATGATGTTTGCACTCTACCAAAAGTCAGAACGGGTGCCGCCATCTTGAATTGTGCCACCATCTTGGATTAAGGTGTCACAACACAAATTTATGCTATGTGATAAAAATAATATAAATCAACCCTTTGATAGGTCCTGAGGTTGATCAGAATCATACCTACCCTCACTAACATTGACCCAAGGAATTCAATGGTTCTATTGGTTTGTTGCTAATACAGCTGGTTGCCTAGCAACAGCTATACTAATTGTTTATCTGCCTAGCAACACACATCTCCATGGTCCTGAGATTGATTATAATTATACCTACCCCCCCTAACATTGACCCAAGGAATTCAATGGTTCTATTGGTTTGTTGCTAATACAGCTGGTTGCCTAGCAACAGCTATACTAATTGTTTATCTGTCTAGCAACACACATTTCCATGGCTCTGATGTTGATTATAATCATATCTACCCCCTAACATGGATCCAAAGAATTGGTCCCCTTCAAATATACCAACCATGTAGACATTATCTTCCTTCAAATGCAAGAATTGTGGTTGTTGCTGCATATAAAAATGCCTGAGCACTGACGAGTTACTCTTCAGGATTGCATGCATGCATCATTCATCATGACAACCAAGGGTATGATTCAATTAGGCATCATGCTGTCATTAAAGGGTCAACCTTTTAAGGATACTATATCGATGGAGTTGAGACTTTTTAAATTTAAACAGCAGCAACCGGCTATTCTATACGTCCCCGTATTTGTCAACGATAACCCATGAGTGACTGAGTGTATGTCAGAATGACCACGACAGTATATAGACAAACACTCAAGGTAGCCGCATGGACGTACACTATATTCTTAAAAAAGCATCCCACCTGTATCCTAAATCTCCAATCGCCAAGTGACACAACCAAGACAGCGAATAAAGTATATATCCGGGAGTCTTCCCCGAACCCCTTTCATTTCCTTTGTGTGTCATGATGAGAGATCTTACTCTATAAGGCATTTTGCCAGCCTTAAACTGATAGGCCTACACATCTACACAAACAAAACTAATGATGTTCACTCTAGAGAAGGTAAAGTTAATTATAGCATTTGTTTACGATTTTCGTTGCCCACCATCTCCTTGCATACTGGTAAGATCGGGCTACTAGTGGCTACTAGCATTAGTATTACTATTGTATGCATCAGGGCCCCTTGAATCCCCGTTTTTTTCCCTCATTTTCTTTTTGTGAAAATGACAACACACCCATAACCTAACACAATTGCCTTCAGCTTTACTGATCTAGGCCTACCATATCATACTTTTGCCATGTGGAAGGAGGGGCCTGCAGTGTATATTCTACTATGACAGTAGTGCCCTCTAGTGTTAAGAATAATCCTTTTAAGATTGGACAGATTTTAAGATTGGACAGATTTTCTTGTTGACGCTCCCACGTGAGTCTGTCCACTAGTGCATGTAAAGGCCACTTACCGTCCAGCCTCCCCCGTCTAGCTGCTGCTCACAGTACACTTGTATGGGGTTGTCACATTCTAGAGCTATGGTGTAGATGCCTGAACAGGTCGCTCCGTGTACCAGGGCGTCCTCACATCCTCCATACACTGCAGGGAAATAACACGTGTGGTATCTAACTATATGTATATATTGAAGCTGCTTACAAAGGGGTACATTATCTTATACCGTAAAACCTCTCGTATATGCCGCAGCTAGTACACGAGTCAGATCACCAGTGCAGCTTATATGATTGGCACATAGTCGGGGTACGGCTTATACGTGAGTATTTGCTGATATAATACAGTATAAAAGTCATTATAATCAGATAGCCAGTGCAGCTTATGTGGTTGACCTAAAGTCGGGGTGCGGCTTATACGCAAGTTAGGCTTATATGTGAGGTTTTACGGTAGTCAAATTGTTATTGATAATTTAATAAATATTCACTCTCATGACGTATTAGACTGCTGAGTTCATAATAGAAACCTATTTACAGTATACTGGTGACAACATGTGACTAATGTAAAAAAACAAATAGAAAAAATGAGCTTAATGTCAATGAGGTTTCATCACAAGATGCAATAACCCATGCAGATATTTCAATGTGCTAATACTCTGCAATATCATAATATAACATGTATATCTGTGTTATTGACCTAGGCAGTATTTTTGTTATCCAAAGAAAAGTGACACAGAAATGCATATATCTAATGCACCATTCCTGTACAGAGGGGACACGGCGTATAAAGTAAGCAGTTTGGGGTTAATTTGCTACTCTATTTTTTCTCAGTCTTAAACTCAGAGTTACTAAATTGTATTGTACATACCTTTCGATTTCTGAAATTGAGAAAGAAGAAAAGGAGTTAAAAGACAAGAGATACAAGATGCTAGAAGTCTCTGGTGACTTTTGTCAACTGGACACATCCTATTTTAAAGGGAATTGCTGGTTCCTACACAGAAGCCACCTGGCGGCAAAAATCGAAGCTCATGAAAAGTATCCTTTAAGCTGTATTCATATTCCTACATATACCACTCTACCTAAATCAACTATTTGTATTTACTATTTGGACAGTATACCTCCATTGTTCACATATATTCACTGCTAGAACACCCATAGGATCGTATAGTTAAGGCAAAAGAAATATTTTTCCAAAATTCATGCCTTTCTCATTTTATCCGTGACCCCCTGTTTTATTGGTGATAAAATGTTTGTATAGGTGTCCATTATACATTCCCAAGGTTTGGTTGCAATATCAATAGAAGAAGGGGATTATCCATGACAGATAATGTGAAGATGCTGTTTTCCCATTCATTTCTATAGTTAAGGTACTCCTTTGCTCAAATGGCTGTATCATGAAAGTTAGTACCGTGACATGGCAATTTCTCTTGATTTTCTATTAGATAATAAATCAAACTAACATAATCCTGAGTTATATGCAAAAGTCAATAAAACATCAGTAATCCTGCGACAAGTAGCGAGTCCCTTTAACAAATACGGCTGTGGTACTGGTTTACTTACAGCAATACTTTGTTGAGGCGTTAAATAACCTACAGCCGTAGATCACGGCCCTGTGACATCATCAAAATGGCAGTTTGATTACATTGAAAAGGCCATTTTAGGTAATCTCCTGGATTATCCAAGCCCCCATTTCTTTAAATAGGCCGCTTCAAAAAACCCTCTTTCCTGGGGAAACTTCCCATTGTAATACATAATTTGACTTGATGACACATACAACTTCCCCCTATATACATGCACACTCTTGCTTTAGGTCTCTCTAGTTTAAGCCATTTTAAAAAGTCTCTCCTTTAGAATGGAATAAAATGCTTTTTACTCCTATTTTCCCACCATAGAAGGTTAATTAAAATAGATTTCCATGGAGCATTCCCCTATATATATACTCCTGCTTTAGGTCGCTCTAGTTTTAGTCACTGTCATATATTGGGGGTGTAGAGGGGTCCCCCCCCCCTCCATCAGGCCGGAAAGTCAACAAAATTATTTAGACCATTTTTACTGTAGCCAAATTTGTCCTAAAGTTGCCAGGTCACTTATATCATGGTAGCAGGTGGCCGGGTCGCTCATAAAACAGCCCAGGTGGCTTTTTACCCCTCTATGCTGTGCTATGCACAAGTGGACATACTCTAGCAGGAGCGTGGACAAGAAAATCTTAATTCATATAATCTTATGAAAGTTATAATCTTAATTTTAAGATTATAACATTTTGCCAAAGGGGGATTTAACAACAAAGTGGCAGTGATCAAATATTTGGTTCAGCGTAAAACATTCC
Organism: Harmothoe impar; assembly: GCA_947462335.1. Taxonomy (NCBI): domain Eukaryota; kingdom Metazoa; phylum Annelida; class Polychaeta; order Phyllodocida; family Polynoidae; genus Harmothoe; species Harmothoe impar. Next base: position 342,186 of record OX381718.1, on the reverse strand, counting down.
AAATATATTTAGATGGGACTCTCATGATACATCAACACTGTGTATAAGGTTCGTTTCAGGTCATCTGACCGACCCTATCAAAACAGGGCCAACCCTGCTTTTTAAAGAATTTGTTAAGAAACTTCTATATTTACGCATCTTTTGCCTAATAAGATGTTTACACTTTTTTGTTCAATTTAGAGGTATCATAGAGGGCTGTAAAAAAACTGACCTATCGACCCTACACTTTCTGCCCATGTTACCTGAAACAAACTTTTTTTATTTGGCCTAACTTGAAAAGAATGCTCACTTGTTTAGCAGTGCAGTCGTGTTTGGGTGTGATGTCGGTCAGCGCCCACTCTATTTTTTTGTCCATGGCTTCCATCCGTGACTGTAGGAAGTCCTTCATGTCCTGCAGAAACAACAGAAATCATATTTTGAATAATTTATATAATCTACGATTCTTATAATGCTACTGAATGCTTTCTCACCACCAAGGACTAAAAAATATGACAGGGACTTTTGAAAGAAATTTTATTTCTTTTTTTTTGTAAACTGAGGGCCATAATATATGGGGAAATTGAAACCTTTTGCTACCAAATTTCATACTTGAGTTTAAGACTTAACAAAAGTGGTGATGATGCAAGTCATTCCTGGTTCACTACATAAAGTTCTAACAGTACATAAGTTACCAAATATACCAAATTGACATGCGACATGAAGTCTAAGTAACACCATCGTGTGGGGACAAATGCTAGCATACTGAAGTCTCACGTTGGTCTACTTAGCTGGGTCTGTAAGCTATAATGTAAAATCGGTGCGAGGTGGCCGTGGTGTTGCTCAGGAAGTACGGGTACGGATGTAGCATTCACTCCCGACTCGAGGTGGGGAGGGCGGGGCGTATTATAGAAGGCCACTGCACCATATAAAAATGTATTTACAAATTGGTCCTGCAGATCTATTATTTTGCAGGACCGGCTTCAATTTTGCAGGCCTGGATGCATGAGGGCACTTTTCATATCTCAACAAAAAATGTATAAAGCAAGAATTTATATTGAATCAATAGAGCTTTCCTGTATATTTCTATTGAAACATTGTAAAATGTACAATCTAGAGTAATAATTTTCAAAATATTTATGCAAAATGTTTTTCTCTCTAGAGACCTTGATAATGGTCCGATTTACAAGCCATAAAAACTGACATGTAGCCAAAAATCCAGCCATTTGGACCGGCAGCAGGACCAGTCCAGCCGGTCCAGAAGCCTTTTAGCTGGCTATAGCTGGTGTCCGACACGTTTTCACGGACACTGCAGTATGTGCTCCCTGGGATAGTGGCTAAGTAGTAAAATAAGTTGTATTGTACATAATTTGCACCTTTCTGACAAGGGGATGTAGAACTCAGGTTAAATATTTTTGGACGGATTGAAAAATTCTCATTCTTTGTTTCATAGCAGGAGCTGCAATTTAGTGGTATTGCTGCCAGAGGGCAGCAGCGGTATTTCAAGGGTATTTTAGATGCTGCCCAGAGGCAGCAGCGGCCCTTAAAGGGTCAAGATAACCCAGAGAATAATGTGCACGTTCCGCCACAATGACGTCCATACAAGCATGTCACATACATGATGCATTGACCATGTCAATAATGCCCATTAGGAACATCGCATACATGATGAGACATAGTAATATTTTATCATGATTGACTTGCAGCTGTCAGTCCCCCTGAGGCCAATAAATCACTGCCTTGTACCCTGACATTGAAGGAAAGTTGTGAAATTAAGTATGCATCAGTGCATCATGGGCTAAATTGGGCTAAATTGGTAAAGTTGTTTATGAGCTTTCATGGCCTAAATAGGGACATCAAGGTGGGCCCATATGGGCCAGCCCATCAACTTCACTTTTGTGGGTACATGCCATCCTTCACAAGTTTCATGGATACCTTCCCCCCAAAAAAATTGGGTTTTCATCGTGCCCTGGGCTAAGTTTGACTGATTATCAGTCAAACTACACCAGTCTGGGGATTTTTTTTTTTTTTTTGGTATGAGATGGCTAAATTGCCAATCCCGTTTATTTTTATACTGGACATAAAAAAGAGCTTGTTCAGCTCGATGAGTATTTTACATCCAGTTGTATCATAGAAATTCAATGTAACATAAGACTATATGTAACGTATGAAAAAGTAGTAATAACAATGAAGATGTCTGTTGATAGTTGTAATAACTATCAGCCAGACTATCGTTATTCTTTGTCAGAGATATTACACAATTAAACAATTAAATTAACTAGTAAATTTACATGACTCTAGTTTATGTTTCTATACCTTAGCAATATATATAATCGCGCTGATAACCAACTATAATGGGATGAGACATTTAGGGGCGGGCACCCCGTACATCAAAATCAGTCTAGTCATTATGAAATAACCATATTACCGGTAATATCACACGTAATTACATTCGTTTGTAGCAAGAAAAGGCCCAGTAAACCTAATGCACAATACAGTCATTATGTCATATTATAATTAGTACTACCCAGCCATTTTTTCCTATTAAGCTTAAATGCCTCATAGTCTAGAATATTTCTTATACCGACAGTTAGGCTGTTCCATGTCATTGCTCCTCTATACAGAGCACTTTTCTTACAGGACTCATTTTTTGGCTTGATGCTTAGAAATAGAGGCGCGTCATGAGCTCTTGTGTGTATATTCCTAGTGTTTCTTATCTCCATATTACTTTTCTGCTTAAACATGAAATTCACAAGGTGCATAATACGTCTAGGTTCTAACTTTGAGATAAAGGCCATTTGATGAGTTAAAATAACTGGGTACCTGTAGTCCAGCCCCATACTCATACGCAAGGCCCTGTTTTCAACGACTTGAATTTTATCCAAAATGGCTTTTCGAGCAACTCCATAAAAAATAACCCCATAATCTGCATGTGGCAGTACCATGGTCTTGTACATATATAGCATGGTATCGTTGTTCATGCAATCTCTTAGCACAGCCATTTGATGTACACGATATACTACCTTCTTGTATGCAGATTCGGCTTGCATATTAAAGTTTAGAACAGGGTCAAGGATTACTCCCAAATATTTAAAGCTTATACATCTATCAATTTCTTTATCTCCAAACATGACCTTATGAGCTAATATCTCTTTCAATCTCGATCTAAGACCAAAAATCATAAAATTAGTTTTTTTCGCGTTTAAAGTGAGCTTATTTTTCCTAAACCATAGAGATAAACGTGCCAGGTCCTGCTCAAGAGAGATAGTTAACTCGTTCAAATTTTGTCCTGTCATTGATACCACCGTGTCATCTGCATACAAATAAGTTTTGGAGTTGAAAATAACATTTCTCAAGTCGTTAATATACACTAAAAAGAGGGTGGGGCCCAGTATGGACCCCTGAGGGACCCCACAGACCACATCCCCCTCTTCAGAAGTAATTCCATTGGCAAATGTTTTTTGTTTTCTGTCTTTCAAATAATTTGCCAACCATTTATAAAGAAGACCTCCGACACCTAATTTGGATAATTTTTCTAAAAGAATAAAGTGATTTACGGTGTCGAAAGCCTTCTTTAAATCCACAAACACAGATAACGTATAATGTCTATTATTTATACCCCTGTATATGTCATCTGTAAAATAGGCAACAGTAGAAATGGTAGAGTGATCTGCCCTAAAGCCACCCTGCTGAGCGTCTAATAAATCGTTATCTTCAAGGTAACCAATTAACCTATTATTAACTATTTTTTCTAATAACTTACCAATAATAGGTAATAGTGTAACAGGTCTTAAGTTAGCTACGTCAGCTTTGTTGCCTTCTTTCTGTAGGGGGATCACTGTACCAGTCTTCCACTTATCGGGTATAATAGAAGTGACAAATGATTCATTAAACAGAACCGTTACCCTATCCGGTATTGCAAGTAGGCAGTCCTTTAGAGCTCTGGCTGAGATGCCATCAATAGCCGAAGACTTATTCACCTCAATTTCTTTAATATATTTTAATACCTCCACCTCATCAGTGTGTATGTCACCAATGCCTTCCTCCTTGATTAAACCATCATATGACCATTCATCATCGTAGGTTGAGGCCAGCTTGGGTCCTATGTTCAAAAAATAATTATTTATAAAATTTGGGGTGTCGTCTGGCAAAATGTCTATGTCATTTTCTTGATCTCTTAAGTTAAAGTTGGAATGTTCTTTTTTACCTTTAATAATCGTATTAAGTATTTTCCAGAATTTCTTACTATCTTTCTGATTTTCCTCTAGGCTATCTCTAATAAATTTGGCTTTAGCTTTTTTGATAGTTTTATGTACACTATTGCGTACTTTACTTGCATTCTGCCAGTCAACCGGACTCTTAGTAGCCTTAGCCTTTCTTAACGCTAAATCCTTATCTCTAATTATCTCTAGAATGTAATCAGTTATCCACGGTGCTCTTTCTTTCCTCACCTTGAATGTCTTTAGAGGGCACATTTCATTTAAAAATCTGGACAAAAGACCCAAAATGAATTCCCATCTGTCATTAACATTGTGACAATCATCCCATGGTCCCCAATCAGCATTTTTAATACAGGCCTTAAATAATTCACTATCATATTTACGGTAGGTTCTACCTGTGAATGATACCTTCTCATACGTGACATAATTTCCTAATAAAGTAATGCCTACTAACAAGTGATCGCTTACATTCCATTTTCTAGTGAAGGCCACACAGCTTTTAGATGTATTTGTTACAACCCAATCCAGACACGTGCTCGTATCCTCAGTAGACCTTGTAGGCACATCTATTAGTTGTTTAAGGCCCAAGATGTTAATACATACCTTCATTAATTTAGTAGTGTCCCCCACTGGAGGATTTCTCCCCATTGCTAGGCTTAGAGGAGCATTAGCCAGCCTACAAAGATTAGAGAAAGCTGCACCCCCCCCCTTACATTATTAATACCCCCAAATAAAAAAAATTTACCAAGAAAAGTAAGTTATTTATATTATGATTAATTAAAGTGATATGTTAATCGTCACTATATAAATAATCCATTTGACCAAAGTTAATATGTTATTCAGAAACAATTGAGTGTATGATATGGTACAAATACATGTAAAGTCGACTCCAGCAGTGGCCGTGCTAATCTACCATACCGGTAGCGTCTAACATAGGAATTGTGCGATCAGCTGATCGGCCTGGAGGTGGCGCCGCCTGGTGTAAACTAACCATACTATGCGTTTTGCTTAACGTGATACGGTATGTATAGGCTATACATGTCTAGCACTAAGTTAATCTAGAGGTACATATACATTCTTATATAAGTATAACCAAGGTCTTTACACAAGGAATAACATGATTCTGTATAAATCTAGTTATGTATCACGATTTTCGTATAGACCAGTACACCATATAATGCAACTTCCACTCATGTTTTTAGTTCATCTCTGAGCTCCATCAGTAGGCTTCCCATTCTGTTGCTTTTTACACTTCTCGGCGTGATCTTGTCTACCTGCGAGATGGTGTATCCACAGCCCCAGCCTTTCTCTGTTGATGCTTCGTATAACGTCCCGGTAGTCTCTATCAGCTTAGCCTTGAGGTCATCATCTTGTGTGAACTTCAGTTTAATGCAGTCCGCCATAATGTCATATCTTTTGATGTGAGAGTCTTGCTTTGTGTAGGCTATCCTATATGAAAGCTTTTTGGCCTCATAACCATCCTCGCTAAGCATTATAGCTTCTGCTGTGTCGTAATCTTCATTATACACTGCTAGTCTGTACCAGTACAGTTGCTCTGACGAGAGCCAATTGGTGTTATCAAAAGAAATAGAGGGGATACTTAATTCTATATGTGCCATTCTAAAGATGTGTAACGTAAGGGGCCCAGGGGGTCGGACAGGCCTAATGCCCGCACACCCCGCCAGCATTTACAACATTTAAAAGTGTAATCTTACTGTTTAAACATTATTTTTTGCAAAGATATTTTGAAATAGATTGACCCTTTGATATTTTGAAAGGTACCCAGAGTTAAGGCCAACATTGACATACATTCATTCTTATGTTTCCTGGAATAATTGGAATTAGAATAGAAGTAATTGATATATCTGCAATCCATATGTAAGAATGCATATTTGTTCTTCTGTATCATTGGAAGATTTCAGAAATATTGAATTGAGGCATCAAGTGTTCACTACTGAACACCCTTGGGTGCTCATGATGAAGGCGACCTGGGAGCCTTAGATGCTGGAAACTTACAGTTAGTGCAGTCTCTATCCCATCCAGACGCCTGTCCATCCTGTCAAACCGCGTGTTGACTTCACTCTGTCGGGCGTTCAGACGGGTGTTGATTTCACTCTGTTGGGCGTTCAGACTGGCGTCTCTTTCATTCAGTCGGGTGTCCAGGCTATTCAGTTGTTTATTCAAGTTGGAGTCTCTTTCATTCAGTCGGGTGTCCAGTAGGTCCTGTCTTCTCTGTAGAGGGGAACACTGGGTGTCCACTACAGTCATGTTGGTACTGGAGTTACCTTCATCAGGTGCACTGCTCCCCTCTGCATGGACCATGGAGGGCCCAGCAGACAGGGAAGCAGTCAGTACTACGAGGAGAAACACGCTCATAGTAAGAGGCCCCATGGTGAAGTGATCCTTACTGCGTCTCACACTGTATTATATGCCTCTCTCACAGACAGCATGTGACCTGTCTTACTAAAACCAACCACATGTTTAATGCCACAGCTTTCACTATTTAAATGGGTATTTATTCATGGACCAATGGTTTGGGGGCATTATTATAGAAAACCTTGTACAAAGGCTTTAACTATTTTAATATGTGTTAAAGTAGCATGGGGTGAGGCAGGGGATTTCTGGGGAAAATGTGTACAGATATTTAATGGAAGCCAGCTATGAAATAGGATAATCCATAATGAAAAGTCCCACCTGTCAATCACCATACCTAGCAACTGTCATTCTTTCTCAGCTACTCTGTAACCTAGCAACAGTAAATCCAGATATTTCATGCCCAGCATCTGGCACAATACCAACCCTCAGTATACAGAGCCTGGGGATTCCATTAGAGCTATTTTCATTTCCCCACACTGTTACCTAGCAACAGGAATTCCAAACATTCCAAGCAACCATTACAATATCTGACTCTTAGCCCAAACCCGACATTTATCATCTCCAACTACCATCATTTTCTATTGCTCACTAAAATTGAACTCAAGCCAGAACCAAACATTTAAGACTTAGATTGTACAATTTTAGATTACACAACAAAAATTTTGTGCACTCCCTGGTGTATCTAGGTAAGAGTTAACTGTTTACTAAGGTGAGTCGTGGATCCAGGGCTGTCAGAGTGAATGAGATGTGAGAACGGACTCAGACTTGCATAATTATTATTGGGTGGTATATTGATACATCTCTTATGTATCATGAATATTATCTGAAGTATTCACAAATTAGCTAGTGAAAGAGTTAAACCCAGTTTAACCCTGTGAGGAAGTTTTTATAACTCTGATAATTTTCTCTGTGTTGCATGTTCAGTATTGTCAATCAAAAGTGTGTACAGTTGACTGGTTTTGTTGCAGCATGTCACATACAGAACACATGGACACAGACAGGGTAGAGGACATGCTGCAGACTGGAGTACCATGTGGCCATGGTGTATGTGTGTATGGTGTGTGTGTTGGGTGTGTGTGTGTGTGTGTGTGTGTATGCTTCAAACTGATGACTCAAGATGTATGTGTGTGTGTGGGGGAGGTGTATGTGTGTGTGTGTGTGTGTGTGTGTATGTGTTCAAACTGATGACTCAAGATGTATGTGTATGTGTGTGTTGGGGGGGGGGTGTATGTGTGTGTGGGGGGGGTGTCTGCAAACTGATGACTCACATGAACAATTCTATTAAACAAATATTAAAAAATCGGTCGGAAAGATGGAAACCTTGATTTTCCCATAACTTTGTATACATGTTAAATACATGTCATGTACATAGGAAAGCAATCATGTTCAAATCATATGGTAGCAAGATGGGAGACTACAGCCATAGCCACGGTCATATCAACTCTGCTAAATTTATTTAGCTGGTTGCTGGTTGGGATGACCCAAGTTGAGGGCCCCAGTTCAGAAGGGCCCTGTCTCCTGGTTTTATGGCAAGGCCCCCATTCCCCAGCTCCACGGGCCCAAGTCACTAGTGCCATGTGGTTCCAAGGCCCCAGTCACCAGTGCCATGTGGTTCCAAGGCCACAGTCACCAGTGCCATGTGGTTCCAAGGCCCCAGTCACCAGTGCCATGTGGTTCCAAGGCCACAGTCACCAGTGCCATGTGGTTCCAAGGCCACAGTCACCAGCTCCAAGGCCCCAGTCACCAGTGCCATGTGGTTCCAAGGCCACAGTCACCAGTGCCATGTGGTTCCAAGGCCACAGTCACCAGTGCCATGTGGTTCCAAGGCCCCAGTCACCAGTGCCATGTGGTTCCAAGGCCACAGTCACCAGTGCCATGTGGTTACAAGGCCCCAGTCACCAGCTCCAAGGCCCCCGTCACCAGTGAGTAGTATAGTATGTATCGGAACGGGACTATAGTTAAGTACTGTTTATTACTCAATCGACATGCAGCCAATCAGAGGCCTCCATTTGGTCACGTGACCGGAAGTGACCTACTTAGGGGATTAGTGGTGACGTCACGTGACCTAGTTAGCCAATCAGAGGCCGCCATTTGGTCACGTGACCGGAAGTGACGTCATATGACCTACTTATGGACCGGAAGTGACATCATATGACCTACTTAGGGGACCGGAAGTGACGTCATATGACCTAATTTAGGATCACGTGACCAGAAGTGACCTGATGAGTCACGTGACCGGAAGTGACGTCACATGACCTGATGGCCAACCGGAAGTGAGTGACCGGAAGTGACCTGATTGATCACGTGACCGGAAGAAGAAGAAGAAGAAGAAGAAGAAGAAGAAGTTTTTTGTTTAGGAAGTGAGGGTCTTTAGGATCACGTGACTGGAAGCGACGTCGTCACATGAGTGACGCTTTAAGAGACTGCGCGACTTACTAGTAAAAGAAGACGTATGAAAATAAAAACACAACAATATTTTATTTTATTTTTTTATTTCTTTTTTTTCAATCTTGATAAACACTCTATTTTTGAAAAGATGCACACGCTTATTTTTTTTTTTTTCATATCTCTAAAGGACTCGTTGTCACACCGTCAGAATGCACGCGACGCTTATAATACAAGTAGCGCACGCCGTCTTTCTCTATGGTGTAGGTGACCATTTTGTTTCGCACCACTTTGAAATTTCTATTTACGGCAATGAGAGTTTTTCGTTGGCGAAGAACATCCAAGAAGTCGTCTGGTTCCTGAGGGTTTTGTTTCTTCTGTACGCCTTTTGCACTCCATTTTTTGGATTTTCTTTCACCGGTGTCGCTGACTCGATCGTAGCAAATGTAAGTCTTAGGGTTGAGACTTAGGATCCCGTCACCTTCCCACTCCGCTTTCATGAGCCCCGAAGTTCTCAGATCGTGAAGGTACCGTCTCTCACAACATCCGCCGGGCGGCGGACACCATTCTCGCACTCTTTCCGTCTTTGTCTTCACGAAAAGCTCTAAGTGATCGTCGCACACCGCTGTCGGAAGCCACTTTCGTTTCTCTCTGAAGTACGTCTCTCTCAGGCGAGGTTTGACTAGGTCATCCAACGTGTCACCGCTGAGAGCCATGTAAAGACTGTCGGTGTCCATTTGACAAAGGGCATAATCGCGCCGATCGACGAATCTATCCAAGAAGTCGTATGTGAACTCTAACATTTTCAACTTCGCGTACTGGTATACCATGAACCCTATTTGAATAGGGAGGTTGTTCTTGACTGTTTTCGGTTGTAGTTCGACTTCAAACAGATCGGAACTCAACTCGGACGCCTTTTTGAAGCGCCACGAATTGGCCAATAGTTCGAACTTCCGACTGTCAGTGTATCTTTGTTGCAGATTGTTTTACCGTACTCAGCGTTTCCCATTAACTTGTAACAGTCTGACAGAATTTTCTCGTTCTCGTTCACGTCGCCACGTCTTCGCGCCGCCGTTACTTCGTCCGCGAAACCGGCAAAGGAGCGTTTAGGTAGGTATTCTACCACCAGCTGTACTTTGGTGACTATCAAACCGTGCTCTAAATACCACTTGAGAAGCGGCGTTCCCAAGAGAATATTTTTTCCGTGGTAACTCCCTATCAGACATCTCTGAGGCGTGTTCAACAGCTTTTCTTCCTGCGCAAAGTCTGACATGTGAGGTCCTATGTCCGATTTTGAAACGGTCGCGTTCTTGAAAACGGGGGTCATTTCTTCGAAGTAGTCTCGTAGGTGAGGCGGCGTAGTAATGTCCACTTGAACTAAACCGAACATTTTCTCCTCTTTCACAGCGGAAAGGATGTCGCTCTCGCTCATCGCGTTTCGAGACACTTTCAAAGCGTCAACCTTCCAGCGTTGTTGGGAGACCTTGACCCGCTCATCTCGACCCTTCATCTCTCGCCATTCGCACTCCCACACGACGACCAGCTTGTGACCTAGCGCTTTCAAGTAAGCGCTTACTCTAGTCGTTCTGTCGCGTCTCTCCTCTCTCAGTGAAGCGCACTGATATCGGTGCGACGGTATGCACTCGTGAGCGTGGAACCAACACCCGTGAAACTGGAAAACTGTATTAGAGGCCGCGTGAAACCCGTCCACGCGAATTCTCTGACAGCCTACAACCATCTCGCCGCCGTTCAAAGCGTGGCGCAGTTTCACGTCGCGGTCGTGCTCTACGAAGCGTAACCACTCCAAAGGGCTGTGAGAGTTTCTTTGCCTAATTTCGGGCTTGAACTCGGTCTCAGGCCGTCTCACCGCGTAATAGCCCGTGCAGTGCGCTTCGCTCATGCAGCGCAAGTACAGAGAGTTAGCGTCTAGTCCTAGGATGTGTTGGCACGGTCTCGCTTCTTCGCCGTACTTGTGCTCCCTTATGCGCGTGGTGCCCTTCTCGTGAAATCTATGGAAGATGATGGAAGGACCGCCGACTAGATTTTCTTTGATCAGAGCGTGGAGGACGGCGTCGAACTGGGGGAACGTTGTGAACGCGTCTTCTAGGTTTTGGAAGAGGAACCGTAAAGTCAAACCGGCGAGAGAAACTCCGTCTTTCAACATGTCAATGCCGCGATCTTGGAAAAATTTAGCGTGATTTTTCAGAGCTTCTATGAAAGGTTTGACGTCTTTGTTGTTGTAGTGGATCAAGTAATCTTCCATAGTCTGCATCTTCTCGTCGGACCAAACTTTCTGACATGCGGCGTAGTCGGATTCGGACATTTTGACGCCCGTCAGCTCGCTGTCAAAAGCCGATCTCGGCGGCAGCGTTCTGTTTGCCAGTTTCCTGGTAGACGTCATCCATTCGTAAGGAAAGTGACCTTTCTCTTCGTTCCTGGTGAAAGCTCGCAAATAGGTCGCGTAGTTGTAACCGGGTGCCAAATAGTTGACTACGTCCAAGAAAACCGTGTGCTGTGTGTAAACCGCCAAGTATTGATTGCTTCTCTTTATGACGCTGAATTCTTGGTTTCTTCGGTCTCCGGAGGCAAAGAACGAGTGAAGGCGTATTTTGATCAGGTTCAAGTCGTAACGCCCCGAGTTGAAGCCCACGACTGGAGCTTGACGGATGTATCTCAGAAGACGCTTCTTCAGTTGAACTAACGGGTGTCTGGTCTGAGCCGCAGCGAAGCCGCCTGGAGAAGGGGTGAACGTCGCCTCCTCCAGCAGGAGAGCTTCACCTATCGCCGCATCTAACTTCGCTAAGGTCGGTCGGTAAAGTTCTAGCACAGCTTCCCCGATGACTTTGGCGTTCTCGTTTATGTGATTTAAAACTCGGTCCAACAAGGGGTCGGAATCTGCGTCGGATTCTCTGACGAAGCAGACGGGCCCCTCCCACCCCGGAAAGTCGGATGCGACGCTAGCCGACAAAGGGACGTGATCCCACAGCAGGGACACGTGTTCCGTCGACGGTTCTTTGCACGGTCTGAAGAAAGCCTCGAAATCGAAGGCGATCTTGTAAGGGTAGATTCCGGAATGTCCGTCGGGGGGAAAAATGGAGAAGTCTGCTAGCGCTTCGAAAATCGTTCTCGAATTTTGGTAGATGCCACCTACGTAGCGCAACTTGACTTGTCGGCAAGAGGAAAGCTGGTTCCTGTGTCTCTTCAGCAAGAACTCGGTGGTGAACGCCGCCTTACACTTGCAACATTCGTATATGCCCGCGTACGCGTTGAAGTCCGTGACGAGAGAGACGTGCAAACCGCCTTTCGCCGTCAGGTGTAGGTTGACTTTACCTCGGGCGGCCAGAGTTCTGGAAGGCGGTCTGATCAGAGTAACGCGTCTTCTCAACTTCCGCCCCGGCACTTGACGTGACGCGGTGTAAACCGCTATTTGTACGTCAAACAAGTTCTCTAACGCGGCTAAGTCGCGGATGTTCAGACCCGGAAAGGATTCAGGTGTGGCAGCGGGACAGAACTGACGTAACAAATCTGAAGTGCGCTTGCTGGTGTTGTATAAGTGAAAGGAAATGCAGCGGAAGATGCAGAGGTTGTCCTTGTTGGGAAAATCTAACACGCCGCTTCTCTTTCCAACTCGACCGGCCTGAGTGATCCTACCGCCTATGGGGAATTCCCCCGGTCCCATTTAAACGCAAATGTTCAAATTGGTAGGAAAAAGAACGTGCCACTTGGTGTCAGCGTCGCAAAGTTTCCGTACTTCCTCGCAAGCGACGGTGTTTTCCATCTTTGAGAGGAGCTCTTCCAAAGTTTCTGAATTAGTTATAGTAGGGAGCGGTTGTATGAAGGTTGCGTTGTTCTGGGAGGCGTGAAAGTAGCGCAGTTTGCTCTTGTCTTCTCTGTGTTGTAAGAGTAAGCCTACCGAGAAACCCACTTTGTATCTGAATCTTTGTGTCAAGTGAATGCGACGCATAGTATCTACAGCGTCACTCAACTCGCCGGTTGGTAGCCTGAAGTTTGTTACACTCACGCGAGTCCCATGCATCCTGACGCCCGTTTGTATCGCAGGCCAATTCGCCGTGAACGTTTCCTCCCCGTTCGGTACAGCACATATGCGCGGAGGGACGGTCACCCCGTCCAGAGATTCGCGTCGACAGGCGATCTTTCGGCAATCGCCTTCGCCGCATAGAGGGCAAAACTTAGGTACTACTCTACAATTTTCTACGTGTCTCTCGTGGTTGTACGGTCTTTTAAACATTTTGAAACACTTTTCGCATACGTACTGTGTCATGTTTTTTTCACTCAGTTACCAACTACTTAGCCGTCTAACTATCTATCTATCTATCAATCTATCTGTCTATCTATCTATCTATCAATCTATTGTCTATCTATCTATCTATCTATCTGTCTGCTGTCTGTGTATCCGTCTGTCTGTCTCATACAGCGTACGTCAAACGCTGTGTGTGTGCGCGCGTGAGCGTTGAGCGTCTCTCATTCCGAATCTATACCGAGATATTTGAGAATAATCTCTGTTTTGTCATCCAACTCTTTGAGCGCTCTGGCGGACAGCGTCACCCCCTGCTGTGTGGGTTTTTTGTCAGGACCTTCGTACTTGCGCACGTGGACGAGGTTCTTACCGCTGTAGTAGCTCACAGCTGCGTACACTTCGCCCTCCTCATCCAGCACTGCGAACCAGGGGGTGTGATTAGGTCTTCCTTGCGCGGCCGCTGTGTCGCGTATGCGCACCACTGCGCGGATATCGGCGATGCGTGCTATTAGCTCGCGCAGCGCGTCGGCCGTGAAGTGCACTCGCTTGCTTCTGGTCAGAGACGCCTCTTTCACCTGGCCGTCTTTTGTGTAGCGCGGCCTCCTAGACAGTCTAGCCACGTCCTCCCAGATCTCCAGCGTCAAAGCTCCGTCTAAGCAGAACTCTAACCCGAGAAGACGGGAGAAGGTTTCCTCTGCTTCTTCTCGTCCATCTCGTTCTTTTCACAGTAACGTCTACTACCACCACCACCGCCACCACTGCCGCCGCCGCCGCCGCCGCCGCCGCCGCGACGAGACGAGATGGCTCAAGCTATTCCACTTTTAAGCTCGCCTTCACCGCCTTGTCCACCTGAAAAAAAGTTAATGCGGCTTGACGACGTGAGACGCGCGAGGCAGACCGATGGGGAGAACAGAGAGGTAGGACAGCGGCGGTTAGCCTATAGCGACGCCTTGCTTCGTCAACTAGGTAAAGAGTTGAGCGGCTGTTGGAGAGAGTTGGGCAGTAGCTTAAAAGTTACCGCCGCCCGTATGGATGCTCTAGTAGAGCGCAGTGTCAAGACACCGGAGGAGCTGTGTACGGCGATGTTCCGAGTCTGGTGGGGTGAAACCCCGCATCGTCATAGATGGGGAGAGCTCGGTCGCGTCTTCACCCGCATTAGACGCGTGGAACTGTTGGCTCAGTGGATGTCCCTTCTCCACAGACAGGGGTTGGATTTCGAAAACCCCGACTCGCGCGCGATGCATAAGCACTTGGGCACCCTCGGCAGACGTCTAGGTAGCAGGTGGAAAGAGGTGGGGGACCATTTAAAATTGTCGCCTGAGAGGTTAGATAAGATCGCTGAAGAATGCGAATACGGAGGAAGTCCCGCTGAGTGGGCCTTCCGAGTGTTGAAAATGTGGCAAGATGAAGCTGACGGTGCCGGCGGTACACCTTTTGAACTCCTTCGAGTGTTGACTGAGGACATGGGAAAGTTTGACCTCGGCATCGCGATATTACTTGACTTTATCAAGCAAGAAACAACGAGAACGACGGACATGTGAATTGTTGTGTTTTATTTTCATACGTCTTCTTTATTAGTAAGTAAAAAAAAATATCATAACAATTAAGACGCGCGCCCTCTTAAAGTGTCACTTCCTCCAGTCGCAGCTGATCGCCTCATCGAGGCACGTGATAAACAAATAGACACGCTTCTTCCTCCCCATGCATCTTAAAGGGGCCCCCCTCCCCCCCCCTCCCCTCCCCTCCCCTTCCCTCCCCTCCCCTCCCCTCCCCCCCCCCCTTATACACTCTAAAGAACGCTTCTACCTAGTTCAATAAGTCACTTCCAGTCGCTCGTAAAACAATAAAAAATGAAAAAAAAACAAACTTATATCGTAGTGTTTTTTATTAGTTTACCGAAAAAAATAAGAGACTCGCCTCCTCCTCCTCTCCTTCTCCTCCTCCTCCTCCTCCTCCAAAAAAAAAGATATCACATTTTAAAGCGCGTGACCCCTTAAAGACGCTCATCTCTTCATTAAGTCGCGTGACGTCACTTCTTCTTCCGGTCACGTGATCAATCAGGTCACTTCCGGTCACGTGATCCTCAATGAGGTCACTCACTTCCGGTTGGCCATTAGGTCATGTGACGTCACTTCCGGTCACGTGACTCATCAGGTCACTTCCGGTCACGTGATCCTAAATTAGGTCATATGACGTCACTTCCGGTCCCCTAAGTAGGTCATATGACGTCACTTCCGGTCCATAAGTAGGTCATATGACGTCACTTCCGGTCACGTGACCAAATGGCGGCCTCTGATTGGCTAACTAGGTCACGTGACGTCACCACTAATCCCCTAAGTAGGTCACTTTCGGTCACGTGACCAAATGGAGACCTCTGATTGGCTGCATGTCGATTGAGTAATAAACAGTACTTAACTATAGTCCCGTTCCGATACATACTATACTACTCCAGTGCCATGTGGTTCCAAGGCCACAGTCACCAGTGCCATGTGGTTCCAAAGCCCCAGTCACCAGTGCCATGTGGTTCCAAGGCCCCAGTCACCAGTGCCATGTGGTTCCAAGGCCTTATCTTACTGTATACAGTATATATTTATATTTAGTGACACATTTAATGATTCCTTTCAATTAATATTTTGCAATTTTTAAATCATTTCTTGACAACAGGGGGGGCTTGGAGGGGAAATATTTTGATTCCTTGACTGGTTGGGGGGGGGGGGGGCGATTTTTACATGTTTTGATCAAAGAAGCCCGGACTTTATTCTGTAACAAAGAAGAACAAATGTGCGCAATTTTCTACTCTCCCGATGGTTGAAAAAAATCACATTACAGTATATTGTTTTAATTGCTATTACTACATCATAACACAGATGTAGTAAATTCTACTCCAGCTGAGGTATGGCACATACAGTCTGTGGTACACAAGTCCCTACACACAGACATGATATCATCTGTACAACAGGAACTGGGAGTGGACCACATCCCTTTACACAGCTACCAGAGTACACAGTTCTATATACAGGCCTACTTTCTATACTGTAATCTATACTCCTTACTACTCTATCCATCTTTTTCTTTTCTTTTTTTCTCTGCATTTTTTACTTGCAAGCAGTTTGTGCACATACATGCAGGGGTAGACACTAAAGCTAGCCTGGGAGCCAATGGCCCGTAATTATGGGTCCGGGCCTGTAGTTTCTTCAAAATTACCTTCCCATGAGCCCAGGTGGCCCACAGGAAATTTTGATATTCAAAAAAGAGGAATATAGTCATGTGATATGTCGTTGGAAAAAGAAACATGTAAGCAAAAATGAGGCAATATATATATATATGTATATATAAATACATTATATATATATATATATATATATATATATATATATATGATTTTGTCATTGAAAAAGCAAAATCTATTCCCTTGCCCACACCCCATAGATTTTTGGAGCTACGGGCCTGGGTGGCCAACAGCTGGGAAAGTTAGTATCTATTTTGGGCAGAAAATCTTTCCTCCAGGGGATGGTTAGTTGCACCAGTTGCACAACTGGCATGAATTTCTCGGTCTATTCTGTCTGTGGTAGTGAGCGAAACGTCAATAGACTTCGCTCCACAGTTCTACACCCGCCTACTTTCTATCTCTAGCTGAGAGAGTGTATCCATCCCATATTCTTCATCAACTTTTTCTTTTCTTTGGTGCAACCATTTTAAGTTAGGCACAAGCATACATACATATGATAAGGACAATGACCTGACCATAATTTATTTACCATCCCTGAATGACATCTACTAAATCTGTTTACATTACAGAGAGATCTACTTTATCATGTTGTATGTGACTTATAGTATTCATCCATACACAGTCACCAGCCACCATTCAGCATACACAACCCGTTCCGGAGTTGACCCCTGTTTAGCCGACCAATCACAGGCCTGAACATGAAAGGACAAGATCAGCGACATCGGAAGCATGCATAAGGCTGTGTCTCACGACCTTGGGACAATGTTTTTGTCTCTGACCGGGTGCCGTCTCTGACCAGGTGACATCTCTGACCAGGTGCCGTCTCTGACCGGCTTGGCTTGATAAGGTCAAAATACTAACAGCAGGGGGCTAATTATAATTATAACTATGATTATATAACAACCCCCATAACGTTTTTCCAAATCCTTATATATATGAGTATAATTCTTTTTAAAACACCTTTTTCTGACACGTGGTCAGAGACGGCAGCCGGTCAGAGACAGCACCCGGTCAAAGACGGCACCCGATCAGAGACAAAAACATTGTCCCAAGGTCGTGAGACACAGCCATAGACCGCATGGGGAGTGTGGGGGGGAGGGGGCAGGCCATGTGACTGGGGAATGATGGTGACATCGCATGAAACAGGGGCAGGATTCTTGAAATTAGAGATAATGTGTACAAAGTTAAAAAAAACGTATGTATGCAGTGACGGATCATGGGTTTTGAAAACAGATTTTGAAAAAAAGCTTTGAAACAGGGGACACTGTGTTAAATCAATATGCAGCCCTTTAATGAGCCAATAATTGATGAAGAGATACATATATATATATTTGTGTGCACAAGCATATTCAAAGATTTCAAGGCTGTGTTTCACAAAATCGATACAAATGGAAACTCTATGACTGGCACACCTCTATGACCGGCACACCTCTATGACTAGGCTACTCTATATAATTACTTTTTTGTATTAGCAAATGATCTGCTGATTTTTGAACACTATGTTACTGAAAAATTAATCATTTTCTTTTTACATATTCCATTTCTAAATTAGATAAGCTACCCCTGGGGCAACAATTCCATGGATTTAGAGTTAAGAGTAGCGACCAACCTCAAATGTTTTTAATTTTTAGATTATTATTTTTTCATGGGCTACCCAAGCACCCCAGTAGCTAAATAGAAAGGCTACCCAAGCGCCTAATTGGCTTATAAGTCTATGTCTAAAAAATGTATTAGGTAAAGTAGTCACAAGTTTACTGACATATGTAAAGTGTTGATGTTCATGCTGTTCCTGTTGTAATACCTATATTGTAATATTACTTGTTACCGGTACTTAGGACCTGTCTAAACCCGCGAGGTAATATCACCATTGTACATATCACCAGAAAATTATTATTTGTTGATACCTGGTCACCATGGAAACCAACTCATAATGTGATCATTTATAGTACCTCAGTCAACTGCATATTCATTATAAGCATCTTTGCCTGATGAAGGTTCATAAAGGAACCGAAGCGTAGCAACATAAGATCAAACCAACAAAAAAACTCCAAAAAATGACTGCAAAAGCTAAGACTTCGAATAAAAACTGAAAAATTAATTCCTTGTGTTGGGTTTTGTGTGATATAATTATTTATTACATAAATCTTTAGAATTTAAACAGTCAAAGCAAGGTCCTCTTATCTGCCAAAAAGTATTATCCAAAATTCCTTTGTGAAAAACTATTTCCCCACGAACCTAACCTAATAATAATATCATCTTGGCCTGAGTAGGTCGGGTTAGGTACTACGCACGTATGTGTTATCTGCCTCTCTCAGAGACAGGATGTACGTGGCATGATTTCACCCCTGACGTCTGCTTAGGAAACCAAAAGTGCTGACACATTTTTCCGGTACTTATATCATCATTGTGGTTTATGTATTGTTGTAAGGTTCTGCGTACCATTTTGTGTCAAATAACTTTTTCAATGGAAAGCCACTTAATAGTAGCATTACCAAAGCATAATTGCCAATGTCATAGATTCTCAAATCCCCTGTGCTATCTGATGGACCATGATGTGGGGATCACAGATCTTTTGGAATTTTAACTCTATCTTTATTACTTTTGTTTTTATTCAATAAAATGTGTCGTGATATCAGGGTATATTTTGGAGATAACTGTAATAGATATATACAAGGGTAGGCGGACCCCTGAAATGACACTTTTTCCAAAATTATGAAGTCCAATCGATTATAAAACCATTAATATTGTAAATGCATTTACAAAAAATCGGATGTAGGGGTAAAAAAGTATGTAGATAATAAAAATCATATTTAAAATTGTCTAAAGTTATTATTTATCATACCATGGCAGCCATTTTGAATAATTGATTAGGTCAAACGTTATACCTCGGGATCATAAACTGAGTCAAAACCAGTATAAAACCACAAATATTGCAAATACATGCACCAAAATTCAAATCTATGGATAACTTAGTGCGCTGATAATGAAAATGACATCTAAACTCTTCTATGATTATTATTCATGTGACCATGACAGCCATTTTGAATAATTAATTAGGCCAAATACAATTATTCGCGACCATATGTTGGCTATGAACTGTAAATAAAGAGGAAAACATACTCACTAAGGGAGTGGTCATTTTTTAACAACAGGGGGGGGTGGTGGGTTTCCGCGGGGAGCGCGCTAAATTTTTTACACCCCCCGGTTGAGGGGTCAACATTTTTTACCCCCCTCCCTTAAGGCGAAAACAAACAGGACGCGCGGACGGAAATTGCCATGGTGACGGGCGCGTAGAGCGTAAGAAATGCCCTTTGAGGCGTTGTCTACGCGGCTACGCACGGACGTATACGCGCCCTGTATGTTTCCGCCTTTACGGCTGAAAATCGCCTCGCGCGCGGGCCCTTTGAAGCATAGTAACGCGCGAGCTTTTTGGCTCAAAACAGGTTAAATTATTTGACCCCCCCCATGAGGGGTCCAAATTTTTTCCCCTACCCCCCCCGGTCAAGGGGTCCAAATTCTTTTGCCCCCCCCTGTTGTTTAAAAACGATCACTCCCTAACTAACTACCTCCCCTCTCGTTGAGCTGCCTCACACGAAATCATTCTTTAATTGTTTTTAGGGGGAAAGGTGCAGGGGCAGATCCAGGGGGGGTGCAAGGGGCGCGCGCCCCTCCTATTTTTTTGTACATTTTAATTTAGCTGGTTCAACACCCTCAATGCTGTAGGTATTGCAGCGCCCCCCCCCCTTTCCCAAATTCCTGGATCGCCCCTGAAGGTGGGGGGGGTGGGGCTGAAAAATGTAAACCTATTGCATTGATCACTGTGGCAAGAATTGGGGCCTATAGTAGATTAAGTATCATCTCTCACGGGCTGCGCTCTCGCTGGCTGCCGTTTAGAGATTGACGTTACCCTGTTGAAAATCCTGGAGTAGGAGAGGGTTGCCAGGGCAGCTTTGCCATGACAACAACCCACGTCATATACACGTCAAGATTGACGTATTGGTTGGAAATCCATTAATTACACATTTAATATGCTCCGATCACATATGTTTTGGTGTGATCGACCTTGGGTAAGCTTTATTCTATGCAATAAGCACAAAATGTATGCAGAAATTTGTGTTCCCTTTGTGATCGAGCACTTACTCCACTTTTGAATGGGCCTTCCCAAGCAGCCCTGTTCGGGAGAGGATCGGACGAGCAGACAGGGCTGCTTATAGAGGCTAGGCCTATAGTTGCACCTCAGCTGAGCCAGGCTCGGCAGTCAGATATAGGAGAAGGTGCCCTACTACTGAGGTCATACAATGATACAGTGTCTATGCTTCAAATGGCAGGGACTGCATAATAGCATCACCATTTTTTCAGTTAAAGTGAGATAAAGTCAGTTCCAAATGCATTTTCCAAAAAGAAACTTCACTATGGCATAGGTCATGCCATAATGAAGTTATCCCCACACAAGACCAATTCCCATGGAACCCTTTTTTGAAAAAATGTACTATGCTGGACCCACCCTCAATATGGAAAAAGACCGGTCCGTCAGTCAGAGTGGATCTCAGCTCAGAGCAGACGCTCGGGAGGCCAGAAACCTTCAAGCAAAAGCAATTCCCGCAAAGGTTAAAAACAACTTATCAATACAATTCTTGTACCAGGTGAAAGCTTATGATGTATATTTTCAGCTTAGTAGTATAGTATGTATCGGAACGGGACTATAGTTAAGTACTGTTTATTACTCAATCGACATGCAGCCAATCAGAGGCCTCCATTTGGTCACGTGACCGGAAGTGACCTACTTAGGGGATTAGTGGTGCATTCTGGGTAACCCTGCAGCCAATCAGAGGCCACCATTTGGTCACGTGACCGGAAGTGACCTACTTAGGGGATTAGTGGTGCATTCTGGGTAACCTACTGACCTACTTAGGGGACCGGAAGTGACGTCATATGACCTAATTTAGGATCACGTGACCGGAAGTGACCTGATGAGTCACGTGAGCGGAAGTGACGTCACATGACCTAATGGCCGACCGGAAGTGAGTGACCTCATTGAGGATCACGTGACCGGAAGTGACTTGATTGATCACGTGAGCGGAAGAAGAAATTTTTTGTTTAGGAAGTGAGGGTCTTTAGGATCACGTGACTGGAAGCGACGTCGTCACATGAGTGACGCTTTAAGAGACTGCGCGACTTACTAGTAAAAGAAGACGTATGAAAATAAAAACACAACAATATTTTATTTTATTTTTTTTATTTATTTTTTTTCAATCTTGATAAACACTCTATTTTTGAAAAGATGCACACGCTTATTTTTTTTTTTTTCATATCTCTAAAGGACTCGTTGTCACACCGTCAGAATGCACGCGACGCTTATAATACAAGTAGCGCACGCCGTCTTTCTCTATGGTGTAGGTGACCATTTTGTTTCGCACCACTTTGAAGTTTCTATTTACAGCAATGAGAGTTTTTCGTTGGCGAAGAACATCCAAGAAGTCGTCTGGTTCCTGAGGGTTTTGTTTCTTCTGTACGCCTTTTGCACTCCATTTTTTGGATTTTCTTTCACCGGTGTCGCTGACTCGATCGTAGCAAATGTAAGTCTTAGGGTTGAGACTTAGGATCCCGTCACCTTCCCACTCCGCTTTCATAAGCCCCGAAGTTCTCAGATCGTGAAGGTACCGTCTCTCACAACATCCGCCGGGCGGCGGACACCATTCTCGCACTCTTTCCGTTTTTGTCTTCACGAAAAGCTCTAAGTGATCGTCGCACACCGCTGTCGGAAGCCACTTTCGTTTCTCTCTGAAGTACGTCTCTCTCAGGCGAGGTTTGACTAGGTCATCCAACGTGTCACCGCTGAGAGCCATGTAAAGACTGTCGGTGTCCATTTGACAAAGGGCATAATCGCGCCGATCGACGAATCTATCCAAGAAGTCGTATGTGAACTCTAACATTTTCAACTTCGCGTACTGGTATACCATGAACCCTATTTGAATAGGGAGGTTGTTGTTGACTGTTTTCGGTTGTAGTTCGACTTCAAACAGATCGGAACTCAACTCGGACGCCTTTTTGAAGCGCCACGAATTGGCCAATAGTTCGAACTTCCGACTGTCAGTGTATCTCATCGCCGTGTGTTTTTCTTTGTTGCAGATTGTTTTACCGTACTCAGCGTTTCCCATTAACTTGTAACAGTCTGACAGAATTTTCTCGTTCTCGTTCACGTCGCCACGTCTTCGCGCCGCCGTTACTTCGTCCGCGAAACCGGCAAAGGAGCGTTTAGGTAGGTATTCTACCACCAGCTGCACTTTGGTGACTATCAAACCGTGCTCTAAATACCACTTGAGAAGCGGCGTTCCCAAGAGAATATTTTTTCCGTGGTAACTCCCTATCAGACATCTCTGAGGCGTGTTCAACAGCTTTTCTTCCTGCGCAAAGTCTGACATGTGAGGTCCTATGTCCGATTTTGAAACGGTCGCGTTCTTGAAAACGGGGGTCATTTCTTCGAAGTAGTCTCGTAGGTGAGGCGGCGTAGTGATGTCCACTTGAACTAAACCGAACATTTTCTCCTCTTTCACAGCGGAAAGGATGTCGCTCTCGCTCATCGCGTTTCGAGACACTTTCAAAGCGTCAACCTTCCAGCGTTGTTGGGAGGCCTTGACCCGCTCATCTTGACGCTTCATCTCTCGCCATTCGCACTCCCACACGACGACCAGCTTGTGACCTAGCGCTTTCAAGTAAGCGCTTACTCTGGTCGTTCTGTCGCGTCTCTCCTCTCTCAGTGAAGCGCACTGATATCGGTGCGACGGTATGCACTCGTGAGCGTGGAACCAACACCCGTGAAACTGGAAAACCGTATTAGAGGCCGCGTGAAACCCGTCCACGGGAATTCTCCGACAGCCTACAACCATCTCGCCGCCGTTCAAAGCGTGGCGCAGTTTCACGTCGCGGTCGTGCTCTACGAAGCGTAACCACTCCAAAGCGCTGTGAGAGTTTCTTTGCCTAATTTCGGGCTTGAACTCGGTCTCGGGCCGTCTCACCGCGTAATAGCCCGTGCAGTGCGCTTCGCTCATGCAGCGCAAGTACAGAGAGTTAGCGTCTAGTCCTAGGATGTGTTGGCACGGTCTCGCTTCTTCGCCGTACTTGTGCTCCCTTATCCGCGTGGTGCCCTTCTCGTGAAATCTATGGAAGATGATGGAAGGACCGCCGACTAGATTTTCTTTGATCAGAGCGTGGAGGACGGCGTCGAACTGGGGGAACGTTGTGAACGCGTCTTCTAGGTTTTGGAAGAGGAACCGTAAAGTCAAACCGGCGAGAGAAACTCCGTCTTTCAACATGTCAATGCCGCGATCTTGGAAAAATTTAGCGTGATTTTTCAGAGCTTCTATGAAAGGTTTGACGTCTTTGTTGTTGTAGTGGATCAAGTAGTCTTCCATAGTTTGCATCTTCTCGTCGGACCAAACTTTCTGACATGGGGCGTAGTCGGATTCGGACATTTTGATGCCCGTCAGCTCGCTGTCGAAAGCCGATCTCGGTGGCAGCGTTCTGTTTGCCAGTTTCCTGGTAGACGTCATCCATTCGTAAGGAAAGTGACCTTCTTCTTCGTTCCTGGTGAAAGCTCGCAAATAGGTCGCGTAGTTGTAACCGGGTGCCAAATAGTTGACTACGTCCAAGAAAACCGTGTGCTGTGTGTAAACCGCCAAGTATTGATTGCTTCTCTTTATGACGCTGAATTCTTGGTTTCTTCGGTCTCCGGAGGCAAAGAACGAGTGAAGGCGTATTTTGATCAGGTTCAAGTCGTAACGCCCCGAGTTGAAGCCCACGACTGGAGCTTGACGGATGTATCTCAGAAGACGCTTCTTCAGTTGAACTAACGGGTGTCTAGTCTGAGCCGCAGCGAAGCCGCCTGGAGAAGGGGTGAACGTCGCCTCCTCCAGCAGGAGAGCTTCACCTATCGCCGCATCTAACTTCGCTAAGGTCGGTCGGTAAAGTTCTAGCACAGCTTCCCCGATGACTTTGGCGTTCTCGTTTATGTGATTTAAAACTCGGTCCAACAAGGGGTCGGAATCTGCGTCGGATTCTCTGACGAAGCAGACGGGCCCCTCCCACCCCGGAAAGTCGGATGCGACGCTAGCCGACAAAGGGACGTGATCCCACAGCAGGGACACGTGTTCCGTCGACGGTTCTTTGCACGGTCTGAAGAAAGCCTCGAAATCGAAGGCGATCTTGTAAGGGTAGATTCCGGAATGTCCGTCGGGGGGAAAAATGGAGAAGTCTGCTAGCGCTTCGAAAATTGTTCTCGAATTTTGGTAGATGCCACCTACGTAGCGCAACTTGACTTGTCGGCAAGAGGAAAGCTGGTTCCTGTGTCTCTTCAGCAAGAACTCGGTGGTGAACGCCGCCTTACACTTGCAACATTCGTATATGCCCGCGTACGCGTTGAAGTCCGTGACGAGAGAGACGTGCAAACCGCCTTTCGCCGTCAGGTGTAGGTTGACTTTACCTCGGGCGGCCAGAGTTCTGGAAGGCGGTCTGATCAGAGTAACGCGTCTTCTCAACTTCCGCCCCGGCACTTGACGCGACGCGGTGTAAACCGCTATCTGTACGTCAAACAAGTTCTCTAACGCGGGTAAGTCGCGGATGTTCAGACCCGGAAAGGATTCAGGTGTGGCAGCGGGACAGAACTGACGTAACAAATCTGAAGCGCGCTTGCTGGTGTTGTATAAGTGAAAGGAAATGCAGCGGAAGATGCAGAGGTTGTCCTTGTTGGGAAAATCTAACACGCCGCTTCTCTTTCCAACTCGACCGGCCTGAGTGATCCTACCGCCTATGGGGAATTCCCCCGGTCCCATGTAAACGCAAATGTTCAAATTGGTAGGAAAAAGAACGTGCCACTTGGTGTCAGCGTCGCAAAGTTTCCGTACTTCCTCCCAAGCGACGGTGTTTTCCATCTTTGAGAGGAGCTCTTCCAAAGTTTCTGAATTAGTTATAGTAGGGAGCGGTTGTATGAGAGTTGCGTTGTTCTGGGAGGCGTGAAAGTAGCGCAGTTTGCTCTTGTGTTCTCTGTGTTGTAAGAGTAAGCCTACCGAGAAACCCACTTTGTATCTGAATCTTTGTGTCAAGTGAATGCGACGCATAGTATCTACAGCGTCACTCAACTCGCCGGTTGGTAGCCTGAAATTTGTTACACTCACGCGAGTCCCGTGCATCCTGACGGCCGTTTGTATCGCAGGCCAATTCGCCGTGAACGTTTCCTCCCCGTTCGGTACAGCACATATGCGCGGAGGGACGGTCACCCCGTCCAGAGATTCGCGTCGACAGGCGATCTTTCGGCAATCGCCTTCGCCGCATAGAGGGCAAAACTTAGGTACTACTCTACAATTTTCTACGTGTCTCTCGTGGTTGTACGGTCTTTTAAACATTTTGAAACACTTTTCGCATACGTACTGTGTCATGTTTTTTTTCACTCAGTTACCAACTACTTAGCCGTCTAACTATCTATCTATCTATCAATCTATCTGTCTATCTATCTATCTATTTATCTTTCTGTCTGCTGTCTGTGTATCCGTCTGTCTGTCTCATACAGCGTACTGTGTGTGTGTGTGTGTGTGTGTGCGCGCGTGAGCGTTGAGCGTCTCTCATTCCGAATCTATGCCGAGATATTTCAGAATGATCTCTGTTTTGTCATCCAACTCTTTGAGCGCTCTGGCGGACAGCGTCACTCCCTGCTGTGTGGGTTTTTTGTCAGGACCTTCGTACTTGCGCACGTGGACGAGGTTCTTACCGCTGTAGTAGCTCACAGCTGCGTACACTTCGCCCTCCTCATCCAGCACTGCGAACCAGGGGGTGTGATTAGGTTTTCCTTGCGCGGCCGCTGTGTCGCGTATGCGCACCACTGCGCGGATATCGGCGATGCGTGCTATTAGCTCGCGCAGCGCGTCGGCCGTGAAGTGCACTCGCTTGCTTCTGGTCAGAGACGCCTCTTTCACCTGGCCGTCTTTTGTGTAGCGCGGCCTCCTAGACAGTCTAGCCACGTCCTCCCAGATCTCCAGCGTCAAAGCTCCGTCTAAGCAGAACTCTAACCCGAGAAGACGGGAGAAGGTTTTCTCTGCTTCTTCTCGTCCATCTCGTTCTTTTTCTTGTATTTTTCTCTTCTTACTAGGCCTTGTTGTTCTGGAACTCACCTTAGAACGTTTCACACCCGCAGGATGAGTAACACCATCAGCGTGAGCTGAATCAGCAGCAGAACCGATAGCAGGAGCAGCGTCAGCGCTGGTGGTATCCGAGGCCTCGTTGTTGGAACAGCGCAGCCACACGCCGTCGGTGCTGAGTGTAGCGGTAGAAGATGAAGCACCGCCGCCCTCGTAAGGTGGCGGTGAGGGCAGTCGCCACGGACCGGACGGGACGCTACTAGTGGAGGAAGTGAGGTCGAAAGGTCGAAGAGGGAAGCCGAAAAACGTACCGCCCACCCCTTTCCCTTCGGGTTGTTCGTACGCCTCGTCGTCAGCGTCGTTCTCTGTCTCACCCTGTTGCTGCTGCTCCTCCTCCTCCTCCTCTTCTTCTCGGTTTAGGGGCTGAGTGTCCGAATAGCTGTCACTCTCAGCGCGAGCGGCGTCGAGGGCGTCGGTCGATGTAGTGGTGGAGGAGAGGGGCTGTGCAACGTGCGGCAGGTCATCAAAGTCATCAACAGTAGTGGGGAGGTAAAAACCCGGTTGCCAGTACTGCGCTGTGCCAGGAGCGTTGTCGTCAGTAGTAGTAGCGGTAGCAGCAGGTGCAGCAGAAGCAGCAGCAGCAGCAGCAGCAGCAGCAGCAGCAGCAGCAGCAGACGCAACAGTAGCAGGCGCAGCAGCCTCAGCAGGCGCAGCAGTAGCAGGCGCAGCGGTAGCAGGTGCAGCAGCAGCAGCAGCCGCAGCAGGCGGGGCGGCAGTAGCAGCGGCAGCGCGCTTAGCAGCAACGTGTACCGTCGCGA
Source organism: Harmothoe impar (assembly GCA_947462335.1). NCBI lineage: Eukaryota > Metazoa > Annelida > Polychaeta > Phyllodocida > Polynoidae > Harmothoe > Harmothoe impar. Next base: position 314,797 of record OX381718.1, on the reverse strand, counting down.
GTGTAACAACGTCGCTAGCACGACAACTACTACCAGTAGTACTACTACTACTACTACTACTACTACTAGTACTACTACTGCTACTACTACTGCTACTACTACTACTACTGCCGCGAGCGCTCGCTACAGCGGGAGGGTGATAAGACCAAGCGGCTGCGGCGGTAGTCTCATTTTCAGTAGCAAGAGGAGGCACTGACGCTAAACGAGCGCTGTTCCGCGTAGTCTTCTTGTTCTTGGACGGCGCTAGGTGTTGTCTTTTGCTCATGGTGGTGACTGTAGAGAGCAGCAAAAGAATGAGTGAGTGAATGGAGGTTTCCAGACCCCTTATATACGCCTTCTCGCTTCTAGAGCTAAGCTACTTACTGACCCTGTTCAGCTGCCGCCGGCTGGCCGGCGGCCATTCACAAAGAGAAACAAAAGACATAAGGCATGACGTTTTCAGCTGGATCCCTTTCCCCCCTTTTGAGAGATCGACTGTCATGAGCTAAGCCGCTTACCACCCTGTTCAGCAATTCAACGCGCATTAGCTGTATAAAGGATTAAGCGGTTGCTGCCGTCGACTGACCGGCGGCCATTCACAAAGACATAAGGTATGACGTTTTCAGCTGGATCCCTTTCCCCTCTTTTTTTTTTGAGGGATCCACTGTCATGAGCTAAGCCACTTACCACCCTGTTCAGCCATTCAGCGCGCGTTAGCTGTATAAAGGATTAACGGTGATGAGCTTAGAGTGTGTATACAAAAAAAACTACAGGAGGCGTGTGGCGTGAAGCAGGACCCCCCTAAGACGAACGTGTCTGTCTGTGAGTAGAGGCGTGTGCATGTGGTGAGCGACTTAAGTGTAAGACAAAAAAAAAATCACCACCTCCTGCCGTGGTGAGTAGACCGGGCCGGCCAGGCGGCGGCCGGCTAGTTCAATAGGGAGGGGTGACAGCTGACTAAGGCTGTGCATGAAAAAAATCCGATTTTCACCTGACCTCTGACGTTTGTTACAATGAATGTCAGAGGGAGGGAGACGTCCTCAGGTAGGGGGTAGGAGGTAAGGCTATGGATGAGGAAGAAACACCGTTTTCAGCTGGTCTCCACGGATAGCGATGACACACCCCTCGTCATCTAAGCTCTTAAGGAGCGGAGCGGTTGAAAAAGCGTCATGCGGACAGGTCGCTACACAGCTGGAGTGCTGTTGGAAATGGGATTAAACTCCCTCTGTATAAAAAGCTCTGATTTCTGTTGGAAAAAAACCATATCGCCTCTGACCACAGTAACGTCTACTACCACCACCGCCGCCACCACCGCCGCCGCCGCCGCCGCCGCCACCGCCGCCGCCGCCGCCGCCGCCGCCGCCGCCGCCAAGACGAGACGAGATGGCTCAAGCTATTCCACTTTCAAGCTCGCCTTCACCGCCTTGTCCACCTGAAAAAAAGTTAATGCGGCTTGACGACGTGAGACGCGCGAGGCAGACCGATGGGGAGAACAGAGAGGTAGGACAGCGGCGGTTAGCCTATAGCGACGCCTTGCTTCGTCAACTAGGTAAAGAGTTGAGCGGCTGTTGGAGAGAGTTGGGCAGTAGCTTAAAAGTTACCGCCGCCCGTATGGATGCTCTAGTAGAGCGCAGTGTCAAGACACCGGAGGAGCTGTGTACGGCGATGTTCCGAGTCTGGTGGGGTGAAACCCCGCATCGTCATAGATGGGGAGAGCTCGGTCGCGTCTTCACCCGCATTAGACGCGTGGAACTGTTGGCTCAGTGGATGTCCCTTCTCCACAGACAGGGGTTGGATTTCGAAAACCCCGACTCGCGCGCGATGCATAAGCACTTGGGCACCCTCGGCAGACGTCTAGGTAGCAGGTGGAAAGAGGTGGGGGACCATTTAAAATTGTCGCCTGAGAGGTTAGATAAGATCGCTGAAGAATGCGAATACGGAGGAAGTCCCGCTGAGTGGGCCTTCCGAGTGTTGAAAATGTGGCAAGATGAAGCTGACGGTGCCGGCGGTACACCTTTTGAACTCCTTCGAGTGTTGACTGAGGACATGGGAAAGTTTGACCTCGGCATCGCGATATTACTTGACTTTATCAAGCAAGAAACAACGAGAACGACGGACATGTGAATTGTTGTGTTTTATTTTCATACGTCTTCTTTATTAGTAAGTAAAAAAAAAATATCATAACAATTAAGACGCGCGCCCTCTTAAAGTGTCACTTCCTCCAGTCGCAGCTGATCGCCTCATCGAAGCACGTGATAAACAAAAAAAAACGAAGAGACACGCTTCTTCCTCTCGAGAGGAAGAAGCGTGTCTCTCGATTGAAATCTTTTTCTTTTCTTTTTTTCTTAAAAGAGACAAACGCCCCTTAGAGTGCCCCCCCACCCCCCTAGAGTGCCCCCCTCCCCCCTCCCCCCCTCCCCCCCACCACTCGCCCCATGCATCCTAAAAGCGCCCCCCTCCCCATGCATCTTAAAGGGGCCCCCCTCCCCTTCCCTCCCCTCCCCTCCCCTCCCCCCCCTTTATACACTCTAAAGAACGCTTCTACCTAGTTCAATAAGTCACTTCCAGTCGCTCGTAAAACAATAAAAAATGAAAAAAAAAAACAAACTTATATCGTAGTGTTTTTTATTAGTTTACCGAAAAAAATAAGAGACTCGCCTCCTTCTCCTCCTCCTCCTCCTCCTCCTCCTCCTCCTCCTCCTCCTCCTCCTCCTCCAAAAAAAAGATATCACATTTTAAAAAGCGTGACCCCTTAAAGACGCTCATCTCTTCATTAAGTCGCGTGACGTCACTTCTTCTTCTTCTTCCGGTCACGTGATCAATCAGGTCACTTCCGGTCACATGATCCTCAATCAGGTCACTCACTTCCGGTTGGCCATTAGGTCATGTGACGTCACTTCCGGTCACGTGACTCATCAGGTCACTTCCGGTCACGTGATCCTAAAGTAGGTCATATGACCTCACTTCCGGTCCCCTAAGTAGGTCATATGACGTCACTTCCGGTCCATAAGTAGGTCATATGACCTCACTTCCGGTCACGTGACCAAATGGCGGCCTCTGATTGGCTAACTAGGTCACGTGACGTCACCACTAATCCCCTAAGTAGGTCACTTCCGGTCACGTGACCAAATGGAGGCCTCTGATTGGCTGCAGGTCGATTGAGTAATAAACAGTACTTAACTATAGTCCCGTTCCGATACATACTATACTACTCAGCTTTTTACCTCTGCTTATTTCCGCAAAGCCTATATTATGAGCAGTTGGTGAAAATGCAAGTGTCTCTGGTTGCCAAATTCATGGAGCTGGCTTGGGTAACCGGACATTCATGGAAAAGACACCAAGGTGAAGCTGATAATGTCCTCTGATTGGCTAATATGGTTTTGGGATTATATGACATCATAGGATTCCCCCAAATGACCTAGAGGTGGAGGGCTTCCCCAGAAAGAGTGAAAAATACGGCCCACGCGTGGGTGGGAATCACGTAGCGCACCACCTCCAACGTCCGCGCGTAGGCCCTTTGGTAATGCTATTAATAGATATAATACAAAAGTCATTTGACAGAAGTAGCAAAATTACTCTAGGTGTAGTACATGTATACAAAGTCTAGATCAATCTGTGACTGCCATGTACAAAAGTATGGTGTTCAATGGTGAAAGGTTGGATTCAACAGGCGTTTTGCCCAAATAATCGCTTTTTGCCCACCCAGTCTTTGGTACAACTGCCTATGGTGTGGATACCCATGTCCTTTATCATGCGATGTGGCCCGGTAGGGAGTAACTTGCAAATACATCGTAGCTCACTAGAGTGCTTGGACAAACTTTTTGAGCATGTCTTATCTAAATCTTAACAATCAAGGCTATCCTATATAGGTCAATGTTGCAGAGGATTAATTTTAATATTATTTTTAAAATCTAAATTTTGCAGAGGATGCACATGTGCCCATATTAAAAAGGCCAAAAAGGTCTTAACACAATCTTAGAAATACGTTTTAAAGAATTTTTTAGAGACATTTTTAAGACTACAAGTGAACTTTATGATGATAGTTCAAAGGAAAAGAAGTTAAAAAAAACCGCTTATGTTCCATTCACATTCCACAGGTACTAGAATCTTAAAAAATGGAACTAATTTGAAAGATGCATCTAAATGGTCAATTCTATGTGCTACACAGTATTAGATGTAATAAGCGCACAGTGCACTTAAAAAATCTTTTAAGCCAAAAAAACAATAGCAAAATTTAATTCTAATAAGTGCACACCCCCACACCAATTTCCCTGTTTTTCTTGATTTTGCAGTCCTGTATCCGATATAAAAAGCACACCGTGCATTCCATTCAACAAAACATTCCATTACACAATTCTAATTGTTAAAGGTTCATTTGGGCTACAAACTTGACATATTTTTGGGGTCTTACAGTCTAAAATCAGCCCAAAAAAAGGGGTTTGCACTTATTAGGGGATGTGCGCTTGTTAGGTCAAATACGGTACATATAGTTCCAACATGTTTGTGTCAAATAATGTGTGATTTCAAATGTTTTCATCTGAATTGCTGTGAATGCCTTAATGAGTCAAAATGAGGTTGACAATGTGGTTCAGCAGATTAATGTGAAAAGCTATTGACAATATTTAAAACATGGTGATTTAAGGATGCCTTTAACTATATGTAAGATAGAGTCACTGACATGTTGCTGCTATGTGGAGGGTTAAGTGTCAATTTTGTCATTTATTAATATAATTTGACAGGCTAACAGTTATTAGGGCTGATCCTCCTGTGGCTTGTTCCTGTACGCACCAATCCATTATCTACATGTGCTGTAGTGTGTTACCAAGTTGGAGAATCTTATCTTTATGTTATAAGAGCCAATATAGATTAGATTAGGGATTATGAATTACTCTGCACGCTGTCACTAACAGACTATTATGCTGATTGAGATTAATTTATTAATTTGCCATTTACTGTAAATGGGTTTGGATATTGTTGTGTTATCAGAAAAGGGATGAGAAAAGGTGGCTTAGGCCAGAGCACCTTCGTAATTAATATCTAAACAACAATATTAACAATATAAAAGTTATGGAGTAAAAGAAAACAAGATGTCTGTACTTTGAGAATATGGAGGTGTACAAATGTCTATACACCTGGTTTAGTTAGTCCCTATGGGCATGAGTAAGTTCAATAATTTGCCAAAAGTGACTTGTGAGCCGCTGCTATGCTCTGGTTATTTCAACCGCAGGATCCTGTTTTTTCCCCTCACTTTTACATAGTAAATACATGTAGAGACCAACTGCTGTAATCTTGGAAAAATCGAGTGGTGGGAGGTAAAGAGGATGCCCTTTAAGAGGTAACCAACTTTCCTATATGTCACAGACACACCAAGTTAATGGGGGTGAACGACTAAATTCTACAGTCAGGGGTAGACACAAACTTTTTCAGCTCAAACATCTAGCAAAATTCCCTGTGGGCCACCCGTATTTCTGTAGAAAACTACGGGCCCGCACCCAAAATTACGGGCCATTGGCTCCCGGGCCAGCGTTAGTGTCTACCCCTGTACAGTGCAACATATTTTTGGGCTTAGTGCCATGAGGCACAAAGAATAAAAAGACAGTAACATGGCACACAGGTATTAATTTCTTAAAATCAAGAGGGGGACATGGGCATTTCATGAAACCAACAGGAGACATAGGGACCCTTCCTCCAGAGATGATTTATCGTCATGTCATGTTCTATCCGTATATGTTGCACCCACAATGTACATAAATAATATTGGACAATGTGTTCACCTATTAAGGTAACCATTAGTCTGCCACTGACACTTATTAAACAAGTGCCATCTACTTACAGAGCTGACTAAGTAGTATATTTATTATCAAGGATCACTCTAATTGGGAGTTTGATGAACATTTTTCTCTGAACCCCGCTTCCTACAGCATGTAATTCAAACAGCATTACTACAGTCTATATCATTTACTTGTCAATTTAGTCATTTATTAATATAATTTGACAGGCTGATTGGTTCTTAGGGCTGCGGCTTGTTCCTGAACGTACCAATCCATCATGTACATGTCCTGTAGTGTGTTTACCGTGCCAGTTACCATGTAGGATCTTTGTGTAATAAAAACCAATTAGCTGGTAATTTCTGTTAATATATTGATTATTGGTATAGATTAGATAAGGGATTATGAATTACTCTGCACATAGTCACTAACAGCCTATTATATTGGCTGATTGAGATTAATCCATTAATATGTCATTTACTGTGGTAGATAAATACGGTAAGAATGTTCAAACTGAACCAGTGTGTTCTTAACCCTCTAAGGGCCACCAAAAATATTAAATTCTAGCTATGGACGTAAATGGGTTTGGATATTGTTGTGTTATCAGAAAAGGGAATAGAAGAGGGGATTCAGGCCAGACCACCTTCATAATTAATATCTATACAATAATATCAACAATATAAGAGTTATGCATTAGAAGAAAACAAGATGTCTGTACTTAGGAATATGGGGGTGTACAAATGTCTATACACCTGGTTCAGTTTGTCCCTATCAGCATGAATAACATCTGCCATAGACCGGGCATGCAGAGATATTTAACCTTTAACGATGATATGCTGGACATAACAAGCTTCATGTGCATTCCTCTTTGTGATGCACCAATTCAACACGGGTATATAATTCCCTGAAACTGCATTGGTGCATAATGTTGACAATTCAGGAGAATACCAACTCTCTAGGCTTTGCAAAATGCATGAATGTAACACTAGCAAATGCGGTATTCATGTGTAAGGCTAACAAAGGACATAGTGCATGAAAGCACTCTGTGACCTCTAAAGGGTTAAATAGTTGTCTTTTCCAGTGTTGTAGACTCAGACACTGTATCTATATGGTATAATTCAGGAGCATGTCATGCTCTGTTCATTTATTGTGACCAGAAAATGGAACTAGAAGTTGACAAGGTCAATGCAGTGTGTGCAGAAATTGTTAGCTAATCCTGGATGCTGATTAATTGTCTTAATATATATACTAATATATGAGCAGCCCTTGCTTGATGTTGTGAGTTAGGACACATGTGACTCTACCACATCCCTGTACATGGCTGTAATGTAGTTCAAATGACCCTGGAAGGATGAGGCCAAACGTTCACATCTTTTGTCGGTATGATGTATGACTGCAGCACTAGGGAATCTCCCGAGCTTCATTGGTGTATCATGTAGGCCCTGCGCGATGGTTACAACCACCCATAGTGGCCTCATAATGCAGGTTAATGTAAAGCCCATAGGACAACCCCCCTTATAAGCCGAACCCTCAATTGGAGAAAAGAAAATATGTCCTCCGTGAAAGAGGTTTAAAAATAGTTTTCTATTTAAGATGATGTATTTAAACCCCAACTTTATGCCGATCTCCCCATTTAAGAGAAAGAATCGTGACCTGCTCTGTGTTGGTGCATCATGGCGAGTTACTCACCTGCTCTGTGTTGGTGCATCATGGCGAGTTACTCACCTGCTCTGTGTTGGTGCATCATGGCGGGTTACTCACCTGCTCTGTGTTGGTGCATCATGGCGAGTTACTCACCTGCTCTGTGTTGGTGCATCATGGCGGGTTACTCACCTGCTCTGTGTTGGTGCATCATGGCGAGTTACTCACCTGCTCTGTGTTGGTGCATCATGGCGGGTTACTCACCTGCTCTGTGTTGGTGCATCATGGCGAGTTACTCACCTGCTCTGTGTTGGTGCATCATGGCGAGTTACTCACCTGCTCTGTGTTGGTGCATCATGGCGGGTTACTCACCTGCTCTGTGTTGGTGCATCATGGCGGGTTACTCACCTGCTCTGTGTTGGTGCATCATGGCGGGTTACTCACCTGCTCTGTGTTGGTGCATCATGGCGAGTTACTCACCTGCTCTGTGTTGGTGCATCATGGCGGGTTACTCACCTGCTCTGTGTTGGTGCATCATGGCGGGTTACTCACCTGCTCTGTGTTGGTGCATCATGGCGGGTTACTCACTGGCCTGCAACATGCCTTAGAGAAACACATTAAGGAATTTGGTTTGAGTGAATGCCACTTAAAGTCGCCCCTTAACCCTTTAAGGGCGACAAGTTGCTAAAAGATGACATTTGGTATCATGATGCACCAATACAACCCCAGCAAGTTACTCGGTCAGTACTGGCCAGTGCTGCCTTCAAGCATCATACCCATCTGACGGGGTTGATACATTCCCAAAGAATCAGCATGGTACATTGATACAGCTGTGGCGAGTTACTCGTCACAGCTGCCATTCATGCATCATGATGGCAAATAACATAGTGTATCAAAGCAGTATGTGGACCTTAAAGGGTAAACCGACATAATGTCTACTTCCCACCTGTGGTTATCCAGTCTTCCCTTCCCCTTCTCCTACCCTGTACAGGCTAATCTCACTTTATTTAACCAGATATAACTAGACTTTACAATAATGTCATGCATATGGTCAATTCCCACGAAAATGGATCACAAAGTTGAGGGGGGGCTTGCAAATATAGCTTAGCTTTTTTGATAGCTTATCGATAACATATAGAGGAGTACAGTCACAGAATTGGGAACATTAATTCTTATAAATACCACATTGAATATCCATTATAAGTGGGAACTATGCATGGTGATGGGACCTACACACGGTGATGGACCAGTGCATCCATTAAAAAAAGATACATCTATAATGATGAACATGTCTCAGTTTATTCAACAGATCTATGATCAAACAATATATTTTCATTGAATGTACAAACACAATATGCCCTTTGGCATAAAAAAATATTTCAATTATGGACCTACGCATGTTGATGGACATACGCATGTTGACAGACCTACGCATGGTGATGGGACCTATACATAGTGGTTTTTTATATTAATGAGAGTTTTCCACAATATGTTAATGTTCCTAAGTATTGGTCCCCAATTTCTTGAAGTGAATATTGAAAGATATTGGTAATATTGTAGGGGCACGGATTCCCCGTACCCTGGTGGTAAACCCCCAAGGGTAATCTTGCTCCCCTCTGTACCATACCGATCCAGTAACGTGAGACACGGTCTATCTGATAGGACAAGGGGATGTAGCCCAGTGGTAGAGCAATTGCTTGGCAAGCGGAAGGCCCCGGGTTGGAGTCCCGGTGTCTCCGAAAACATCATTTTCGGAGAAACCGTGTCCCTCACAATATTATCATTTACCTGTTTTCCAATGGAATTTTATGATGTACCTACACACTGTGATGTACCTATGCACGGTCACTATTTGACTCTAATAGCTCACAAATTAATGAACATTAGTCCAACCATCATTAGATTTTTCTACCTAGCATCCTTATGGTATGGGAAATCTAACACACAAATATTTTTCACTAATCATTTAGGGTGTGTCTATTATCTAATCTAATGTGGACCTATGGACGGTGATGCCCAACATACCCCACTTTCTGTTTAATGTTATGTTAGAATTATTGATTTCTTTTACTCCTATTAGAAACGTACCTACGCAGGGTGATGCAAAAAGCTACACCACTTACTTCGTTTGTTGTTTGTAATTCATTTATTTAATCTGCACATACAGTAGGGCCAGGCCCTGTTTGTGTAATGCAGCTCATGTGCATGATTATCAGCGATGTTGTTCATGATAAAAATACATTCAATTTCCTTAAGGGATTAATTAGAGTCTTGGTATGATGATAATAAAATGAAAATACTTAACTATTTTACTTCATTTTGTATATTTCACAAATTTCTTACAAGGAAACAACACAGGTCACCCTAAATACCCTGAATTATTGTCTCTATATTTACCCATTCTACATCTACCCATATCTACTTAAAAGAATGAAGGCACATAGACAAAAGTAGGTACCCAAGAGTAGATATTGTTGGGATTTATGCAAATATACCTAGATTCCTCCCTTAAGAATATATCTAATTACGAGTCATTTGGACACTGTGATCCATTTTCGTGAGAATTGATCATATGTTTCACTCCAGCGCTGATGGAATGTAATAACTATGCCAAGGAAATATCATGCTACTAGATATAGATTTTAAAGCACTGTTGAAGGCTAGTCAGCAGGTTCCATACGGATCAAACCTGTTCATGCTACATTTCATTGACAACTCAAATAAGGCGCATCTCCCCTAGAATTAGGCAGCCTTATCCCATCCCTCCCCTCCTAATGGAGTGCTCATTCTTTTAACAACAGGGGCGAGGTCGGTGGGTTTTCATGCGAGCAGGCCAGAATCTTTTTGGGTACCCTGCACAACAGTAGTACAAATTTGTCCATGCCCCTCTCTTAAATTCAATGGGGCTGACCCCTTTTAGCTATAGGCCCAGGCTTTTTTGTTAAACGTGACCACCCTCCCCCGTTGTTAAATATTGACCATTCCCTAATCTAATGTTTGAACCTCCCACAGGGTCCTAGTAGATATACCCCTAGTGATGCAGACACCGTTGAAGTAGCCTCACCAATTACCCACCCGTATCAGTTGGATCCCTTAGACATTTAGAGAACAGCTTTAGCTACATTTTGATAGATGCCACATTTAAATCGGATTCTGCTAGCCAGAGCTGTGAATTTGCCAAGTAAACTGTCTTAGCATTTCAGGCACTGTTCAATATATTTATTCCGCGCACATTATCTACTATATATAAAAGGTAGAGGAGAAATAGGGGTTTCTAATGATAATCAATTCATTCCCCTGTGTTAATTGTAAGAGCCGCGGCTTTTGAAACTCTATATAGCTATTTTTGTGACCCTTCCTCCCGTACATACGGCCCTCAGGAGGCCTCCCAGCATGTGGACCCCCAGGTACCTCAGGGTAAGGTCGGGGTGGGGGGGGGGGGGGCAGAGTGTCCACACCGCCGTGGGGGAGAAAGCTGTCAAAGCTCTGCATGCTAGCCGCATTAACACCTATTGGAGGGGGTCCATGCGGGGGGTGCATTTCTATAGGGCATTTCCTCCAATAGATACCCCTTTTTTTCAAAGAATAATCGTGGATTATGATGCTTCTAGAAACAAAATAAAAACTGTTTTGTTATACTGATAGCATGGTGCATTGAGAAAACTAAGAATCATAACAATAAAATGTTTTTCTAATTTCTCTTTGGTAATGCTAGTTTAAGGATGCACTGCTCCGCTGAACACATTTACTTGCATCATTTTGTAAAGATATGTCATATTATTTTGATTGTATTTAAAGATACATATAAATCCATGAAAAGTAGAGCATTTATGGACAGAATAGGTCAGGGTACCCGACTCTATTAGAGAAAGGGGTCCCCTCACCTGGTCCTCTCCATTTTTTATGCATGAACAAGAGTAGTATAGTATGTATCGGAACGGGACTATAGTTAACTACTGTTTATTACTCAATCGACCTGCAGCCAATCAGAGGCCTCCATTTGGTCACGTGACCCCCTCATTTGCATAATTACGTAATAGGCCACGCCCCCTCATTTGCATAATTACGTAATAGGCCACGCCCCCTTGATCACCAGCCAATCAGGGGCCACCATTTGGTCACGTGACCCCCTCATTTGCATAATAGGCCACGCCCCCTTGATCATGTGACCCCCTCATTTGCATAGTAGACTACGCCCCTTTGATCACCAGCCAATCAGTGGCTTCCATTTGGTCACGTGACTCCCTCATTTGCATAATAATGGGTCACGTGACCCCCTCATTTGCATAATAGGACCACACCCCTTTGGTCACGTGACCGGAAGCGCTCTTTATTTGGAAAATAGGCCACACCCCCTTGGTCACGTGACCTGACCCCCTCCCTCATTTGCATAATATAGACAATAGACAGACTACGCCCCCCTTTTGGTCACATGACTTGGACTAGCTAATGGGAGGCTTCTATAAGGGGGGAGGGGAGGGGAGGGGGGGAGGGGGGCACTTTAAGATGCATGGGGAGGGGAGGGGGGGGAGGGGGGCACTATTTATGGGGTGGGCGGGCACTTGGGGGGGAGGGGGGGCCTTTGGGGTCTGCTCGGGAGAAAAAAAAAAAAATTATCTGATCTCTAGGGAATCGCTTCCTCCCTACCCCCCTTTAGGGGGGTAGGGAGGAGGCCAGTCGGAGGTGACTGTAGAGGAGTTTTTCGGTGACTTGATGACTTTCAAACGACTGTACTGATAGTTGATGAATTTGACTTTTTGACTTGAATATTTCTTGCGACTTTGCGAAAGCGACTTTGCGGCTCGTAGCCCCTTAAATAAAGAGGTGACTTTGTAACCTCAGGGGGGAGATCCTTCTACACCACCACAGAAAAAGATCTCGGTTGATTGACTGAACGCGGCGGGTATGAGTCATCATGGGGCCCTTGACGGGTGGGTCCTCCCCATGCAGCCGTATGTCGAATTTAAGAAATGCCCGTGTCACACGTCACTAAGGGAGAAAACGTTTTTTGAAAATATTTAGAACCCGAATTTGAGCATTCTGGTACATTTTTAAGGACCCAGACACCGCAAAGCCGGGTACAATCCAAGAAAAAAAAAAAAAAAATTGGCGAAATGCTTAGGTTTGAAATGGTACTTTTTCTGATGCACTCTTCGAACATTTTTTTTTCCTCATGTCACTATGGTCCATGTCACATGTCGGACTCAAGAAATGCCCCATGGCCCATGTCACTTAGATGTCCGTGTCCGTGTCGTCGTATCGATTTTTAAGAAAATGACCATGTCACCATATCGAATTTAGGGGTCTAGTGACATCAGCATGTCCGGCTATCCTCCACAAATTTAGCTCTAAAATGTTTACTTTTTTTTGGGGCCGATTTTTCATCATTTTAAAAAAACAATAGGCTGTTGAAATGTTTGCTGTTGTAAATAGAAACAAAAACAAAACAAAGCGCATGGTAAGATTATGTCACATTGCAGTCGCGGGTCCGCTCGTGGCTTATCCAGCCTCTTCGTGGATCCGCGACTGTCAATGTGATCATATACTAATCACCCGGCGTTTACAGTATTATATACTAAGGTATGAGACGGGTCCTACAGAAAAGGTGTCTAAAAAGCGCTGCGACCTGATTGAAATGACGTCAGCGGCGTCTGCTCGTCAGTGCCCGGCTGTAGCCCGTAGGACATGTCATTCTGCTTTTCTGGATGTTTTGAAATATTTTGATTTAACTGATAATACCTGATAACAAGCCTCTGAAGCAGTTTTTGATCGAGTACGTCTTCTCTACGTTTCCATCGATTAGCTGCTTCAGCAAAAAAAATCGCGCGCCTATTGTTTTTTTAAAATGATGAAAAATCGGCCCAAAAAAAAAGTAAACATTTTAGAGCTAAATTTGTGGAGGATAGCCGGACGGGTGGGTCCTCCCCATGCAGCCGTATGTCGAATTTAAGAAATGCCCGTGTCACACGTCACTAAGGGAGAAAACGTTTTTTGAAAATATTTAGAACCCGAATTTGAGCATTCTGGTACATTTTTAAGGACCCAGACACCGCAAAGCCGGGTACAATCCAAGAAAACAAAAACAAAATTGGCGAAATGCTTAGGTTCGAAATGGTACTTTTTCTGATGCACTCTTCGAACATTTTTTTTTCCTCATGTCACTATGGTCCATGTCACATGTCGGACTCAAGAAATGCCCCATGGCCCATGTCACTTAGATGTCCGTGTCCGTGTCGTCGTATCGATTTTTAAGAAAATGACCATGTCACCATATCGAATTTAGGGGTCTAGTGACATCAGCATGTCCGGCTATCCTCCACAAATTTAGCTCTAAAATGTTTACTTTTTTTTTGGGCCGATTTTTCATCATTTTAAAAAAACAATAGGCTGTTGAAATGTTTGCTGTTGTAAATAGAAACAAAAACAAAACAAAGCGCATGGTAAGATTATGTCACATTGCAGTCGCGGGTCCGCTCGTGGCTTATCCAGCCTCTTCGTGGATCCGCGACTGTCAATGTGATCATATACTAATCACCCGGCGTTTACGGTATTATATACTAAGGTATGAGACGGGTCCTACAGAAAAGGTGTCTAAAAAGCGCTGCGACCTGATTGAAATGACGTCAGCGGCGTCTGCTCGTCAGTGCCCGGCTGTAGCCCGTAGGACATGTCATTCTGCTTTTCTGGATGTTTTGAAATATTTTGATTTAACTGATAATACCTGATAACAAGCCTCTGAAGCAGTTTTTGATCGAGTACGTCTTCTCTACGTTTCCATCGATTAGCTGCTTCAGCAAAAAAAATCGCGCGCGCGGTCTAGTCTAGATGACGGAGTCGCTAAAGCTCTGTTTAGAGAGTGGAACTTGACCTTGACTATAGACTCAGTACTAACTGAACGCCCCGCTATGTCACTCCTCACGTGGGTATATGTACAAGCTCGGGTTCTTCACTTTACGGCTTGACTAAAACTGAGACGCGTCCATGATAAACTCTAGCCTTTTTTTCCTTTTCTAGGATCGAGAGAGAGATTTTAAATGGGGCGGTTATCTAAATAGCGTGGAACTAAAATCAGGCTGCGGCAGATAGTATCTCTGCGCACCTCAAGACTCAACGTAACTTTCACTCTCCAGCAGAAGTTTAGTTGTCACTAATGATGGGCGGCGACCGTCGTGCACCGGCGGATATTGGAGAGTGTTGGAGAGCTGAACCTTACAGACATATAAATCAATCGCTCTGGTGGAAATATCTCGCCATAGATTGGAACCAAATACTTATCTAATGGAATCGTTATCAGTTTTCAGTTTTCTTGCCGTACAAAATTTATTTCCAACTCTTCACGTGGTGATAGCTGAAGGTCGCTCGTCGTAGGTACGTGTGACTGGAACACCCTTTTTGGTTTTGGCGCGGGTTGACATCAGATTTGTACCGTACTGTCGCGATTAAGGGCTCTGAGGGAGCGCTTTTCAATTCGGTGAAGTTCTTACTCAGGAGCTATATACAAGCCAGGCGCTGGCGCTTATTCAAAGTCGCGATTTTAGTGCTTGAGAAAAAACATTTGGAGGCTCTTATACTCCGGCGCTTATACAAGACCGGCGCGCTTTTCAACACTAGTTGCTTTATCGCGACCGTACGGTATGACTTCGGTGTCACAAGGTCCCAAACTCCAAATAAGGAAGTGAAACGACGTCGTCTGTCTACCTCGTGCGCGTCATAGCGTCGTCGAAAATAGTGTGACGTCAGCATCTCTCAGGCGGCTAGGAAGTCAGTTCGACAAAATGGCTCACGGAGTGAACTTCGTGGCCGTTTCTCGATCTATGATCGATGCGGCCGTGGAGAAGGAATTCGTAGCCGTGCTACAGAGAGAGGAGGCGGAGAGACAGAACTTCGTGGCCGTTTCTCGATCTATGATCGATGCGGCCGTGGAGAAGCAGTTCGTAGCCTCGCTACAGAGAGAGGAGAGACAGCGGACTGCTGCTGAAGCAGAGGGTGTGGTGGATGAGCTGATCGCGAACGTCACTGATCAACTCATCCGCCAGTGCGTGGAGCAAGTCAAGCAGCAAGTCTGCATGGAGGAAGGACTACCGCCCGCCGTGCTTGAGGAGCTGCTGAAGGACTACCACACGTTATGACCACGCCCTCCGCTTCAGCAGCAAGGTCCCTGCGACCCTCTCTCTCTACCAAACGGTCCTTTTAAGGACCAACCACTGATCACAAAAGTTGAAAATCAATCTCAATATAATATACGCATCAGAAAAACCCCTAATACGCTCTACACTGAAACCCTGTTGAGTAGGTAGATCGAGTTGGGCTTTTTTTGTGTTTTTTTTTTTTTAGGAAGGGCAATCAGGTCATCGTGTGGAGATCATCAGGTGTCCTGTGTGTGTGTGTGTGTGTGTGTGTGTGTGTCTGTGTGTGTGTGTGTGTGTGTGTGTGTGTGTGTGGCCTTATAAATCGGAGTTAGGGGCTTAATCGTGTGTCTGTCGGCACCTTAGGGGCTTAGTTTGGATTTTACAAACTTTGCTCAGATGATCCTTAGGGGCTAAGCTTTCATCTGAGACCTACTTTAAAAATTAAGCCCCTAAGTCATAAACTCCACTCAGAGGAGTCTGTACCCTCCATGTCTGTACCTATACCATAAGGTGGTGCCCCCTGGTGGGAAGCCCCTAAGGTACAAACACTGGCCAAGCCCCTAAGGTACAAATACTGGCCAAGCCCCTAAGGCACAAACATCAATTAAGCCCCTAAGGTACAATCATCAGCTAAGCCCCTAAGGTACAAACACTGGTCAAGCCCCTTAGGTACAAACACTGGCCAAGCCCCTAAGTACAAACACTGGCCAAGCCCCTAAGGTACAAACACTGGCCAAGCCTCTAAGCCATTAACCAACCACAAGACATACAAAAGACTCTGGGTCCCACAGGGTCCCTACTCTCTCACTGCCATGTCGCCTCTCTCATTGTCACGTCGCCTCTCTAGTCGTCATATCATAAAAGCAGGCTCATTCCAGGATTTGAACCGTGGCATCCCACGTGGCATCCCACCCAACCACTACACCATAGCATAACTTGTGAATATGCTTAGAAAAAGTGCTATACATGTATAATAATGTCGCCATGTCGCCTCTCTCGCCATTCCTTGTGTGAATAGAGGACATTATTCACACAAGGAGCTCATGCGAATATCGCTGGTGGATGTAGACAGGGTGGGGGTGATGTAGGGGAGTGGGGGTGGTGTAGGAGAGTGGGGAGGGGGGTAGACGTGGTGGGGATGATGTAGGGGGAGTGGGGGTGATGTAGGGGGAGTGGGGGTGATGTAGACGGGATGGGGGTGATGTAGACGTGGTGGGGGTGATGTAGGGGGAGTGGGGGTGATGTAGGGGGAGTGGGGTGATGTAGACAGGGTGAGGCTGATGTAGGGGGAGTAGGGGTGATGTAGTGGTGGTGCGGTGATGTGGAGTAGGGGGGGGGGGTGAGGTAGGGGAGTGGGGGTGGTGTAGGGAGAGTGGGGGTGGTGTAGGGTGACCGCGGATGATGTAGACAGGGGGGGGGGTGATCTGGGGGTGGTGGGGGTGATGTAGGGTATAGTGACCATGAGTCGACCACTTGGACCTTTATGAAACTGATGCATTTTTCTCGAAACTCTGCTGTGTTAGGCTAACACATAGGGGTATCTAAACATTGATATGAAAGTTATTCTGATGTCTTGGACTTTCGAGCCAATAAGGTCACAACTCTCATTTCCATATCCATGAGGCCTCATAGGCTTGCACTACATAAATATTGTAATAAGTACCATGAGTCAACCACTGTGGTACCTTCGAGTCAGCCACCATATCCCATCATTCAGCTGCTGCATACTAGAATGTCCATTTTTGTACTAAATACATGGAAAGGGCCTATTTCTTGTTGACTGATGTTAGGCAGAGTGTGAATGTAATGCATTAATCTATTTTAGTTAAGGTTAACTGTGTTCCTTGACCAGTATCACATTATTTCAAAATTCTCCTCATTTACTAATTGCACTTTATTTCAAGGTTGCTGGCTAATCACCAGCAAAACAGCTCTAATTGCTTATATATTACCCATAACCTCATATTTTTGACAGCCAGTGAAGGGTGGTAAAGATGAATACCCCAGAATGGTAAAACAGCATGTGCTGCATCTCTCCATATTATATTTATATCAATATAGTGAAATTCGCTCAATTCAAGTTGGTACCAAAAGATAAGCAAAATGGTTGACTCAAGGTACATGCCCGACTCAAGGTCACTTAACCCTAGTGGGGATGGGGGTGTTGTAGTGGGGGTGGGGGTGATGTAGATGGGTATGCGGTGATGTAGACGTGGTGGGGGTGATGTAGTGGGGGTGGGGGTGATGTAGAGGTGGTGGGGGTGATGAAGTGGGGGTGATGTAGACGGGTAGGGGTGACGTAGACATGGTGGGGGTGATATGGGTGGAGTCCGGGTGATGTAGGGGGGGGGGGGGGGTGGGGGTGATATAGGTGGAGTGGGGGTGATGAAGTGGTGGTGGGGGTAATGTAGACATGGTGGGGGTGATGTAGTAGTGGTGGTGGTGATGTAGGGGAGTGGGGGGTGATGTAGGGGGGGGTGGGGAGATGTAGGGGAGTGGGGCGGATGTAGACGTGGTGGGGCTGATGTAGGTGGAGGGGCGGGGGGTGATGTAGTGGGGGTAGGGGTGATGTAGGGGGAGTGGGGATGATGTAGGGGGAGTGGGGGTGATGTAGACAGGGTAAGGGTGATGTAGGGGGAGGATGTCAGGGGCTGTCTCAGGGTGTGGGTGATGACTGGAGGATGTCAGGGGCTGTCTCAGGGTGTGGGTGCCGACTGGAGGATGTCAGGGGCTGTCTCAGGGTGTGTGTGCCGACTGGAGGATGTCAGGGGCTGTCTCAGGGTGTGGGTGCCGACTGGAGGATGTCAGGGGCTGTCTCAGGATGTGAGTGCCGACTGGAGGATGTCTGGGGCTATCTCAGGGTGTGGGTGCCGACTGGAGGATGTCAGGAGCTATCTCAGGGTGTGGGTGCCGACTGGAGGATGTCAGGGGCTATCTCAGGGTGTGGGTGCCGACTGGAGGATGTCAGGGGCTATCTCAGGGTGTGGGTGCCGACTGGAGGATGTCAGGGGCTATCTCAGGGTGTGGGTGCCGACTGGAGGATGTCAGGGGCTGTCTCAGGGTGTGGGTGCCGACTGGAAGATGTCAGGGGCTGTCTCAGGGTGTAGGGTGTTTACAACTAAATTGAAATAATAATCTACAAACAACTGAGACATGTCTGGGACACAATGCAAAAGACTGCGTGATTACCTATAGGCCTACTGTAGCATCAGGGGCTGCGAACATGGCAATTTCTCTACTCTACTTGGTGCGCTTCAATGAGTAATCATGTCTATAATAATCAATACAGTAAAACTTCTTTATTACAAACACCTTATTACCAGCAAGAATTAATAAGTAACCAAATTCAGCATTTGTAGGTAAAATTAGGCTACAATGGGCACTGCATGGCTTATAGCGAGCATTTGTGTAATGTTCTGCTCTTCTCCTATATATTTCTATACTAGTAAATGCACTTTCATAGAACGAGCTACGCTTGCCCTACACTTGCTTATCAGTAATTATTGGACATCTATAGAGGATGAACCCAAAATAAATGTGCTCCTCCCCCCAGCTCAATTGTGCATGGTGTCCCCTAATCCCCTGTGCCGGCCATATCAAAGCATGGAATCCTCCCCACACAGCCCCGCCTCCCCCTGTCCCCTCCCCTCACAGGCCCGTACCTACATCCCTGTGCCGGCCATATCAAAGCAGGGAAGCCCCCACATACAGCTCCGCATCCCCCTGCCCCACCCCCCCCACCTCTCACAGGTCTGTACCTACATCCCTGTGCCGGCCATATCAAAGCAGGGAAGCCCCCACATACAGCTCCGCATCCCCCTGCCCCCCCACCACTCACAGGTCCGTACCTACTCCCCTGTGCCGGCCATATCAAAGGACAGAGGCCCCCTCACACATCTGAATTATAATTTTGACATATTTTACTTCGTTATAAACAAATTTATAGCAGCAATACTTCGTTATAAAGGAGTTTTCTTACTATAGGGATGTACAGGAGACAATTAAATCCTTGCCAATTTATTCGTTATAAACAAAGTTCGTTGTAACAGAGTTTGTAATAATGAAGTTTTACTGTATATAACAGAAATTCCAAAAGGATATTAAAGGCATGACATCACAAAATATGGCTATACGTCTCTTTTGGTCTTTGTGGTCTTTGTGAATATTCTATTACCCCCTACATCCAGGGAACCCATTATTTAGCCAGGGATGTGTCCTAATAAAACCTAATATCCGCTTGTAATCACTGGAGATACACTCTAATATGCAAAAAGTTTCTAAGAAATATTAATTTGCATTTTAAGATGTGCATATCTCCATCACGATTATTTGGATATTTCATGCCAATCTGAGCTGCTCAATTGTAGTTTTCATGAGCAGATGCACTTAGAAATAAGATACAAAAGTGGAGCTAGTACCCAGATGTAGAGCAAAGTCTCCCCTGCACCCTCAGCTTATCAGAATAATTAATTTCAAGGTCATAATGCGATAACAGAAGATGTGTCCACCTCTGATGCTCCACAAATATACCTACTGAGTGCAGTAACTGCTGTGCAAGAGGCTACGGTCCGAATGATGATATATTTGCTTTAGAAATGTGCATCATTCAGGTAGCCCAATGCATGCTCTGATAGCCCAAACCCTTAGCTTTCATGGGATGTCAAAATATTTCACTGACTCCTTTTATTTCCTACCAAAAATAAGAAAATACTGATGTGGGATAAAGAAACAGCCTTTTACTAGGCCCCTAGTACCACAGGCAAACACCCTACAGGGTGTGGGCGCCAACTGCAGAATGTGTTTTTTGAATAAAGTTCACAGGCATTTGAATTCTTGCATGACTTTAAGTGACAAGTGTCTGTCATTTAAGGGCTTAGTAGAGGTTTTTTAAGTTGTAAATTGAGGGCTTACTATTTCTGAGTATGATCCATTTTGAAATTGTATGATCTAACTTTTGTTGAGACATTTTGGGATAATTGTTTGTGAGTTAGGGGCTTAGTAAAAGTTTATACTTTGGGAGCTTACTCTTTCTGAGTATGATTCATTTTGAAATCATGAAATTTGATTTCTGTGTTACTTCTTGTGATAAGTGTCTGTGAGTTAGGGGCTTACTAGAAGTTTGTACTTTAGGGGATTAGTGTTTCTGACTATATTCCATTTTGAAATTATGAGATTTAATTTTAGATGTGACATTCTGTGATAAGTGTTTGTGAGTTAGGGGCTTACTACAAGTTTGTACTTTAGGGGATTAGTGTTTCTGACTATGATCCAGTTTAACATTATGAGAGTTAACTTTAGTTTTGACATTCAGTGATAAGTGTCTGTGAGTTAGGGGCTTACTACAAGTTTGTACTTTAGGGGATTAGTGTTTCTGACTATGATCCAGTTTAACATCATGAGAGTTAACTTTAGTTGTGACATTCAGTGATAAGTGTCTGTGAGTTAGGGGCTTAGTAGAAGTTCGTACTTTAGGGGATTAGTGTTTCTGACTATGATCCAATTAAACATTATGAGCGTTAACTTTACTTGTGACATTCAGTGATAAGTGTTTGTGAGTTAGGGGCTTACTAGAAGTTTGTACTTTAGGGGATTAGTGTTTCTGACTATGATCCATTTTGAAATTATGAGATTTAACTTTAGTTGTGACATTCTGTGATAAGTGTTTGTTAGTTAGGGGCTTACTAAAAGTTTGTACTTTAGGGGATTAGTGTTTCTGACTATGATCCATTTTGACATTATGAGAGTTAACTTTAGTTGTGACATTCAGTGATAAGTGTTTGTGAGTTAGGGGCTTAGTAGAAGTTTGTACTTTAGGGGATTAGTGTTTCTGACTATGATCCATTTTGAAATTATGAGATTTAACTTTAGTTGTGACATTCTGTGATAAGTGTCAGTGAGTTAGGGGTATAGTAGAAGTTTATACATTAGGGGATTAGTGCTTCTAAGTAGATTATTTCAGAATTATGAGATTTGACTTTAGTTTTGACTTCTGCATGGTGATAAGTGCCTGTGAGTTGGGGGCTTAGTAGAAGTTTGTACGTTAGGGGATTAGCGTTTCTGACTATGATCCATTTTGAAATTATGAGATTTCACTTTAGTTGTGACATTCCATAATAAGTGCCTGTGAGTTAGGGCTTAGTAAAAGTTTGTACTTTAGGGGATAAGTGACTCTGACCATGATCTATTTTGAAATTATGAAATTTGATTTCTGTGTAACTTCTGGTGATAAGTGTCTGTGAGTTAGGGGCTTACTAGAAATTTGTGCTTTAGGAGCTGCCCTGCGCGGAATTCAAAATGGCGGCAGTACGGAAGTAAACAAACACTGCAGAAGTAAACAAACACCACAGAATTAATCAAACATGGACTGCATGTCTGTTTTAGTTTGAAATATCCTGAAATAAACACAGAGCATCACTCAAAAGTCACCTCGCCAATGATTAATTCACTTGTGGTCACTGTTCCATTCTGCACTCGGCCTACGGCCTCAAGGAGAACAGGACAGTCAACACTCGTGATGTAACCACTGAATCAGTCACTTAAGCGTGCAGCTCTGTCTAGGTACCACACATCCCTTTTAAAGAGCCCTTATTATTTGAAATCATTGAATAGGCTTAGACCTCTCCCCCCTCTTAGCCTGAGTATCAAAAAAATAGTTCACTAAGCCCCTGAGTCACAAACAGTACTCACTAAGCCCCTGAGTCACATACAGTATTCTCTACGCCCCTGAGTCACAAACAGCATTTAATAAGCCCCTGAGTGACAAACAGTATTCCCTTAGCCCCCAAGTTACAAGTAGCATTTGATAAGCCCCAAGTCACAAATAGCATTTAATAAGCCCCTGAGTCACAAACAGTATTCCCTAAGCCCCCAAGTTACAAACAGCATTCATACCAAACCCCTGAGTCACAAACAGCATTTAATAAGGCTCCTGAGTCACAAACAGTATTCTCTACGCCCCTGAGTCACAAACAGCATTTAATAAGCCCCTGAGTCACAAACAGTATTCCCTAAGCCCCCAAGTTACAAACAGCATTCATACTAAACCCCTGGGTCACAAATGGCATTTAGTAAGCCCCTGAGTCACAAATAGTATTTGATAAGCCCCAAGTCACAAATGGCATTTAGTAAGCCCCTGAGTCACAAACCGCATTCACTAAGCCCCTGAGTCACAAACAGTATTCTTTAAGCCCCTGAGTCACAAACAGCATTTAATAAGCCCCTGAGTCACAAACAGTATTTGATAAGCCCCAAGTCACAAATGGCATTTTGTAAGCCCCTGAGTCACAAACAGTATTCACAAAGCCCCTGAGTCACAAACAGTATTCTCTAAGCCCCTGAGTCACAAACAGCATTTAATAAGCCACTGAGTCACAAACAGTATTTGATAAGCCCCTGAGTCACAAACAGTATAACCCGAGACCTTAAGGCACAAACAGTGTAATCTAAGCCCCTTAGTTACAAACAAAATCATATAGCCCCCTAAAGCACAAACATTGATGGGTAAGCCCTTAAGTCACAGACAAATAGTGTGTCCATGTTTCCCCAGGGGGCAATACTTGTACCAAGCCCCTAACTCCTCAAATTGTACTAAGCCCCTAAGGAACTAAGCCCCTAAGGAGGTAAGCCCCTAAGTCACATATGTGTGGTATGGTGTGTGTGTGTGTGTGTGTGTGTGTGGGTGGGCGGCGGTGTGTGTGTGTGTGTGTGTGTGAATTTTATACAAATACAATTATTCATTCCTTTCAGCAAGAAAATTAGCTCAATGTAATCATATGATTTGAACTGCCCTACTTATCAGGGCCTTGACGACATCTGACCGCCCCCCTTTTCAGGATCTAAATGGAAATTCACCGCCACCGCTTTTCAGAGTCGCGCTGCAGTGGTTATCCAATACATGGCGGAGCGCCATTACCTAATTCTTTTGTATGTGAAAAAAAAACAGCACTGATAAGGGGTTTAATTAGACAGATATTGGTTCTACACTATCAAAAAATAACCCCTCAGCGCTTTAATGCTAAAGGTAGCATAGTGCTTTAATGCGCTACGCCCTTTGTCGATATGCCAGTGTATGCATGCATGCAGCCCTGGTGAGGAACTCTGAGTGCTGCATTCATGGCTTATGACGACAACGGGCACTGCACATTAAAGCGCTATGCGACTATTAAAGGGTTAGATCCAGTCTTGCTCCAGTCATCCCGAATGCTATACCCAGAGTTGGTGGTCTGGTCCAGACTGCTGTACACAGATTGTGGACGGGATGGCGGGTTGCTGCCAGACTATCCCTCTGGTACGATATGCGGCTGGCGCGGCCGAGACTGTCTTATATGATGCTGAGTCGAATTATTATTAGATACCCTACGAGTAACTGAGAGTATGTCAAAATAATCACGGCGAACTGACTGGCGACTTCATAGGATCATAGGGCGGTTATTATTACATAACTCAGTAACCTTTGGTTATGTGTTAGATAGAGTACACTTGGACACGGTTATTCCATATACCCACTGCCCCACAGGGTCAAGACGAGGTGATTTAAATAATAAGACCCAGACGGGTAAAATAGCCAAAGTCAACAATGACCTGTTTTTTTTAGCCAATATGGACAAAGAGACACGGGGTGCTGTACACAGGTTGTGGACGGGCTGGCGGGTCGCTGCCAGACTATCTCCCTGGTCCGATATGCAGCCGGCGTGGCCGAGACTGTCTTATATGATGCTGAGTCTAATTATGTATTAGATTCCCTACGAGTAACTGAGAGTGTGTCAAAATAATCACGGCAAACTGACTGGCGACCTCATAGGTCAGTTATTATTACATAACTCAGTAACCTTCGGTTATGTGTTAGATAGAGTACGCTTGGACACGGTTATTCCATATACCCGCTGCCCCACAGGGTCAAGACGAGGTGATTAAATAATAAGACCCAGACGGGTAAAATAGCCAAGTCAACAATGCCCTGTTTTTTAGCCAATATGGACAAAGAGAAACGGGGTGCTGTACACAGCTTGTGGACGGGGTGGCGGGTCGCTGCCAGACTATCCCCCTGGTCCGATATGCAGCCGGCGTGGCCGAGACTGTCTTATATGATGCTGAGTCTAATTATGTATTAGATGTCCTACGAGTAACTGAGAGTGTGTCAAAATAATCACGGCAAACTGACTGGCGGCCTCATAGGTCAGGTATTATTACATAACTCAGTAACCTTCGGTTATGTGTCAGATAGAGTACACCTGGACACGGTTATTCCATATACCCACTGCCCCACAGTGTCAACACGAGGTGATAAAGTAATAAGATCCCCAGACGGGGGGTAAAATAGCCAAGGCAACAATGTCCTGTTTTTAGCCAATATGGACAAAGAGACACAGGGGGTGCTGGGAGTTGGCGACAAGGGGCAAGACGGGCAAGACTACTTCTCAAAATAGACAATGCCAATGGCCAAGACCTAGTTCTTAAATTCGACAAGGCCCATTGGTATCTCTTATATTCGACAAGTGACACATGTGCCCCGTCTGTGGTCCTAATATAGATTTTCTAAAAAAAAAAAGTAAATTTTCTGCACCGTGTGACAACGACCGATCAGCTACATAGCAGAGATTTCCCCAACCTATTTTTGGTTATTTTTCTATTCAGTTTTTGATCAGCGCACTATATTATCGTGGTTTTTTTTAAAAATTTTTTTAATCATAAATAATATGTAGACTTGGAAAAAAAAAGAAAAAAAAGAGAGCTGACACGCAAACTCCTACTCACATGTCGCTGTTTTGTCACTAAACCCAAAGACCCACCCACCCCGTAGGAAGGGGAGACGCTTGTGAACGTTCCCTTAGGCCTCTATTCTTTATTTATTGTGTGGCCCCTAAAGAGGGGCCAACCAACTGACACTGTCAGTTGGTTAGATGCTGCACAACATGGGCGTAATTAATTACGCCTAGTGTTAAGCAGCATGGATCACTGTGGTTTGACAGACTGACCTCAAAGGGCCCCCGTTGGATGGGGGCCCTTGTGGCACAACGAGTCAAAACGAGTTGATCCGTTTTTCAGATTGCCGACTCGGCGAGAGTTTCTGACTATGTATCTTTTATAAAGCCTTAGATATGGTGTGGTATTTTTCATCTCGCTATAGTTTAGTTGGTATTCAAAGAAACTGCCTCATTTCTATCAGAAATACACAATATTGAATTGTTTTTTATATTTTAATATATTCAGAAGCGCACTTTGTTGCCTATATAGCTCATTATGCGTTGAAATGTTCGCGAGCATCGTAGGAATGTACAAAACCCCTATTGTGGCGCCATCTGACGAAAGAGCGGGGAACTATACGTGACCTGAACCCCGCCCTCAGCGCGTTCGTTATTCGCATCTTTGACAGCGACTAAGAGACGCTCAAACTGTCTCTTATTTAGTTTGAACTTATCACAAATTTGTCTTTGATAGGTCGTAGATTGACTTCTGACTTTTTTTTCTTTTTTAGTTAGAATAAAAAACAAGTGACGCCGACACAGACCTGCGCATTAACGCGCTCCACCGTCTTCAGAGGGTTGAGTCTATAGTACAGTAGATTCTACTGTGTACTTACACTAACAGTGCTACATATACATACCTGAGTCATAAGTGGGGGTTTTTTGTTGTTTTTTTTAGGGGAAAAAAAGTGATCTACTCACCAAACCGCTATTAGTAGGTAGCCTGTATGACCCATACCGCAAACATCTGCCTCGTGACTGATAGTGTACCGGTGGTGAAGTGCTGTTGCAAGAACAATTGAGGCTCTTTATATAGCTGAGAGAGCGAATGGTCTAATCTTGTTTTCACCTTGAGCCCCACCCTATTCCAGAGAGGGTATCAAAAATCACATGTACACGTATATGGGCTTATAGCTGGTGAATAGATAAGGCGGGGCAACTGTGTATACTAACACTACAGGGGGCGTTTTAACGACAGGTGTGACGCGCCAGCCCGTGGAGGGAGCTTTTGTTTTCACCTAGAGAGTGTATACAAAGCCTACAGGGGGTGATTAACGACAGGTGTGACGCGCCAGCCGGTGGCCGGATCACCGCATCTTCTAAGCTTTGTTTTCACCTAGAGAGGGGATCGAGAGTGTATACAAAAAAAAAAAAAACCTACAGGGGGTGTTTAACGCGGCCGGCTGCCTACATGCTATGGTCTAAGCCTGTTTTCAGCTAGAGAGGGACCTAAATCACCTAAGCCTTTTCCACCCTTAAATCGATCTGATAATTACCATAAAGAGGAGTAATGCGCGTTACATGTATATGGGCTTATAGCTGGGTAAGAGATTAACATGCTAGTCAACTGTGTATGCAAAAAAAACAACTACAGGGGGTGTCTAAAGTCGATTGTCATGCGCCAGCGGGCGGACGGAAGTCTGCCACTCTAGCTGTGACTACAAGCGCGTGCGTGTGGTAGACAGCTTAAATCAAACACAAGTTAAGCTCCTTATAGCTTCCTACTGACTGCGGATTCGAGTGCTTGAAAGATGGTCTTTTGTTTTTTTCATCTATTTCCTCGGGGGGTCGAACAGGATTAAAGATGTAACGAACCCGCACCTACACAGGTAGACAGCTGGTCGCCTTCCTAGTGAGAGTTTTCCTCTTGAGTTAAGAAGCTTATCTCGGAGCCTAGTACATAAGCGAGAGTGAAACATGGGTCCCACACACTTCTTCTACCACCTTCAGCATGGCGTCATCAGGAATCACTCTACGTTCTACCGAATGTGAGCAATCCCAACACTACTACAGAGCCGCGACAACACCACACGAGGAGACGTCCATGTTTACTGATGAGTTAACAAGTAGCAAGGTGGAGGTTGGTTTTTATCAAGATTCGTACGGGTGGCTGGAAAGTGTGATGGCTACTTCTGCAGCTATTGCTGCTGCTCGTGCAAAACGTGAAGCTCGTATCGCTGTTCGTGCTACACATGCTGCATACGAAGTTGCCAATGCTGCTAACAACGCTGCTGTTACTCTCGCCGCTGCTGCTCGTGCTGCTAATGTTTTTGCTACTGTTTCCGCTCTTGCTACCGATGCTGCTGCTACTGATGCTGCAACGTCTGCTAAAAGTGTCGCTGTTGCGGCTGCTGCTAGGGCTAATGCTATAAATGCTTGTACAGCTGCTAAAAAAATAGCCTGTTTTGCTTATGCTAGTCGCAGTGTCGCTGTTACGGCTATGGCTGATGCACATGATGCTAAGTTACGGGCTTTTGCTTTTGCTGAAGATGCTGTTGATGCTGAAGATGTTGCTGCTGCTGCTGCTACTGCTGCTGAAGATGCTACTGCTGCTGCCGCTGCTGCTGCTGAAGATGCTGCTGCTGCTGCGGCTGCTGCTCTAGACACCTATGACGCTGCTGCTCTAGACACCTATGACGCTGCTGCTGCTGAAGATGCTGCTGCCGCTGCTGCTACTGCTGCTGCTGAAGATGCTGCTGCCGCTGCTCTAGACACCTATGACGCGGCTGCTGCTGCTTTTGCTGAAGATGCTGTTGATGCTGCTACTGCTGCTGCCGCTGCTGCTGCTGAAGATGCTACTGCTGCTACTGCTGCTGCCGCTGCTGCTACTGCGGCTGCTGAAGATGCTGCTGCCGCTGCTCTAGACACCTATGACGCTGCTGCTACTGCGGCTGCTGCTCTAGACACCTATGACGCTGCTGCTGCTGCTGAAGATGCTGCTGCTGCTGCTGCACTAGTCATCTATGACGTGGCTGCTGCTCTAGACACTTATGACGCGGCTGCTGCTGCTGCTGCTGCTGCTGAAGATGCTGCTGCTGCTGCTGCTCTAGACACCTATGACTGAAAACTTAGTAGGCGTTATTTACAAACACTACTGCTACCTATGACTAAACTTAGTAGGTGTTATTTACAAACAAGAGAGCCACGTGGTGTTGTTTACAAACAAAGAGAGCCACGTGGTGTTGTTTACAAACAAAGATAGCCACGTGATGTTGTTGTGGCCTATCATGCCAATGAAGGGGTCACGTGATCAAGGGGGCGCGGCCTATTATGCAAATGAGGGGGTCACGTGACCAAATGGCGACCTCTGATTGGCTGGTGATCAAAGGGGCGTAGTCTACTATGCAAATGAGGGGGTCACGTGATCAAGGGGGCGTGGCCTATTATGCAAATGAGGGGGTCACGTGACCAAATGGCGGCCCCTGATTGGCTGGTGATCAAGGGGGCGTGGCCTATTACGTAATTATGCAAATGAGGGGGCGTGGCCTATTACGTAATTATGCAAATGAGGGGGTCACGTGACCAAATGGAGGCCTCTGATTGGCTGCAGGTCGATTGAGTAATAAACAGTAGTTAACTATAGTCCCGTTCCGATACATACTATACTACTAACAAGTATCAGAAAGATTTAAAAAGCTACACACATATTTATATGGACATGATGAACACAAAAAGGTTGAAAATGGAACAAAGATGTTGTTTTTGAGTTTCTTTCCCTGTGAACAGCCTTATGAGATGGAAATTGATATTCATGCCTATCTATAAAAATCGGTTAGACTTTCGCTGGTTTAAATTTTACTGTTTATTTTGTTTCTTTAGCCAAGAGTATCCTTGTGGTACCAGATGAGACAAAATTTCCTGTATATAGAGCAGTTAGCAAAGTCCCAGCTAACTCGACTAATTCCATTTTAATTGGATAAATACTTTAAGGGACTCATATATAGTAATCACCCTCCAAATCAAAGTATACTTATAAATTAATCAACAATAAAACGAGATCCATTTCAGGGGATAGTACACATGCTCTCTCACAGTATCACTGGCAATGACAGACAAAAGAAACCACTGCAATCCACCATTGTTTTTGCTTTTTGTAGGCCACTAAAATAAGATAATTATTGAAGTATGGGTATCAAATATAAGCACATGCCAAAATAAATATTGATGTCATGTTTTCCTTTAGGCCACCTCATTTTGATAACTTGGATTATAGGCTTTTACAGCCAAAGAATTGGGGGGGGGGGCGGGGGAAAAAAAGCTTCTGTACAGGGGGAGCTGGGTGCCAAAATTTGCCAGGGGGCGGGCGCAAAGAAATATAATATTAAAAAAAACATGTAAATTCCTCTTTTGGGCCATCAAATGAAGATAAACCGAGAAATATCCCCCAATTGGATAAATACTAAATTATTCAAAGTGGAGCATTGAATTGATCATAATTTTGAAATGTAAACAGAAGACTAAATCATACTTTATTCTTTCCTATGTTTAGAAATACAACATACACACATGAAACAGGTTAAAGTATAATGATGTTTATTGCAGCATTCAAAATTCAATTTAGTAACCATACAGCACCATTAACATAATTTCTAGATGGCCTTGAAATACATCAGTTTACATTTTTCCCTGCAATGTACATGATTGTATTGGTGAATGATTTATATTGAATTCTGCTATCAAGACCATCAAACTTCTAGATACTGTAAATAAACATTTGAAATCTCCTTAAATCAATCTTTCTCCTTCTTACAACGAACAGTCCTGACGATCATATATGTAATAAGAATTAATACAAACTCTGTCAACTTTTTTATACATAAGTAGTAATTCTGTACATGTACAAGTAGCCTGGGGGGGGGGGTAGCGTGAGGTTAACGTTAAATAGACAAAACCAGGTGTTAGTAGCCCCCAGTCAGTTTCACAATGTTTAACATTATTATATGCCAAACCCCTGGGACCTAAAACAATTGGCATGGGGTGTCAAAACAATGTAATGGAATGTTTGGATTTAGAATGTTAGGCTGTTTTAAAAAAAGTTATTTTGACAATTATCATGCTAAAAACTAATTATTTAAATTGCCCATTTTACTTAAATGTAAATGGTAATAGGCAGCATTATGTTGTAGACGATACGCATGATTCTGTTGTCAGAGAGGAATAAATTGCTTCCACATCAACCTTTCTGATATGCATACAATGTACAAAAGTGTCTCAGTTAAACCAGACACGGACATTACACGGGCCGCCTTCTGAGCAGCATCCGGGTTGACTTCATGGACACGGTATAACCTTTCCAATGTTTCCAGCTCAACCCTTTACCATATTCTGCACTGCCGTAAACCCCATTCAAGTTACTGTGGTGACAACTGTCATACCACCACGCCCCCCTGTAGGAGATGGCACAGGATCCTGGGGAGCGTCCATCGTTATCGACATCCTTTGTGCTGAAGGGGCGCCCGTTATGGCGCTTTAAGGAATCACCTAAAACAACAACAATAAACACAGATGTACAACAACAAACAACAACAGACACCAACAACAAACACCAATAACTAACCAGGTCAGACCTCCAGGTGCTGCAGAGGTAAGTGTTGTTGACACAAATATGGACAAACCTACCGGTGTGCCATGACACACATATCCTGCCTCGTCTGGATACATACAGAGCTGCACGCTAAAGTGACTTAGTCAGTGGTTATTGCACCCTAAAGGGGCTTGTCCCGCTCTGCACGCTGGCCGCAGGCTCAGCAGTGATAACTAAATACCATTTCGTGGTGTATGATAAAGTATGCATGTAATATTGAATAAGGGAGTGATCATTTATTTACAGCAAACTTTATTTACCCCCCCCTATTTTTTACCCTATTCCCCTGATCAGGGGGTTGAATTCTTACCCCGCTCCCAAATCCACCACTCCTACTCCCCTGTTGTTAGAAAAGAAAAGATCACTCCCTTAAATATACCAGTATATAAAGTGAACCTACCAGGGGGGCTGCCTCCAGAGTAGCCTGACACCGACAGGGTGAAGTTGTTAATCTCGGAATCAACAGAGAAGTGGCTGTAGTCTGCGTACTGTACCTCGCCTTCAGGACTCGTCAGTTCTACCTTCAGCTGGTGGTCGTCAAGTTTGGTGAGTTCATGGATTTTGGCATTTCCCAGCCAAAATTCCCCCCTCAAGTCACCAAAACCGGCTCTGTAGCTGGCCCAATCCCGGTAGAAATCTATCCACCCACTGAGGCGCAACTGGAAGACCTGAAGTGAAGAAGACACCTTTAACTAATTAAATTCTACATACATGTAATTTATTGCTGTCAGACCGAGGAGATAATTGTTATCAAATTGCGCCCAATTAGCCTGGTTTCACAATAACCTACTAATATGTAAATATTTCTATGACCATTGATAGGTTGCACAATGTTAAAAGCTGAATACAAGTCTATTCTATCAGGAATTAATGGAAATCATTCAGGAGCAGTAATTGTCAAAAACTATTATACCAAGGATGTGGCTATACATGGGTAAAGATTGACATTATTGACACGGTGACACGGCCCTTTTAAAAATCAACGGACACAGAAAAATAGTGTAGAATCTATGCGATAAAAATCGACACAGTGACACAGCCTTCTTTCTAAAGGCTGGAACAGTGCTTTAATTAACGTGCTATATACCAGATGCATGAATGCAGCCCTGGGGAGTAAATGAGCATTACTAAATTCATGCAACCCCAAATGATTGATAAACTCCCAAAAGGTTGACCTTCATCTTCAGATAGACCTAATATTCTTAACCCTAGAGAAGTGTAAATGTTCCGGACACTTACCGTCCAGCCTCCGCCATCTAGCCGCTGCTCACAGTACACGTTAAAGGAGATAGGGTTGAAGGAGTTGTCCTGGTCTGGAGTTATGGAGTAGACACCTGACGTGTTCACACCACGCCTCATGAGGTCCTCACATCCGCTGTACACTGCAGGTAAATATCACTTATTGTACTTATTGTGCGCATGTTTTCAAAATTCTTGTAAAAATGTTAACAATCTTCCAGTTGATACGAAAAGGATAGCTCTGATATTCACTGCTGAGTTCATAATGAAACATATTTACAGCATCATTTGTATTTAACCAGTAGGATTTCCCCCTTCCATGAGCAATGTTTATGTTTATGAGGAGAGGGGGAGCTAGTAGATTTCTTTCCAGATACTTTGGCCATGGGTTCCTTTAAAACCTTTGTCAAAGACTTAATAAAAAAAAAAAGTCGCTCGCTTCAGTTTACAGTGAACATAATGAAACTATTAGTTTGTCGGGCTTGTTGATGGGATATGTATACAACCATTCAGGTTATACGGTACCGTGCGATCGCTCATGGTGACCACCACATTAGCAACATAGTGCTGATGGCATTGTAGTACTGTAGGACCCTGAGTTACTTAAACCGAGGGCCTACCGGTAGTTAAGCGTAATACACCATACCATCAGATTTTGATTTCATACTTTTTAAAGAACTTATTGTATTAAATTAACTGCATTAATATGTGATGGCTGTATAGTCAAACCAAGAGTTGTACTAGGGTACTTTCTTTATTGTTAGACCTCTCCGGTATCGGCGTGCAAATTTATACACACCATGAATGTGTGAGATACCTAAGCTATATGAAAGAAAGCTAGGATTACAATGTTAATACTAAGTCACTGACGACAAAAGGTGAAAAACTCTGTGTGTATATCACTACCGTATGATCGTTATTTATGTAAATTGTCGCTGATACATTAACTCGCTCCTAGTAGAGTACTAAGATTAATTCAATGTGATTGATTTACTTTGTTACCCGAGGGCTGGTCGACCCCATATTATACACCGAAAAACATGTATTTGAAGTGCGTAATAAAAACCTTGAAAATTGAAATTGAATTGAGTTTTCCATGACCAAAATCCTTTGACAATCAAAAATTAGTTTTTTTTCGCTTACTCGCACCATTTTTTCTAAAGTGAAATCCATTGACCAATTTTTTTTTGGTGTGGCCTTATGATATTGTTCTGGCCTACAGGCTACCTACATGCACCTTCAACGACCTACCATTAGTATGAAAAGTAAGAAAACAACAATCACTGCTACAATTGCATACTCAATTTTCCTAAATGTCCACAAATGGATGTGGCTCCATGTACATTTGTCACTCAGAGTCTAGCTGGGAATGAGTGCATGCTTACCTGTCAAGGGAGGGGCAGGTGGACATGTTGACGTCACAGGAGTATGAGACGTTGACGTCACGGGAGTATGAGACGTTGACGTCACGGGAGTATTGGACGTTGACGTCACGGCAGTATGGGACGTTGACCTCACGGCATTATGGGACGTTGACGTCATGGCAGCCCGCAGCAGGACGCCTGAAAAACAGGTTTAAGGTCGAGTCATTTATTTAGTCATTAACTCGGGGAGGGGGGGATTTGTGGATATGTAGGGGGGTCATAATGAAAAACAGGCCCTCGGTGGGGGCCAAAGCTGTAAAAAACCTCCATGCTGGGGGGAGGGGATCAAATCTAATAACAGTCCATTTAAATACCCACAAATTTAGGGGGGCAATTTCTCTGAATTCGAGATTACTTTCGGCTAACTGGTGGCGGATTGAAATAAGAATAATTGTTTTGGGAATTCCACTGAGCCCAACCCCCCCCCCCCAGCTAGTAATAAATCACTGGGTCCTAATGTGGAAACTATAGATATTTTTCTATAGATTTTGAAAAAAATATGATGTTTCTGTCACTGATCCTTCACTTTATCAGGACATTTTACTGAGTTGCCCCTGAGTTGTGAGGTGCCGACTGATGTATTCCCTTACTTGTATTATACATGTCGCGAGGTTACTTCTACGTAAAATAGTTGGCTTATTCTACATTTTTGGAGTAATCAAGGTATTTTAAATATAGGTGATTGCAATAATTTCCACATGGTAAAATAAAAGCCATTAAAACAAAGTCGTTTTAGTTGTGCTTAAATTATTATATTTCAAATATAAACATGAATTTGTAATGATTGCATGTCATTTTAAAGACCACATCTGGAGGTTTTGAATAATAAGAGAAAACCAGAATAGCTCACTGTAAAGGTACTGTTTTGAATAATCATTTAATAGATATTGCACAAATATGTGGATACAGTGTTATTTCTAGCAAAAGTAGAGAATCTCTCCAAATATTGAATTGATCATTGTGTACTTTGCTCACTATTCACAGGAGTGCCCATGGTATTGATTCACACTTGACATTGGCATCTGTCCAAATGAACTTAATTTTGGATTACTAGATGCACGACTTGCTTATGCACTACCATTAATGCACCACCCAGTGGAGACTGTGTACACACATAACAGTCACTACTCAACTAGACCAGATACCGGGAATTCCCCAACCTCTGATCTTGCCCTGACTACCACAACGTACCCTGTGGCCAGGCAATTATCTACGCACCGCTTTCCGCACTTATTATTGCTAATTGTGATCACCAATTTTGTGACCGCGGAGGCCTATTCCTACCGCCCAACTATGTACAGATCTTTTGATCAAGTGAGACAGCTGAAAGGCTTAAAGTTAATGACTCTAAACGCACGAAGCCTGGAGAAGAAGATAGGCCAACTAGGGCGCCTGGCGTTCGGTCTGGACTACTTGTGTATTACGGAAACATGGTTTAATGAAAGTATACCCAGTGCCACCGTTAATATGCCACTGATGGCCCTGTTCAGGACCGACCGGCCTAACAGCATTACACGTCGTGGCGGAGGCGTTGCCTGCTACGTCAGGTTCGAGTATGCCTGCTTCACAACTTTATGTCCGGAACTTTGTGCTGCCAACACACACCTGGAGGCAGTTGGCATACTCACCAAGTATCCTGGTCAGACCCAACGAATCATAATTTGTGCCTATAAAAGACCCAGGGCAAATGTGAGGGAAACATATCGTCACCTAAAAACCATGCTGAACCACCCAATAGTGGGGAATCGGGAGGTGTGGGTGCTAGGCGACATGAATGTGAACACTCGGGCCGTGCACAGCGCTAAGTACAGACACTTAACGCGCTTCCTCCAGGACACAGGACTGAAATACCTACCCACACCAACAACACACTATGACCCGATACATGGGGCGACTACAATCGACCACGTGTACACTAACTGTAGATTCACCAGCACACACGGCCTAGTCGGGGACACAATAAGCGACCACATCCCGGTGTTTGTCACCAAAAAGCAAGCGGCCGTCAAAATAGCAACTAAGGAGATTACTGGCCGCAACTACAAGAACTACGACCCAAATGCTTTTAAGGCCCACATCGCCGCCTTCAACTGGGATCCAGTTCTTGCCCTGAACGAGGCGCACGAAGTATATGAGGGGGTCGTGGGTGTGATCAGCGAGTACCTCGACACAAATTGCCCCGTCACTACTAGGGTAATTAAGACTGAAACCACTCCAACTTTCACGCGGGAAATCCGGCGGCTTTCCCGGCGAAAGAAGAAGGCGTTGCGCCGCTCAAGACGCGTCCGGCGAGGTGTCTACAATCACCACCTTGTCACAGCCAGACGCCTTATGAAGAAAATCAACACGAAGCTAGCCAACAATGAGAGAAAGGCGGTAGTGGACAGCCTGCGACGCTTTAAAGATGATCCACGCCGCTTCTGGCAAGTGATCAACGACCAATGGAAGGGTCCTAACAACACGACAACAATCAGACTTGTCGACGATGACGGCCTCGACGTACCAGCCCGACTAACTGCCGACTACATCAACGAGTATTACTGCACTGTGGGAAGCAGGCTTGCTGCGGCGTTCGGGCACAACCCACCGTATGTTGCTCCTAATCAGGACGCCGAGTTAGACTCAAACTTCACCCTGCGCCCGACTGATATTGAGTCAGCATCTCTAGACTAATCACGAAGATCGACACTACCAAGAGTTCAGGAATTAGTGACATCCGCACCAGCACACTGAAAGACTGCCTCATGATCAAACCGGCCCTAGCACAGAAAATGATCAATACAAGTGTACAGACCAAACTTGTCCCACAGACTTGGAAGACAGGGACCATCATACCACTGCCCAAGGCAGGCAGCTTGGTAAAGGTCACAAATTGGCGACCCATCTGCCTCCTAAACTGTGTCTCTAAGATTGCAGAAAAAACGGTGCACAAACAACTGATCGACTACCTGACGGAAAATGACCTGATTGCCAAAGAACAATCAGGTTTCGTCCCTGGCAAGTCCACAGGAGACTCAATCTTCGGCCTGGTGAATCACCTGTACTCTGCTGTGAACAAAGGGGAGCGGTCGGCCGTGGTCTTCCTCGATCTGAGGAAGGCGTTCGACACGGTCGACCACTCCATCCTACTACTGAAACTAGGCCAGTACGGAATTGACGCCACATCATGTGACTGGTTCAAGAACTACCTGGACTCTAGACTTCAACAAACCAGAGCCAGTGACATGACATCATCACTTCAACCGGTGGACATGGGCGTCCCGCAAGGCTCCGTCCTCGGGCCGCTTCTGTTCATCACGTACATAAACGACGTGGTCCGGGTGATACACAACAGCGCCACGTTCCTATATGCTGATGACCTAGCCATTGTCGTCTCCGGAAAGGACCCTCTGCGCATCCAGATGCTACTCCAAAGGGACCTAGATGCAGTCAGTGCGTGGTGCTCTAGCAACAAATTGACAGTAAATAGCGACAAGACCCACGTCTTGTGGGTCTACTCACAGCGGTCCATACCGGACCTGGCGGACTGTGACTTTCACCTACAAGGCAGGACGCTAAAAGTGGTCAGCGAGTTCAATTACCTGGGCTTAACCATTGACCGCTACTTAAACATGTCGAGCCAACTGAAAAAACAAATCAGACTGATCAGGACAAGGCTGCCCCAGCTAAGGCGCATGCGCAGCAGGACAGACTTGCCCACAGCAGTGCAAGTCTACAAACAAA
The DNA here is from genome assembly GCA_947462335.1 of Harmothoe impar. Taxonomy (NCBI): domain Eukaryota; kingdom Metazoa; phylum Annelida; class Polychaeta; order Phyllodocida; family Polynoidae; genus Harmothoe; species Harmothoe impar. The sequence goes on along the minus strand of OX381718.1, from coordinate 277,567 downwards.
TGATCAGACCGATCTCCGACTACTGCGCCTTCATGGCAGATAGCGGCCCAGTGTGGGCTTCACGCAAACTACAGACGCTGCAGAACGACTGCTTGAGAGCGTGTGAGCAGATCAGATTTGCTCCTGATGTACACGTCCTCGATCTCCACCAACGCCATAGGGTGACGTATCTAGAAGCGACCCGCCGGAGGCAACTGCTCTCCCATATGCACAACCTAGCCCTGACACCAGGAATGGTGGTGGTACCTGCTAGACTATTGCGCGGCAACTCGAAGAAGAAACTGAAGGTACCTAGGGTGAAGAAAGCCATATACGCTAAAAGCCCTCTACACCGAGGTGATGTCCTCTGGACCTCCCTGGACGATGAAGTCCAAAACCTGATAGTCAGGAAAGACTTCCTAAAAGCAATCTAAAACACACAAAGACGCTAGGTGTATAATTTCTGATCACACATATAATTACGAATTTAGATTAAGACTCTACTGCATCAATCGCTCGATTTATGTATCCTTCTTGGTCATTTATGAAAAGCGCCCCACGTCTGTGATTTTTTATGGCCAATAAAATAATCAAACTACAAACTACAAGGGGGCACTCCTGTCTGTGAAGTCGTTGCTAAGGACAGACGTGCATGTGTGAGGAGTGTGTGTGAGTGGGGGGGGGGGGGTAGGGTGTTGGGTAGGGGTTCTCTCAGTGCTCAGTCAGGCAGGGTGTCAGTGCCAACAACCCCCCCCCCCCCCGCCCCCAGCATGATCGACCTTATAGTAGATTGCTTCTATTTATATGGGAGGTGCGGTGGGCAAACAAACCAGTGAACTGTGACCCCTAGGTATATGCACCACGAATCACTGATTTATAACTTATACTAATAGTCAAATGTGTCTTTTATGGGGTAAATATAACAATATGCATGTAATATGATTACACATGGTGTAAGCTAAGAGCTTGTCACCACCCAGGACAACTGAAAAGGAAGTTAAGAGTAATGCCCCTGGTGTGTGGCTATCATGGTGAGGTTACCTAACCACGTGTAGGCTTTGTTTGCCGACACTATGAAGTAGCAGACCTGTATATATGTAACCTTCCCTATAACCCCCCACCCCCCCCACCCCCACCCCTCCCCTGCAGACATGCAGTTCGCCCGTTCCAACCAGTGGGAGGCTAACCAATGCAGAGGCTTGGGAGAGGGGGGGGGGCACTCTCTTAACTTTGGCTATCATGTGTGAACATACTTTTTAGGGAAAGGGTCCATTTTGGGACCCTAAAAAGGCAAGGGCCCACAAGCAATTTCCTGTGAAAAGGGTCCTAGTTTGTTCAGCTACCTCCTGTATTAAGCATACTAAATTTGAGGTGTCGTCACACATACATACAATTCTTACAGAGAAATATTGGGAGTGCCCCCCATTGGGTTGGTTGTCACCCAATACGAAGTCACATTGGGTATTTGGTACTGTAGTTCATGTGCTTCTCAATAGGAACCAGCACAATCACTGATATTTCGGGCCTGAGAGTTACTGATAATGGTCCCACCTAAACTAATAATAGCTGAATAAATAGCCACCCCCATGAATTTATTTTTATGTAGGAAATTAGTCAAAGTACCTAAGTACCTGTTTATAATAGCGGGATAGCTAAGTTAGAACCCCTTGATGTGGTCTTTAATCAAAATAGTAACCCAAATACCTAGGTAATTAAAGGATTCATTGATGGACCTGAGGTAATTTTACTGCCAACAGAACCTATTGTTGAAATAAAATATATGTTTGCATTTATCTTTCATTGTGATGCAAGGATCAAATCACGGGATTATGAAAAATGGGGCTTTGACTGCCGGAGCTATGGTCAAACTGCGGGAAAGGTGGCAACCCCAACTGTCGTCAAAGACCCCCTTTTTTAATTCTCTCTATTTCACTCTCAATACATGATATAAATATATATATATATATATATATATATATATATATATATATATATATATATATATATATATATTTATACCACAGCTGGCTGGGAAAACAAAGGAAATGACTGGTGTATATATTGTGCACCTATATAGCATTTTAACCAATTACTAGCGGTATAAGTTAGATATAGAGCCGCCACAGCATCTGTGTGCATTTAATTGGTGACAATCACGGTTGACTACACACTAATATTTGACTCGTGATTATCCTTGACTGTCACCAATATAATGTATACAGAGCTGTGGCTGTACCATCTCTATCCTTTAAAAAAATGTTTGTGAAAGAACATGCATGAGTAGTATTGTATGTATCGGAACGGGACTATAGTTAAGTACTGTTTATTACTCAATCGACCTGCAGCCAATCAGAGGCCTCCCTTTTGGCGGGAAATTCAAAAGCAGCCAATGAGAGGCCTCCCTTTTGGCGGGAAATTCAAATAGGTCACGTGACCGGAAGTGACCTACTTCCGGTCACGTGACCTTTGGGCGGGAAATTCAAATAGGTCACGTGACCGGAAGTGACCTACTTAAGAGGGTCACGTGACCACCATGTTGGCGGGAAATTCAAATAGGTCACGTGACTGGAAGTGACCTACTTAAGGGGGTCACGTGACTACTAGGTTGGCGCGAATTTCAAAATAAGTCACTTGAGATTTTTATGGATAAATAAATTTTAAAAAAGAAAAAAAGCAAGCTGAAAGCTTGCTAAAAAATAATTTAAAAATGTGGCTCTTTTTTTTAGGGGGGGGAGGGGCACTCTGGGGGGCACTCTTTAAGATGCATGGGGGGGGAGGGGGGGAGGGGGGGAGGGGAAGGGTTTTTTAAGAGTGAGACTCGCTTCTCTGCCCTCTCTTTTAGAGGGCAGAGAGGCGAGTCTACTGGTTCGTCTACTTACAATGAAATGTATCATGATTGCGTTTATGATGATGTGCATCTCTTGCTGGCTAGACTTTCAAGCAAATTTGCTAAAGTCCAGCCCGTTATTGAATGTCCGGCCTAGCCTGACCCTCAGTAGAACAGTCCTTGACCCATCTATTATAGTCCAGCAGCGCCTGACTCTTGTATGAGAGTAGTATTGGCGACATTGGCTGACTCTGATATTTACCTGTGTGTACGGAGGGAGGAGAGGGTTCACAGCCACAGCTCTCTTAAGGCAAAGCTTGCGCTTATAGAGCACTACTAGTGGAGGTCTGGATAAGGAGGCTATGGTGGTTGTCTTCAAAAAAAATAAAAAAATAGCCATGGCGCATGTCGATGTCGCTTAATTATGCTCATATCTCATGTCGATTTTAAGAATTGCTCATGTCACCTGTCACTATGTTTTTCAAGCTTCATGTCAAATGTCACTAGGCCTCATGTCGAATGTCGATTCTAAGAAACAGGTATGTCACCATCTCGAATTTAGCGGTCCACACTGCCGCTGCTGCTGCTGCTGCTGCTGCTGCTGCTGCTGCTGCTGCTGCTGCTGTTGCTGCTGCTGATTTGCTGTTGCTGCTGCTGTCGGTGCTGCTGCTTGTGCTGCTCGTGCAGCTGCTGCAGCTGCTGACAGCTGCTGCTGCTTGTGCTGCTCGTGCAGCTGCTGCAGTTGCTGACGATGTCACGGATGCTGTTGACAGATGCTGCTGCTTGTGCTACTCGTGCAGCTGCTGCTGCTGCTGCTGCTGCTGACGATGTCACGGATGCTGCTGACAGATGCTGCTGCTTGTGCTGCTTGTGCAGCTGCTGCAGCAGCTGCTGCTTGTGCTGCTCGTGCTGCTGCTGCTGACGATGTCACGGATGCTGCTGACAGATGCTGCTGCTTGTGCTGCACGAGACTGAGTAGCTGCTATTACTAATGCTACTAATACTAGTATGAGAAAATACATTTAGTCAGTCGACTAAATCAAGGAGGTTTTCTGACTTCAGTGGATCGTTTAGCCATCGGCCACAGGCAAAACTTGAAACCATTTTATACATGGGGCAATTGGCAGAGTCGAAACATGTTGGTACGATGGGGTCGATCATGTTCATCATCAGTTCAGGCAAAGGAAGTGTGTCAACAGCACGCGAAAACTTCATGTCCGGATGTTTCAACACAAGACTTTTTATCACACTCACACAGCTGCTTTGAAGAGTGAATCCTTGACCAAACTTGAGCTTTTCCAACACAGCTTTGGCCTCCTTCTGTGCAGTAAGGGATCTCTCTTTCGGGATCATCGCAGTGCTGGCTAGCATGTCCTCAAAGTCTTTAACATAATGTTCCAACGGGCTACAAATGATGTACTCCAGATCATCGTCCGCATATGTCGTCTCCTCGCACCATATTGTGTCTTCTCCTGTTTCGAATTCCGTCATTTTCTGAACAATCTCCTCGTGAGTGCGTTGCATATATCGAAGCTCCTTCAAAGACCAGATAACTTGTATGCCGAACCCTGAAAAACCTGAAGGAATTTCACCACTACAGTCAGGCCAACTATACGGAGCTAAGAAAAATAGCTCCAACAAAATTTTCTCCCTCTGTCCAAATGAAACTACTTCCGTTCCGATGAAGTTGAAGCATGCTTCTATCCATTGCTCCTTGGTGACGTCCTTCCAATGTTTCTTTACCTCACATGCATCATAGGGCACTGTTTCTCTTCTTGCTTCTAGTGGGAGTTGCTTTTTCTTTCTTGGACTCATTTGGAGAGTTTCGATGCTCTGTAGCGTCGACACTTCGATAAGAAAAGAAGCTGTAAAGGTAGAAATAACCCTCATAACATGCTGAGCGAGCGTGGAGTGGACGATGCTACGATGATGAAGGGCGGGTCGAGAAAGTGTGATGGGTGAGAGCGGCGTTTCACTCCTTATGTACCCTGTCCTAGATAATCCTCTTAAACGGCTGAAAAGACTCTCTCAGTACAGAGTCTCTACTCAATTAAGTGATCTGTTAAGTAAGTTTTCACATGCTACTTGACTACTGCAGGTGGGTTTAGACTTAAGCAGCTTAGTGCACACACGTGTCTGTTAGAAAGCTACCTGCACACCTGCCTTCCTTTTTCACTAGTATTTACCCCTTGCCGACTTATAAGGCGCCTATACACGTGTCAGCCTCCTTATATACGTCTTCTTGCTTCTAGAGCTAAGCTACTTACCGTCGTTTTCAGCTGCCGCAGGCTGACTGGCAGCTATTTAAAAGAGAATACCCGTTACCTGTATAACGGATCAGGAGGTTATGAGATTAGAGTGTGTATACAAAAAAAAGCTACAGGGGGCATGTGTCTGTCTGTGAGGTAGAGACGATGTGGTAAGCGGCTCAAGTGTAAAACAAAAGCACCTCCTCTTGCCGCAGTGAGTGGCGCGGGACGTCGGCTGGCTAGTTGAATAAGCGTCAGCTTAAAAGATAATCCGTCCACGGGCTGGCGCGTCACACCTGTCGTTAATCACCCCCTGTAGTCTTTGTATACGCAGGTGGTGACCCGGCTTTATCTCTTCACCAGCTATAATCCCATATACATGTAGCGCACGTTACACTCGTTATCTCTCTTTTCATGCTAAGGGATTAGGGGTGGAAGGGTTCAGGTGAAAAGCGATTTGATTCCTCTCTGGAAGAGGGTGGGGCTCTAGGTGAAAACAAGCTAAGACCATCCAGATTAGCCGCTCTCTCGGCTATATAAAGAGCCTCAATTTTTTTATCTCTGCCCACTTCGTCTTGTTGTACACTATCAGTCACGAGGCAGACGCTCGAAGTAGCAGATGTTTGCAGTGTAGGGGCTAGGGTTATACGGGTATGTTATATGACGAGTGCTGTTGGATGTTGTGTTGCGAGCTCAGTCCGAACCCTTCAGTCCGACGGTAGGTGGCAGCACCTACCTCGGGCTTGGGGTATGGACAGAGGTCGCTATAGGCTTCCGGTCTGCGTGTGCGCGCGCAGGCTGGCTGCCTATATATACCCAGCATCTGGCGGTACTCGTCGGTTACTCTGAGCCACGCTGGCAAGGAGACCCTGTGATCAATACGGCTGATTAGCCTACTGACCCGTTCCGAACTCTATAGGGAGTTCGCACACATAGATACTGCTTGTCTAGGTTCTCTGAATAAACCTGATTTGCAACCTGTAACACTTGATCCGAACTGTGTCGACTTTGTTCTTTAATTGATACTCTACCAATATCATAAAGAGACAAAGTATCGTTTATTACACTGGTGCCGTGACCAGTTCTGAGTGAAACGCAGGTTAGCCTGTGCAGTAGCACAGACCTCCTGCTCTGGACGGAGCAGCGAGGTCTCCCGATGAGGCGTCAGCCTCATCCCCGGAGGGGTTAGATGCCGTGAAGGAGGCAGATACCCGCAGGAGTGCGAATGTTCCATCCAGGACAAGCGCATTTTTGGGACACCAGGTTCCCGGAATAATGAATTACTCATTAGATGAAATGAGCCTGTCAATGTTCAACGTTGGTGGGTCAAGATCAGCCGCTCCGAATCCACGGAGGGCTACTATCTTGGAGGAACGTCGTTTCGACGACATGAGAGAGGCCAGAATACAGGAGCGTGTGCAAATGGCCCAAATGGAGTTGTTGACCATTCAGAAACAGTCGAATGAATGGAAAAGCAGTCTGATTGCATTGGAAGGTGCAGTCACACATAGAGCTTCCAAAATCAAGGAGAAAGACGCAAGGCTTTCAACTTTGTTGGAGGAGAACGAGAAGCTGGTGCAATCACTTAGCAGGGTTCGAGTGGAGTTCGATCAGAAACAAGCTGATCTACAGGGACTCCGTTCCGACTTTGTTCAGGCGAACACTGATCTGAATCAGATTTGTGCGGCCCGAGATGCCGTCATCCATGAAGCAGAGGAGACCCGATCAGAACTTGTTCGGGACACTGAAGACTTACGGGAGGCTCGCCAAAGTCTACTGTCAGAATGTGACATTCTGAAGGCAAAAAGAACTTCTTTGGAGAAATTTTTGTCAGAGACCAGGGAAAGTATACAGGATAGCAGTACCTCGTATGCTTCCGCTGATAATGACAGTCCGAAAGGTCCTCATTACAGGAGTTTTACAGACACCCCAAATCTTCCTATGGGACGTGGGATGACTGTAGAAGGTGCCTTGTCTACTTCAACGCCAGGACGACCACTAAAGGTTGGCCGAGCAAGGGGTAGAGGTAGGGCGAGTGATTACTCACCTAGGGTGGGTATCAGTGGTATTCGGCCAATTCCGAAGCAGGTCTTTTCGGCTCCGACGGGTGTAAACACGGCGGGCAGGGGAAGGTCATTATCGGAGTTGGTGCGAAGTCCACGTTCTCAGTTGAAACTGGATGAGCAGCAACTGGATTCGGAACGCTTGAAGAAAGCATCCGAACAAGATAAGGCGGCCAAGACCGACTTAACTCCCTCGAGTTTGTCGCAATGGCGAGAATGCCAAGCAAACATACTGTTCAATGAACAGAAAAACTTGGAATTGGAGAGGTGAGATGTGTATCGCAAGCAGCAGGCTGCTCTGGAGCAGCAACAGGAACGCATGAAGGAAAATGCAGCCCTCGCTGAGGAATTAGCAGAGCAGGAGGCGGCGGTTTTGAGAGCTCGACAAGAAGGGCTCCGGGCGGCCGGTGAAGCTGCGAAAGCTAAATTGGCGGAGGCACAGCAAGAGGAGGAGGCTGATAGACAGGCCAAGGAACTGGAAAAAGAGAAAGCGGCGCATCAGCGATTGCTTGCTCTGGCTCAGCAGTGTCAGTATATGACTGACCAGGAGAAAAACTGGTGGTTCGCTCAAGGTGTGGACCCCACTAAGGATTTGGTGTCGTATGGTACCTACCAGACCTATCTGGAGAGGCAGAATAACGTGCCTACCAGAGGCGCTACTCCGGGGACGACTCCGGGCACAAAGAGTCCGAGGAGGGCTCCAAGGAGAACAATTCTGAGTACAGAGTTGCAAGAGTTGTACGATACAAACCCAGCAATAGCTGGGATCGGATTGCACAACGTGGGTACAGAAACGGACGCCTCGGCTTCCATTTCTAAATGCCTGGCGATAACCTCTAAGATTAGGGGGTCATCCAACGCTGCTAGACGCATTGCTAGCGAGCCTTTTCCCTACTGGCAGAAAAACTCTTGGGAAGAGTGGTTGGGAGCCACCGTTGAGGACATCAACCTCAGTGGGTGGGATCAACAGGATGCAATTCCTTATGTCTGTAAGGGATTGCGCTTGGGAGATGGCCTGATGGCCGTGGAGCAGTGGAAAGATGAATGCGGACCCCGCGGCACTTTCAAACAACTGGTAGAGATCGGAACTATCCTATACGGAGATTCCGCTCGGATTGACCCGATGGTTGCTTTTAAGAAGCGAGTGCAAGGCAAGCACGAGGCCCCGAGGGTTTTCGGACTTGCACTGATGAGACTCCTGAAGAAGGTACATCCAGCTTCAGGAATCCATGATGCCTTATTCTCTAAGGAACTGTTCTCTCAGTTTGTTGCTGGACTGAGGGACCCAGAAATACAACATGTGGTGTATGATACCTGGAGAGCTGATACGTCATTAGATGACCTTTTTAAGGCCATCGACATACATGCTCTCAAGAAGTCACTGTTAGGGGACCGGGTGCCCACCCGGGCCTCGGCCATTATAGAGTGTTCTCCGGAGCAGTCTGATGGTTCGGGCAGTGAGGAAGAGGGGGCGATAGCTTCTGCAGCTCAGTTTAAGAGGAATGGGAATTCCTCTAAAACGCCGTGGAAAAATAGGAAGCCGGAAGGGGGTGGAAACCCTCCTCCGAAGAAGGAATCATCGGACCCAAAAGCTCCGATAATGGACGCAGCGTTTTTCACATCGCTGTTTGAGAAGATGACGACTTCCATTCAGGGGGCTACACAGCCTAACAGGAGGAAGATCAATCGGCGGACCGCCAAGTGCTATAGGTGCCTGGAGATCGGTCACTTTGCTGCGGAGTGTACGGCTCCGACTCCGAAAGTTCCCGGAAAGGAGGGAAACTAGAGGGGGTGGTCCGAGAAGGCGAGCGGACGACCCCTGCATATGATGTACGCCAACATACCAGAGAGGTAGAGCCTAGTGAAATTCCGAAGGCAGGAAGGGAATCAGGGGTGGCTTCGAGCTTGAGGGGCTCGGATGCCGGCCTGGTTAACATTCCAGTCCAACAGTTGCCCGGCAATGAGGCAGGGAGGCCCATTACGGATCGGAACGAGGAAGTTGCGGCTGTCACAGACACCGTGTGGGTAGGGAGTACCCAGCTTTCCCCGGATCATCCATGTTTCGACCATTTGAAGAAACATGGCCTTGATTTGGCTGCTCCGAAGGATTTTAAACGCTTTACTGTAAACCCGTCTCCGCTGGGGGGGAGGCGGTGGTATGTGTCTGTTACTGTGGCCGGTAGAGCGGGCGAATTTTTAGTAGATACGGGAGCTAGCCACTCCTTTATCTCCTCTAACTTCTATGCTCTTATGCCGGATAGTCGTGATAACTTCAAAACGAGGGTAAACGCCTGTTCGGCCGACGGGTCAAGTATGCAGACGTATGGGCGCGCGTTCATACCGCTCCGAATTAGAGGGAAGGAGTATGTGGCTTCTCCCACCATTGCGGATATTGCAGACGACGGTATACTCGGATTGGATTTTTCGGCGTTGTATGACGCGGTCCTGAATCCGGGTACAGGGGTACTCCTGATAGAGCACCCGTACCGTGCGGTAGAGCAATGTGTGCTCCGACAAGTGTCGACAGTGGCAACGGTGGTCCAAACTGTAAAGATTCCTCCCGGACAGACGTGTGACGTGCTGGTCCGAAGCAAGGGGCTTAGGAGAGAGGAAGAGGCAGTTGTGGAGCCGGATGTGGCCATGTTGGGTAGTATCGGTTTGACGGGCATGGACACCCTGGTGGGTGATGGTGCTTGGACCGTTGTGCCGGTTTCTAACCCCGGGTTGGAACCGAAGTATCTAAGGAAAGATACAATACTGGGGAAGGTGTTCACCAGTGAGGCAGTGATGCCTGCTGGACAGGTGAGCATGAAGGGTGACCCTTCTCCGACCGATCTGAGTGAGGGACTTGAGAAAATGATCTCCGAAACGGATTTGACGGATCGGAGGGATCTCGATTCCCTAAGGAGGCTGGTAGTGAAGTATCAGGATGCATGGCAGGTGGAGGGGGAGCCTTTGGGCCGAACCGACAAAGTGTTGCATTCTATCAATACGGGTGATGCACAGCCTTTCAAGATGCCTTACCGACGCTTGCCTTTGGGTAAGAAAGCGGTGGTAGAGGAACAAGTGAAGACCATGTTGGAACAGAAGGTGATCGTGCCTAGCACTAGCCCCTGGTCCAGCCCGGTCCAGATGGTTACTAAGAAGGACGGGTCTATCCGATTTTGTATCGACTATAGGCGCCTGAATGGGGTAACCAAGAAAAATGCATATCCTCTCCCCCGGATTGATGAGACTCTGGACTCCTTGGGTGGGAACCAATGGTTCTGCACCCTGGATTTGCAGTCCGGATATTGGCAGATCGGGATGAAGGAGGAGGATAAGGAGAAAACGGCTTTTACAAGTCACATTGGACTGTATCAGTTTGAGCTGATGCCCTTCGGGTTGTGCAACGCCCCGGCCACTTTTGAGGCTATGATGGAAACTCTTCTGAGTGATCTGTTGTGGCGCAAATGTTTGGTATACTTGGATGATGTTATTGTCTTTGGCAAGACTTTTGAAGAGTGTGCGTTGAACCTCGGAGAGGTTTTGGAGCGAATTCGGTCCAATGGCTTGACATTAAAGCCGAAGAAATGTGAACTTTTTCGGAAGTCCATGGTCTATTTGGGCCGGATCATCTCCACCGAAGGTGTGCAGGCTGATCCGGCTAAGTTGGAGACTGTGGAGACTTGGGAAGTTCCAAAAGGACCAAAGGATATCAGATCCTTTTTAGGGTTCTGTTCCTATTACAGGGACTTCATCCCCGGATTCTCTAGGGTGTCTCAGCCATTACAACGGTTGAGTCATTGGACTCCGGGGAGGAAAAAAGAACCCTTCCCATGGGGGATGGAACAGAATGAAGCCTTCAAAGAGATTAAGGCGTTGTTCCGAACCACCCCGGTGCTGAGATACCCTACGGAGAAGGGGCATTTCATCCTTGACACTGATGCGAGCAATGAGAGCATCGGGGCCGCATTGTCCCAAATCCAGGACGGAGTAGAGGTCCCGCTGGCGTTCGCTAGTAACAGTATGAACAAGGCACAGAGAAATTATTGTACTACCAAGCGAGAGCTGCTCGCAGTAGTGGTGTACACGAAGAAGTTTCGGCACTTCTTATATGGAGGGAATTTCACACTCCGTACCGATCATTCGGCCTTGAGATGGCTTCTTAATTTTAAGGACGCCGAGGGAATGATTGGTCGGTGGTTGAATCACCTCAGCGAGTTCGGACTGGAAAACTCTCATATCCAGCACCGAGCAGGCACGAAGCATATTAATGCTGACTGCCTGAGTAGACGTCCGGTACGCCGTTGTGTGCGTCCGGAGTGTGGGGATTGTGGTGCTCACAATGCTGTGGTAGCGAGTGTGCGTTTGCCTTATGATGGGTTGTTGCAAAACCTGTTGGATTGGTCCACCGACACTATAAGGACGTACCAGATGGCCGATCCTACCATAGCACGACTGAGGGAGCTTGTCCCTACTGGGGTCTGTCCAGTGAGACCCGAAATATCGCTGGAAAACCGTGAAATGCGACGTTTCTTGGCTCAGTTCCACGAACTGGAGGTCCGAGACTCGTTGTTGTGCAGGTGGAAGACTTGTCCCGGAAAGCGGAGGGTGTTACAAATGGTAATCCCTGCTGCTATGAGGAAAGACATCCTGTACTACTGCCACGGCCATTCCACTAGTGGGCATTTCGGAAAGAAACGCTCGTTGGAAAGGCTAAGCCGGAGATACTACTGGCCCGGCATGTCAGGCGACCTTTTGAGGTGGATCGAGACCTGTCCGGCCTGTTGTTTAGGCAAACCTGGTCCTGGATTAGGAAAATTGCCACTGCAACAAGAGCTATTCGGAGTGAGATTTGCTCGAATAGCTGTGGACATTATCAGTGGAGTTAAACCAACTCCAAAAGGTAATACGTGTATGATGGTGGTCTCGGACTACTATACGAAATACACCCGAGTGTACCCACTCGAGGATCATACCGCTGCTACTTGTGCGGAAGCATTGGTGAAGGGGTGGATCCTCCATTTGGGGGCTCCTTTGATGTTACATAGCGATCAAGGGAGAGAATTTGAGTCCAAACTATGGGCAGCTATGTGCCATCAGTTGGCTATATGCAAAACTCGGACCAATCCGTACCGACCACAGTCCGACGGGCAGGTGGAGCGGTTCAATCGGACCTTGATCCAGGTTTTGAAGCCATTAGTAAACTCCCATATGGATGATTGGGATGATCAATGCGAATTTGTGGTGCATGCGTATAACAATACGGTCCACACTTCGACAAATTGCACACCGAACCTCTTGGTGTTCGGAGAGGATTTGATCATGCCGGCGGATTTGGTATTCGGGGTGGTAGGGATCAGTCCGGAAGCACCATGTACGGTGCTATTTGTGGAATCTCTAAGGGAGAGGTTCAAATTTGCCTACGAAACAGTTAGGGCTCATTTGCTCAAAGCTGCGAATTGGCAGAAGGTGGGTTATGACACCGGATTGAAGTTGCGACGATTCGTAGTGGGGGATAGAGTGATCCGCCTACACGAACCGCTCTGCAACGTCAAACTGGCGAATAACTGGGATGGACCACACACTGTGGTTAAATGTATCAGTCAAACGACTGTGTTGATTCAGTCTGAAGCAGGACGCATCCGGACGAGCCATGTGGCTCGGTTGCGTGCTTGGGCTGGAAGGGAGCTCACCCCGGAAACGGAGGTGGAGAAGGGAAGTTCGGACGCTAAATTTGTACCTTTGGAGGGGGTGTCAGTGGATACCCCTAAGAGAGTGGTACAAAAGAAGCTCCGGAAGACCGTGAAAAAGAAAGTCTCGGCAGGCGAAGGAAGAAGGGCACGGAAAACTAAAATCAAGGCTGGAGTTTTAGTTAAGAACGAGTGTCCTTCGGCCAGGTTACGAGAGGTGGACGGGAAACCCGTTCGGCGAAGCCCAAGGCTGGTGGCTAGAGGGGCCGTAACCTAGCTTGTTTACACAACGAGTGTGGTGTCCTGTGTTGTCCTATATGTTATATGTATGTTACCAACAGGGGCGCTCAAAGTCAATATGAAAAGAATGTAAGAGTGCTCCCCGAGGGTGGTGGACGGATAATCCGGTGGGGTAATCTTCGATTTCCCATAAATATCCACTAATACTCCTGATGAGCTCTTTATTCGAAGTATATTTTGACTTTTGTGAGCCGCCTACGTAGCAGTGTGATCCCCCGAGCCAGAGCTGCGGGCGGGAAAGGTCGTGACCTGATTAAACAGTAATTGGGTCACACCGGGTAACGGGATCGCGTCCAATCACGTGAGACGCTGCGCATGCGCTTTGTTTTAAAAACAAAAGCGAGGGAACGCCATATTGATTTTGGGCTCGCCCCGGTCAATAGCGGTGTTGGTCGGCAGCGTGGAAGTTGGTGTTTTGGGCGGCTAGAAGAGGAGAAAAGTCAGTTAAAGAGTTGTAAGCAGTGAGTACTCTTTCCTGGTGCGTCTGAGGCAAAGAGGGAGACGGGGAACTAGTGTTTTCCCCGTCAAACTCCCGTCGAAAGACACTTTGACGAAGTGAGGATGGCCGAGCAACAGCTCCGTCAATCCGAACTTTCCGGACACTCCGAGGTGGCATCCGCCACCGAGGAGGCAATGGATGCTCAGAGCCCTAGTGGTGATGAGTTGAGCCAGACACTGTCGGAACTCCGTGTAGATCCGGCCGTGTCCCCGATCCGAAAGTCCCCGTCGCCGGACGGCAGCGAGGACTCCGGAGTGCTGCGAGGACTCGCCTACACCCAGGTAGCGGTGGAGCCTTCCGAGACGACTGCACGTCCCTCCCGGATATGCAGTCTCAGCATATCACCGAACCTCAAGCAGACGGTTGCTCGCAAACTGTCTATGGGGAGTGGAAGTGATTCCGACACTTCACGTCCGAGGACGCGCGGTGGGAAGGGTGCTACCCGAGATCGGTCCAAGTCGGCCGATACTAAGGCTAGCACTAAGGCTACCAAACACTCTGGTGTGGGAAAGAAGCCTCCGGGAAAGGACGAGCCTAAAAAGCCCGCTCTGAAGAAGGAAAGTACTGTGAGTACAAAGAAGCCGGGTTCCAAGGCTGCCACTGCAGCGGCCTCCAAGGATCCGAAGACGGTGGACCCCAAGGCTCCTGCTACGAAGGCGCCTAAGGGTCAAAAGAAAGCTGATCCGAAGCCTGGAGCTAAGGACCAGCCAGGGAAGGGGCCGACGTCTGACAGCACGAAAACTGTCAAGACTCCGGGTCCCAGTAAGTCCAACCTACCGATTCCGGCCAAGGGGAAAGGTAGTGGGAAGGCAGTTGTAACAACAGCTGCTCCGACCTCAGCCGTTGACGTGTTGTCCTTCTCGCGAGGGTTAGACAACAGCTCAGCAGTAGCTGCTACAGCCGCTGCGATGGCTAGTACGAAGGGACATGGGGGAGCCCGTCCTAAAACGATAGTTCCCCCCGAGGCACCGAGGACCGAGGAAGCTATGGATACAGCATCCGCAGCCCATACGGTCCAGGTAGTGCAGGATGTGCTGTCTGGCATCACATTCAACCTCCCGACTCCCCTGGAGCCAAGGAAGGAGGTACCCGTTCGGGTGGAGTTACCTCTTCCAAAAGAGGTACCCGTCCGAGTGGATACTCCTCCACAGTCGACCGAGCCTGCTCTGGAACCATCCAATACCATGGACATTTCAGAGGAAGCCGGGAAACTGGATCAGGCTGCAGGTGGTGGTCCGACTGGATCGGGGGTGCAAATCCTCGCTCCACATCGCCATGACGCATGGGATAAGGAGGAAGCCGACGTCCCATCCCTGCTCCGAGGTGCTATCATCGAACAGATGAGCGCCACAGAGGTCAGATCCTTCGATCTGTTCCAAATGCGAACCTTCCGGGGGCTGGACGAGTTGTCTGCCAGGTTCCCGGCTTGGTTCCCAGATCGCCTAACGGCTGCAATGGAGGATCTTACCAAACATTCAGAGACGGCTCGCTTAGTTGCTGAGTCCGAGGGACGTCCCGAACTTATCGCGGCCTTGGAGTACGACCTGCAAACTGCAGCGGAATTCAAGACCGTGCATAGCCGGCGGGAGAAGACGAGACATCTGACGCCAGCAATGAAGCTGGCTCGGAGTATGGAGCAGAAGACCAAAGAGTCCATTCTGGATGCCACTCTGGAGGGTGAAATGATCCAACAGAACACAGCCGCGGCTAGGTCTGCAGACACTAGTCAAATGGAAAAGGCCAATCGGAGGGACCAATACCTACGAGAGACCATCAAGGTGACCTCTCGGAAGGGGGGTCGATCCGACGAGGAGGTAGAAGCGGTTCTGAAGGGATTGGATGAAAATTCTCTCCCGGACGACGAACTTCAGGTTCTGGTCCGGAATGCACTCCGAGCCAATGCTGCAAGTGGGTTTAAATATTTTAAACCCATGTGTGTGAATGACTGTGTCAAGGACAAACGGGCCTCACACATTCCGGAAGAGGTGGGTCCTGACGGTCTCTCCGATGACGAGGAGTGGATTAAGACCGATCCACTCGAGAAGTCGGTACAATTGTACCACTTTGAGCTCCTGGACAAGGTTCGCAATGGTAGTACCAAGTACCATTCAATCTTCCAGAAAGCTAAGTTGGCATGGGCTATGTCTAGATGGCATCCATTTAGCAAGTGCCCCTTTGAGCCTTGTCTCAACATCGACGAGACACTGGAAACGCCCCGAACTTGGCCTAGCAAGGTTCGGTACGCAAGACATGTGACCCGCTTTCATTTGCGTCACTACATGCGGTATGACTGCTTGAGTGTGGGTCCAAAGCAGAGCAAGGGTTGTCCGAATGGTGGCTGGTTCTACACGAGAGCCGATATCATCAGGCATCTTGCTAAGCAGCACGGGTTGGCTCTGGATGTCGCAGCGGAACGCATCCAGACAGCCCATCAGGAAGTCTACGCCCACTTCCCTCCAGTAGTGGGCCGGAACGAGAATCTCGAGGTGGATTTTGGCACCAACGAGAGAGGAAAGGTCCGGGTGTTTTACAAAGTAAACCCGGACGGCAACTACAACCGGGTTCCGGAAGGTGAGCTCTTCGATGAATTCGAAGAGTACCAGAAGCGTACCAGCACGCGAAAGGTGCGGCACGCTCAGAAGAGACCTAGTGGGTCTTCCGAGCAGGCCAACTCTAAGAAGGCCAAAACGGATGAAAGGAAATCCGTTATGGAGAAGGCGGATCCGGGCTATAAAGGACCGGCATTCACCTCTCATACGACTGACTGGAAAAAGGGTCCCCAGGGCAGGCCACCTCGGTCTGATCCGGAGGATCCGAACTCCAGCACGATGGGGTCCTTCGCGGAGGAGTTCCCCGAGAGTAACCTGGTTCCGGGTGAGGAGTCGCAGACTCTAACCCAGACCGGTAAGACCAAGGCTCCGGCAAAGAAAACGCCGAAGCCAGCTCAGACCCCGGATCTCCCACCCGAGACCGCAGAGGAGGGGCGTCTAGTCTTGCGACTGAACCGCCCTCCTTCGTTCCCTCCCGCCGACTTCACTTCCTATGAAGCCGGACAGGAGGCCTTCGGTCAATGGCAAGACAATTTTCATTGGTTGCTTGCTGGCCTGAGTCAGGAGGTGGCGATGTTGTCGTTAAACACGGTGCATCATCTCCATCAGAGGGAGGTCGCTACCCAGAAGGCAGCGGCTGCGGAGTCCGTACAGGAAGAGCGTGAAAACGCTCGGACTGAACGATGTGCTGCTAAAACCGAGAGGAAGAAGCAGAAGCTGGCAGTTAAGAACGCCGAGGAAAAGCTGGACCACGAACGTCGTCGGTTCCGGGACTGCTTCGCGCATGAGATGCACGAATGGGATGGAACTCGGGCTCAAATCGAGCTCTGGCTCCAGGAGCTGACTCTAGCGGAAGCAGCGTCGGACTCCGAGGAGGAAGAGGAGCCGGCTCAACCCGGTTCCGGAGACGAGTCGGGCTAGATCATCTTATTCTAGGAGCCGATTAGGAAAAAAGGGGGGGTATCCTAAGTATACCAACCCTACAAGCAAAACCCTGAGGAAGGGTTTAAGAGTGTCCGAGCAGAGGAACGCGGCAGGCTGGCTACGCAAGGATCCAGTCTGCCAGGTGGTACTGACGGAGGAGGACAAGGAGATCCGGAAGGGACGCTGAACTCGGGATTGGAGCACTTTACCAACATGAATCCGATACAAGATGTTTTTTTTATATAAACTATGGATATCAGGACCGAGTGCTCCTAATTATAAGTCCGAAGTGCAAGATGGCGCTGCGCGACTAGGACGGGGACGCGGAGAGGCTCCGACATATTTCTGGATTTTAGGTTGGTTTAGCCATGTGAAAGTTCTTTAAACTGGCCAGAGACGAATATAAACCAACACTGACCCGCCTACAGCAGTATAATTTCAATAGAATCCTGCCATTTTGAAGATATCGAGGGAAGCCGGGTGGACGGTACCGACAGCAGTTGTGACAGCGACAGCCGCACTCGTGGGCATACGTTGTTTACATTGACAGAGGTCTGACAGCGCACCGTCAACATGGCGACTCCGAAGAAAGGGCGTACCAAACTTAAATTAACAGGCAAGGTTACAACAAAAGAACTTGCGGAGGCAGTCCTAACCCTTGAGAAGAGGGTGATCGAGCTAGAAAAGAGCCAAGACGACACGGAGATCTCCATATCTACCATTAACAACAATGTGAGTACAAATAAGACAGCGATCGGCGTGGCGGACACCGTAGCCAACAGCTCACTTCTCTTAATAGAGGCATTGACAAACCGCCTTGACAGTGCTAATAAGAGTGTCAACAAGGTAAAAACATCAGTGACAGCTCTACGTCAGGAGGTCTCAACAGTGTCTGAATCGATACACGCTACGGGCAATATGGCAGGGAAGTTGATGGATCGAGTAGCAAAATTCGAGGAAGACGACCGAAGGAAGACGTTGTTACTAAATGGCTTCCCTGAGAATCCCCGAGAAGATTTAAGAAAGGTATGCGATTGCCTGTTTCAGGACCTCAACCTATCGTATGGGAACGAACGTGTGGATTCAATCTACAGGCTCGGGAAATTTGATCCTGACAAGGATCGCCCCAGAACCATTGTCTTCAAGCTAGCCCATAGGGGCATAAAAGGTGACATCTACAGAAAAGTTAGTAACCTGCAAGGTTTGACTGCCTGGGAAGGAGTGTCCCTTCAGGACGAACTATCAAAAAGGGAGATGAAAGAATTTGTCGAGCTGAGGTCAATATACCATTTGGCCAAGAGATGGAAGGTAAAAGACATCAAGTTAAGGCAGAGAGCACTCATAATCGATAAAACTACATACGCTCACAAGGACATTGCGTCCCTCCCATATGGTCTCACCTTAAAAGCAGCAGCGATGATAAAGACCAAGGACGGCATAGCTTTTAAATCAGAGCACTCAGTCTTCTCAAACCTCTACCCCTGTGATCTGACTTACAAAGGTGAGAAGTACAACTCGCTAGAGCAGGCCCTACAACACCAAAAGGCACTCAGTAGCGGAGACAAAAAGACTGCCGGGATGATCCTAGCAGAAAGCGATCCGTATGAAATCATGAACCTCGCCAAGGGTCTGACAATACACAAAGACTGGAATAAAGGTGCAACCAAGCTGGTACACAACCTACTAACAATTAAATTCAGTGATGAAGGCAGAGCAACTACCCTGACTAGAACTAAGGGCAAACACCTATACGAGTGTACATACAATCCAGTCTATGGTGTAGGACGACACATGGGAAATGTTGCCTCTCTCAGCTTTGACCAGCTCAAAGGTGGGAATATGCTGGGTAGACTTCTGGAAAAAGTCAGAGACGAGTTGGCCGCAAAAGCAGTGAAACCAGCTGCTCCCGATACCCCTCCAGTGCCAGCAGCGAACCAAGTGATCGAACAACCTGAAGATCCTGCAATCCTGCTCACACCACCACCACCCGCCAACAAACCACCAGTAGTGATACCTGATGACCCTGAACGATCAAAACTGCTCAGGGAGCTAATGGACGCAGCTGAAGCCAAAAAGAACTCTAAAGAAGATAGTGAATCTGATGCAGATGATGATGATGATGGTGATGAGGGTGATGATGATGGTGATGTCTCTGGTGATGACGATGATGAGACGGCCCTAAAGACGATAGAAGAAACAGGGGAAGAAAAAGACAACACAAGTGCCGAGCCTGCAGATGATGAAGAAGTCTTGAACAAGACCCTGAACGATTTACTTGATTCATAATGTCTGTACGTCCGTTCACCCCCCCCCCCCCCCTGTGATACTTTTAATATATATTTGGTATGTTCTTCTATGTGATGGATTTATAATGTAAAATGAGCATAAATTGTATACGCTAAAACCTACCGGTATTTGAATGTTGGAATTTAAATACATATTTTGGTAAGAATGAAAAACGATTAGAAACTTCAAATGTTTACGCTTACCGGTACTGAATGTAGAAGTCCATAGATTTTATGTTGGTATTTAAAATATATTTTTATATAAAAACACTCATGACAACGGCCTAACTTATATAGATATTGGTTGAATGTATTTTAGATTTTAATTTTAGGAGCAAAATCTCTCATAGCCATTCTTGATAAAACCAAGGTGATGGAACGCCACAAGAGCAGAGGTTCCGATCCTATGGTACATAAAGTTATAATTTTGGTATGTTACAGTATATGTCGTCAGAGATTTGAAATATTGTATAGAATGTATGTAATTTTGAGATGTAGACTCAGTGATACCGGTAAGTCCAATCCCTGGGCGCTTTACCTAGATTGATTGATTCAAACGGTCAGTGTGTGTTGCACCTTAATTCACAGAGCATAAGGAACAAGTTTGAAGATATTAAGAAGGAATTAACTAACCAATGTATCGACATATTATTATTTTCTGAGACCTGGCTCACCCCTATGGATATTGATGAGGATTATATTTTAGATGATTACAATTTATATAGGTGGGATAGAGCCAGACTCATGAATGGTGGTGGATTATGTGCTTTTATAGCTGATTACTTGACGTGTGATGAAAATATTTTTTCTAATCTAAATGTAAGTTGTATTGATTTGGAGATCCAATGGTTAGTTGTAAA
Source organism: Harmothoe impar (assembly GCA_947462335.1). Taxonomy (NCBI): domain Eukaryota; kingdom Metazoa; phylum Annelida; class Polychaeta; order Phyllodocida; family Polynoidae; genus Harmothoe; species Harmothoe impar. Next base: position 257,357 of record OX381718.1, on the reverse strand, counting down.
AAAGGGTAACTCACGTCGAAAGCTAATTGCTAATATTTATAGGCCTCCAGAAGGAAATAAAACAAATTTCGTTAATATGTTGTGTAGAATGTTGTCGACTGTTGGCCATTTAGAAAACTATGATGTGATTCTCACGGGGGATTTCAACATTGATGTTCTAGAAGAGAGTAATATTAAAGACAAATTGTATAATGATTTGGAGGATTTTGGATTAAGACAATTAATACATGAATCTACAAAAAATAAGGGCACCAAAACATGTATTGACTTAATTTTCACCAATATTGTGAATGTTTTGTCCAGCGGAGTAGTATTTCTAAATCTTAGTGACCACCTACCAGTTCATGTTACTACCGGTACTCCGCGGGTACACAAGGCTGAGAGAAGCTTTGTAGGGCGTTCTTATAAGAACTATGATACAAATGACTTTTGTAATAGATTTAAGAATTTGTCTTGGATAAATTTTGACAATACTGTCGATGTTGAAGAGTGTTGGAACATTTTTTCCAAAAATATAGACTGTATTCTTGATATTTTGTGCCCGATTAGAAATTTCAAAATTAAATTTAAGGAAGAGCCCTGGCTAACCCCTGAACTGGTCGCCCAGATTATCGAGAAGAATAATGCATTGAAAAAGGCTTACAAATCTAATAACATTCTAGATTGGGAATTGTCAAATAACTTGAAAAATAATTGTTGTACCGCTGTTAAGAGAGCGAAACAAGCCTTTGTAGTGGATCAAATTACAATGAATGTAGATGATTCTAAGAAATTTTGGGCGTCCATGAAAGAACTCCTACCCACTAAGGGAAGGAAAAATAAAAATATAATTCTGCATAATGATGATGGATCACTAGTACCAAATGAAAAGGTTCCGGCTTTTATAAATGATTTTTTCAGTAATATTGGTACCAACTTGTCTAGAGAGCACAATGAACCATGGTATTTTGAAGGCACTCCCTGTGAAGAGCAGTTAAATAACTTTGTTATTCTTGAAGACGATGTTGTGTCGGTGGTAAAAGATATTAATGTAAACAAATCCTCTACCCTTGAGAACATTTCTGCCAGAGTCTTTAAAGATGCTGTGTTAGCTTTACCGGGTAGATTCACAAGGATATTGCAACTAGTTGTTCAATCTAATATTATACCACAACAATGGAAGATAGCCAAAGTGACTCCCCTACCTAAATCTGGTAATCTAAACAATATTTCAAATTACAGGCCTATAAGTCAGTTACCCATTCCAGGAAAAATTTTAGAACGTATAATGCACACACAATTAACTAAGCACTTAGATGATAACAACATTCTGACTGAAATTCAAGGCGGGTACAGAAAATCTCTTTCAACTCTAGATACAATTAGTAAACTAACAGATAAAATACTTGCTGAACGCAATAATAGTAATGTCACTGTGGCTACCTTCATTGATACGAAAAAAGCTTTCGATTGTGTAAACCATTCTATTTTAATTAAAAAGTTAAAATTATACGGTATTTCTGGAAATTGTTTAAAATTGTTGGAAAATTATTTAAAAAATAGAAAACAATTTGTAACGGCTAATAATTTATTGTCAGAGTCAAATCATATCTCCTGTGGCGTGCCACAGGGCAGTATTTGTGGCCCTTTGTTGTTTCTTATCTATGTGAACGATATTCCTCAGAATTTACCGAATGTTGAGGTTTTATTATATGCTGATGATACAGTCCTTTTTTCACATTCTAGATTTATTGAAGACATTGTACCAACAATGCAGCGTGGTCTTCAGGCTTATGCCGATTGGTCTTCTAGAAATAAGCTAACTATGAACGAGAGTAAGACCAAGTCCTTGTTTTTTGCCTCCAAAATAAAATATAATAGAACCCGTCTGAAAAATCATGAAATTTCTGTAAATGGTAAAAATATTCATTATGTACCAACCTTTAAATATTTAGGCGTTACTTTAGATTATGAATTAACTTTTAATAGTCATATTAGAGAGCTCAAAAAGCAACTGGACTTTAAGTCTTATTTACTCGGCAGGTTGAAACATTTTGTTCCTATAAATATTTTACTATTAATTTATAGGACGTATGTTCTTCCTATAATTGATTACTCTGACATTGCCTATGACGGAGCCTGTTCCGATATGTTAGCTATTCTACAAAAGGTCCAAAACAGGTGCCTTAAACACTGTTTGAAATTACCTGTATTAACCTCAACTGACTTTGTACACCAGCAGGCTAAGTTGCCTTTCCTATGTGATAGAAGAACTTACCATGGAAGACTAGCAGGGTTCAAGAGAGCAAAAATTCCTAAGTTTTGTAAGAGCATTGTAAGGGCCACTAGGGCATCAGATTTTCCTGAATTAAAGTACTCGACAATCAGATCGGCGCAATATGAGAAATCTCTTCATGTTTTCATCGCTAGATGTTGGAATCATCTTGAAGATGAACACAAAGAAATAGAGTCACTTAGTATGTTTAAGGCTAAAATGAAAGAGCTGTTAGTCAAGACGATACCTACCAATAGGGTAAATGCTTTTGAACATGGTTGGGTCTAGTGTTCTACCACCCCCATACGGTATGAAGATCTGTGAGTAGTGCTAAAAACACACTGAGTATTTCTCCCTTCATCTAAAGTTCTTTTAATGATGTAAAATGTCTTTAAAAATTATAGAGTCTATTATGTGGCAAACACAAGAGTCAAAGACACGATTTATTGACGAGCTCAATCATGAGAGACGACAAATGTAAATAATGTACAGACAAATATATTGTTGTATTCGATCTAATCATGGTTGGTACTAATCAATTTTGATTATTTTTTCCTGATTTTATGTATAGTATTAAGGGGGTATCAAGAACATCAGCAACGCTGAAGGTTCCTCCTGGTTTGGTTGGCCAAGTAATTAAATTTTCTTTTTAAATGTTGCTACAGTACATACCGGTATAAAATCAATAACGCGCAAATAAAATGTGTTCTTGCGAACAGACTTACTATTATAGCATGTTACTCTAGTAACGCAAATATATAAATTCAAATTGTATTAGATTGCATTTCATTATACAAGAATGGATTCCCGATACTGGTTATCGTAGGGATATATGTAATTGTTTTAAAATGAAAAAGGCCAAATAAAACCGAATTGTTACAAAAAAAAGATCGCCTGGAGGCAGGACTAGATTTTTTTTTCTCTCTATTTATCATCTAAAAAGCTCCCGAGTATGAGCTATGAACTTTCTCGTTCCGGTGAGTAAGAGCTGAACGAAGTAGGTTCTGAAAGCCGGGCGGAATGCGACACCATCAACAGAGGATCCGGATCTTCGCTACAACACCACGTATGATGTCTTTTTGTAATAATACTTTAACATGTCTTTATAACCTTAAAAGAAGTGATATTGTTTATCACTTATAAGTATTATTCATTACGAGTTTAATTAGCTCGGGGTCCTGAAGGGACGAAATTTTTTTACTGTGATATTGTACTTTTTCAAGTGTTTGTATACTATATGTATAGATTAACTCCATCTATCCTAGGGAATGGGGCGTAATTTTCATTACGGTCTATATGTGTAGAAATGTGTGTAATTAATACCTTTTTGTGTTCAACAGTATACGTCATATTGTTTGTAAGGTATAACTTTAATAAACCCCTAAGGTGGTATTTATAAGATAATGCCAGTCCGAAGTGTTTTCGGACTTTAACCTTAATTAATTTTTTACCTCCCGGTTATTATCTGGTAGGGGGTAGTGTAGGGGCTAGGGTTATACGGGTATGTTATATGACGAGTGCTGTTGGATGTTGTGTTGCGAGCTCAGTCCGAACCCTTCAGTCCGACGGTAGGTGGCAGCACCTACCTCGGGCTTGGGGTATGGACAGAGGTCGCTAAAGGCTTCCGGTCTGCGTGTGCGCGCGCAGGCTGGCTGCCTATATATACCCAGCATCTGGCGGTACTCGTCGGTTACTCTGAGCCACGCTGGTAAGGAGACCCTGTGATCAATACGGCTGATTAGCCTACTGACCCGTTCCGAACTCTATAGGGAGTTCGCACACATAGATACTGCTTGTCTAGGTTCTCTGAATAAACCTGATTTGCAACCTGTAACACTTGATCCGAACTGTGTCGACTTTGTTCTTTAATTGATACTCTACCAATATCATAAAGAGACAAAGTATCGTTTATTACAGCAGTATGGATTATACAGAGGTTACCTGCTAATAGGATTTTGTCAGAATAGGGTGAGTTGCTCTTAAAATGACCATTTTAAATGGGTTGTTAATATGGTATCTGATGTTAATGAGCTAACACCTAACATTGAGGATTATGACCTCCCAGAGGGGCGTCTCGCCAAATTCTCCGGTCTTGACTATAGGCTTAACTGTCTAAAGACTGTGGAGCACGTTAATGGGGGGTCTCTTTACTAATTTCACTTGACCAGGCCGGCAGAGTCAACTAGTCTAGGTAATTACAACCACAAGGGTGGCTACTCAACATCCAAGTGGACCTACTACTAAGAGATTGTCTTTTGACCACTCTGCTGCCGCCTGCTGGTCTGGCGATTACATGCTCTAGTATAGTTCTCCGCTCTTTTCGTCAGATGGCGCCACAATAGGGTTTTTGTACATTTCCACGATACTCGCGAACATTTTAAACGCATAATGACCTATAATAAGCAACAAAGCACACTTCTCATATATTGAATATAAGAAACATGTCAACGTTGTGTATTTCTGATAGAATGAGGCAGATTCTTTGAAATATCAACTAAACTATAGCGAGATTGAAAATACTACACCATAACTAAAGCGATATAAAAGCTATATAAAGTCAGAACTTCTCACGGAACGGCATCTGCAACAGATCACTCAACCATTCGTCTTGAAATGCCACACAGGGTTCTCGTCCAACAGGACTTTGAGCCTTGACGCTTTTGAGGGAGGTTTGATCTTATGTTGCTTAACATGTGGTGTAATTAATCAACACCGCGGCCCCTCTTTAGGGGCCACACAATAAACAAAGAATAAAAAAGGGTAAGCCTTAAGTTTAAAGTGAATCTCCCAGGATTTTGGCGAGGCCGACAAAGGGGGAGGTAACAGATTTAAACTGCAGGAGACTATACGCAAACCTTGATACTCTCAGAGGGGAGCCCTATATTGCGAGCCTGTGGTCAGATCTATCACCTCTAGGGTGCAGTCTGCATATCATAAATGACCACCACAGACATTGGGATATAATGTTAATCCTACTCCAGGGTCTCCATAATTAGCGGGGCTCGCCTTGAGATGGGAAATTCACTACAGCACTATCTGTCGTTGAAAATGGTGCTCGTGTAGAGTCGGGATGATGTACTAAAAGAGCATTTTATACACAATGATACCCTTGTACAAATGCGTATACCTAGTAGGCTGTGTCTTATCATCAAATCTAAGAGGGTGCGCTATAGTTTTATTATACTTTTATAGACCATTTTAAAATCCGAGCTTAGCTTAGTTCATAGTCTCCTTACCAATTTTCACTTGACCAGGCTGGCAGAGCCAACTAGTCTAGGTAATTATAACCACAAAGGCGGCTACTCAAGATCCAAGTAGACTTACTACTACGTGATTGTCTTTTTGGCCCCTCTGCCGCCTAGTTATTACATCCTCCAGTCTAGCTCGCCACACCCTTTGAGCAGCTCCATTGCCTCGGTAAAAGTGTAGGGGTGTGCTTTCCACCTTCAGTCATCCATAGATTCGATCACCATCACCCCCCTTGAAATGACCTCAGCTGTTAATTAGGGCGTAAAGCAGCCCAACAACCAACCAAGTCCCTGTCAAAGATGTGAATAACGAACGCGCTAGTATAGTTCCCCGCTCTTTCGTCAGATAGCGCCACAATAGAGGTTTTGTACATTCCTACGATGCTCGCGAGCATTTCAACGCATAATGAGCTATATAGGCAACAAAGCGCGCTTCTAATATATTAAAATATAAAAACAATTCAATATTGTGTATTTCTGATAGAAATGAGGCAGTTTCCTTAAATACCAACTAAACTATAGCGAGATGAAAAATACCACACCATATCTAAAGCTTTATAAAAAGCTATAGAAAGTCAGAACCTCACACGGATCGGTATTCTGTCTGCAACGGATCACCCCCTGACCCACTGGTCCTCGCATGCCACACACGGCTCTGCCGTGTTTGTGCTTTGAGGTATCACCCATCAAGTGATCCATGCTGCCCAACATGAGGCGTAATTAATTACGCTGATGTTGCATAGCACAGCGGCAGCATCTAACTAACTCTAAGGAGTTAGTCGGCCCCTCTTTAGGGGCCACACAATAAACAAAGAATACCCTGAATCTGGGACCTGCGGGCGAAGGCCCCAACTGTGAAGTCATTATTGGCCACATTGGTAATATCAATTAAAACTTTAGACAACACCCACCTTAAGTATCATTAACGGACAATATCAATAAACTTAGCATCCTCTTGGTTACCACATTTAGCACCAATTTTACAACTCACAGGGGCCACCCTTGAAAATAACACCAGCCTCACCACGCTTTTATTGCTCTGCTGATTTCTCCAATCCAAAACATTGGGTATCTAGTCCAGCTGTGAGCTCATTAGGTCAGCCCTTTGTCGGCCTCGCCGGCAAGTCCCGGATTCAGTATAGAAAGACTAAGGGGGCGGAGAGTAGGTCTTTAAGTTTAGCGCTATCTGTGTCATTAGACCATTCTTAAAAATCGACATGTGACATGAATAAAAAATTCTCAATTACTGTATAAGTAGGCGCCTCAACTCTTCCTTCAAATTCCGGCCTTGCGGGTGGTCAAATTAAAAAAAAAAAATTCCTAGTAGTCTATGGTCCCAAGAGTCCGATTGTATCAATTACGGTGCCCTTACATTTTCCCCCTTAGTGACACTAGTGACAACACTTTTTTCACTTAGGGTCATGTGACATGGTCATTTCTTAAAAATCGACATGCGACATGGGACACGTTCATCTCAAACCCTTAGCCTCTAGAGAGTTCAAAATAGCGCTGCCGCTGTAGTCTGCCCGTTTCTGTGATCAAATATGCACCCTTCCTAATAGCACCCCCACTGGTGCATTGCATAAAAATAGCCCTCCTGACCTCATTTCTTGAGCTATAAAAAAACACAAACCCCTCATTTTAATCACAATATCATGGCAGTCAACATGAATGGAGTCATTAGTGGAGAAAGATAAGAGTCTCTGTTTTCTGTAGCCTACAATATTATGGTGACATTCTTCATGTCAAAATGTAATAAATAAATATGAGTTGTTAAACTTGTTACCATGGGGATGTTAGTAATTGTGTTCTTGAAGACGTATGTGAAATCCAGATGTATGTGCCTCTGCCCAACAATGACCCTAGCCATTTTAAGTAAACCTGTTCTGTCTGAGTTAGAAGGGTGCCTAGGGCCAGAGCTACAGAACCCCTTACTGCTGTGAAAGTGCCCCTCTCCTGCCTAGATCACAGAAATGGGAAATATGTTCAGATGCATTCACCATGATATTTCTGGATCTAAGCAGATCTGAAAAGCTCTCATAGAGATCTATACTAATGGAACCACTATGTATTTTTTAACTCATTTTTCAAAAATTTATCAAACTCCCTACCTTAGCGCCCCTATAAATAGGGTTAAGTACCTGTCCGACTCCCCTACCACTGCTGCTGGAGGAGTACCGAGAACTACCCTCTTTTTAGAAAACTAAGTAAAAATATCCTTCTTCATGTCCAGTTACATACAATGTCGATCAATTTGACACTGTAGCAGCATGTCTCCATATCTGTATGCTGCATAAATGCACAATACACGGTGCACGCACTTAAACCAAGGCTAACATGGGTAACCTATATAGATGTGATACTCTCGTTTTCGGGGCTAGTAGAAATTAGGCGGCTAATATAGACGTTCCGGGTTAGAACCCTCACTAAGTTTTAGTCAAGACGTCTAGCCACAGGCGCCTTAAGCGACGAAAGCGCGTCAAGGCGTTTACAGGGTTCGAACCCGTGAGCTGCTCCTTGGGGTCACAAAAAACGCTTCAACCTTAAAATCCCATAGGAAATTTTTTTTGGGTTTTTGGACTTTAGGCCGCAATTCATCCGACGAGGGGTAATCAGCCCCCCCCTCTGCCAATCATGGCAGTGAATTTAGACGGCGCGCAATCTCTCGCAGCCACCGCGGACGGACCAATTAGTCCTGTCGGCATCTTAGTATGGTTCGTGTGACCTACTTAGAGGCTCACACGGTGGGGGTGTGTCCGGCGTTCGGCGCGCTGATTGGCTACTGGTGGGAGGTGCTGTGCTGCGTCAGGAACTTTACCTATTTGGGACGGGTGTTAAAGGCGCACTGAGTTGAGGTGCACCTTTAAGCAAGAGCGCGATCCGGTCGTCGCGTTGGTAGCCTTACTACCTGTCGCGCATTTAACTAGAGGCTTAAGTGTGACAAATGACGATTCTTTGTCGACGCGACTACTAACATCAGCAGCATCGGCAGCAGCGGTAGCAGCATCGGCAGCAGCTATAAGGTGAAAACATGTTCAGACACGGTCGGCGTGTGAGACCTGTCCAGGCACGTCCGAGCAAGTTCGAACGTGTCTGAACATGTTCCGGAGTGCAAGACGCGTGCACACACAGACCGAACAGACACACACAGACCCACACACCCACACACCCCTATGTAGTGTGGGATGTAAAAGAAACCCTTGTCTCGGTAAAAGGGCCATAGATTCGATCACCATCACCGCCCTTGAAATGACCATAGCTGTTAACTAAGGCGTAAAGCAACCCACACACCCACACACCCACACACCCACACATTTTTCTGTATGAGCCTTCAGACCTGAAGCTGCTCAGTGTACGGGACTAGGTTTTGTCATAGGCCCTACGGACGCTACTCAAGGGGGAATAAGAGAGCTGTCTCACCATGACATGGGCTGGCTGTAGTTTTTTATGTTTCGGTACCTACAACCAAACAGCCAGTACCCACCCCAGGGCTTCATGTCGCACGCGGGAAAAGTATAACGGTGGCGCCAACTGTCGGAATAGCGGGTACACTACGTCAGTAGTTCTTTTGTTCTCCGCTGAGTGACTGGGCGAAATGTAGTCGGTAGCTCTATTTTCTGTGCACTGTTCTGTTCATTTTCTACACTTAACGCTTAAATAGACCGCGTGTTTGTACAAGCTAGCCGTTTTTATCAGTGCAAAAATTAAATAAGCATCGGATAGAACAATAAAAAAATGAGAAAGTAATCCAGCACTTAGTATAAGGCACCAGTTTTATCATGAGACACCGAAAGTCTGGTTTTTTTAAGGTGGATAAGACAGTTGACTGAGAGCTCCAAAGTAACCAAAAACGTACCAGAGGGCGATCTATCTCAGAACGTACCCGACAGGGCAGGGGCCTTCTACACCCCGGCTCTGATGAGCAAGCGAGGGCCTATTCCTCTTTTGAGGTGGGCCCAAAATTGAACAAAAGAATAAACTCAAAAAAAAGCCTTAAGATTGAAAGAGTTGTAGATACTGATTTTAACGAGGAAGTCCCATTCATTAGTTTACAAATAGTCAGTGTAAGTACGCCCATGTATAGGAGAGAGACCTTGCTTATTTCTTATAAAGTTGTAAGATAGTCACATCATGATGCACATCATCATAAACGCAATCATGATACATTTCATTGTAAGTAGACGAACCAGTAGACTCGCCTCTCTGCCCTCTAAAAGAGAGGGCAGAGAAGCGAGTCTCACTCTTTAAAAACCCTTCCCCTCCCCCCCTCCCCCCCTCCCCCCCTCCCCCCCCCATGCATCTTAAAGAGTGCCCCCCAGAGTGCCCCTCCCCCCCCTAAAAAAAAGAGCCACATTTTAAAATTATTTTTTAGCAAGCTTTCAGCTTGCTTTTTTTCTTTTTTAAAATTTATTTATCCATAAAAATCTCAAGTGACTTATTTTGAAATTCGCGCCAACCTAGTAGTCACGTGACCCCCTTAAGTAGGTCACTTCCAGTCACGTGACCTATTTGAATTTCCCGCCAACATGGTGGTCACGTGACCCTCTTAAGTAGGTCACTTCCGGTCACGTGACCTATTTGAATTTCCCGCCCAAAGGTCACGTGACCGGAAGTAGGTCACTTCCGGTCACGTGACCTATTTGAATTTCCCGCCAAAAGGGAGGCCTCTCATTGGCTGCTTTTGAATTTCCCGCCAAAAGGGAGGCCTCTGATTGGCTGCAGGTCGATTGAGTAATAAACAGTACTTAACTATAGTCCCGTTCCGATACATACAATACTACTTGCATGTCTGCATAATTTCATTATAGTATTATTATCATTACAAAACATATTAGGCCAAAAAAAGAAAAGGTGTGTTTCAGGCAACATGGTCCAAAAATTTAGGGTAGGATTTTTTCATTTCATTTTATTATTATTTTTGAATGTTGAAGGTACCTTGAATGAGTCGCAGACTGCCATATCGACTCGCGGGTCATCAAGACGACTCACCAATTCTTACTATAACTAGGAATATCATGAAATTATTGGACATTCTTGTTAATAAGCAATTCCTGAGGCTGGACAGTTAATTAGGCAATATGTATATATGTGATCTGTTCTTCCTGAGTAAAAAAATGGCTAAAATCTCCAAAAAAATATGAATATTTTGCAAAAAAAAAAAAAAATTCTCCAAAATCGTAAAAAAATGCTAGGACCGGCCCTTTTTTGAAACTAGGGTCGGGTTGCCTGAAACACACCTTTTATCTTTTTTGGCCTTATGAAAAGTGGGAGACTACTCACTGAAAACTGCAGCCTGGACAATCAGCAGGCCCACGACACAGGCCGCCAGAAGCACTGACCACCACGACAGTCCCTCGCAGCCTCTCCCCCACTCGGGGCCTCGTGTGGGGAGTTTGGCGCCGACCCTGTCTCGGGGCTCTGAGCAGTCATTCTGTGCAGTGAGGTCTGTGATGGGGACGACGTTACCCCACATGACGCGTCTTCTGTCTGCCATCTGACAGCCGTCCACTGGTTCGATGTCACTATACAGCGCCTCAGGGGGTTCTTGTGGCGCACAGGCAGCCATGCTGCCCTGGTATGGAGAGAGGAGAAGAGCTTAAATGTAAACTCAGTTTTATTAGGTCACTCAAAAAAATAAATTGGTTTCTCATCACTGCGCGCATCATGAAAATCGTGATTGGGGGGAAACTTTTTTTTAAAGATTTTTAATGAAAAATATGTTGAAAAGCCGACAAATATTGGCATAATTTGTATCAAATTAAAGCCTAGACTGTCAGTAATGCAATTATGACAATATGACACATTTGTGGATCACTAGGCTCTTGACTACTGAAATGTGAAAATCATTTACAAAAAATCTTAATTTTCCTAAACATTTTAGCCCTCAGTAAAAAAAAAAGAGAAAATAAAAAACACCCTCGTCATGTTTTTCACTGCCGGGTGATGAGAAACAACTTTTTTTTGGCCTTATCAAAATGGTGAGAGGTCATAATAATTTGATGAACTATGGGGACAAATGTGCCACATAGCATTTGTAATGGACCCAACTTCGTTCCCTTGATATTTAGATATTATCAAGAAAGAATAAGGTCGACAACAGTTCGGTTACGGTGTACAGGTTGCAGAATAGATTAGTTTATTTACGGAACCTATGACAGGCAAACTAAGGGTTGTGCGAACTCCCTGAAGAGTTCAGATCAGATAAGTTGGCTTGAAGCCTCGAAGGAAGCCTATAGCGACCTCTGGCCATACCCCTAAACCAGAGCAGGTGCTGACAAACCTATATCAGGGTAGAATTTTCATGTTAGCACAGTAATACAGTGGCCCAGGAGGGCCAAACTCTGAGATGAAAATGGAAATAGATTTGAAATTGAAATTTTTTTAACCAAAGAAATCTGAAAAGAACTCAAATTAAAAGAAAAGTTAGGGGAATAGGTCAAATTTCCCACAAAATGTCCAATTTGGCTAGAAAAGGTTTTTCAATTTCAATTCTTTTCTCATTTTCATTTCAAATGTTGGCCCCTGTGGGGACTACATTAAAGCACTATGCTGCCCCTAAAGGGTTCATCACCTACTTGTTAGCAGAAGCTCCTTGGTGCAGGATGGGTGATTGGGGTCGTGAGCTGAGACGGGGGCCGTGAGCTGAGAGGGGCCCGTGAGCTGAGACGGTGCCCGTGAGCTGAGACGGTGGCTGTGAGCTGAGACGGGGGGCCGTGAGCTGAGACGGGGGGCCGTGAGCTGAGACGGGGGGCCCTGAGCTGAGACGGGGGCTGTGAGCTGTGACGGTGCCCGTGAGCTGAGACGGGGGCCGTGAGCTGTGACGGGGGCCGTGAGCTGTGACGGTGCCCGTGAGCTGAGACGGGGGCCGTGAGCTGAGACGGGGGCCGTGAGCTGAGACGGGGGCCGTGAGCTGAGACGGGGGCCGTGAGCTGAGACGGTGGCCGTGAGCTGAGACGGGGGCCGTGAGCTGAGACGGGGGCCGTGAGCTGAGACGGGGGCCGTGAGCTGAGACGGGGGCCGTGAGCTGAGACGGGGGCCGAGAGCTGAGACGGGGGCCGAGAGCTGAGACGGGGGCAGTGAGCTGAGACGGTGGCCGTGAGCTGAGACGGTAGTAGTATAGTATGTATCGGAACGGGACTATAGTTAAGTACTGTTTATTACTCAATCGACATGCAGCCAATCAGAGGCCTCCATTTGGTCACGTGACCGGAAGTGACCTACTTAGGGGATTAGTGGTGACGTCACGTGACCTAGTTAGCCAATCAGAGGCCGCCATTGGGTCACGTGACCGGAAGTGACCTACTTAGGGGATTAGCGGTGCATTCTGGGTAACCCTGCAGCCAATCAGAGGCCTCCATTGGGTGACCGGAAGTGACCTACTTAGGGGATGGTGCATTCTGGGTAACCTACTGACCTACTTAGGGGACCGGAAGTGACGTCACATGACCTAATGGCCAACCGGAAGTGACCTCATTGAGGATCACGTGACCGGAAGTGACCTGATTGATCACGTGACCGGAAGAAGAAGAAGAAGAAGAAGAAGAAGAAGAAGAAGAAGAAGAAGAAGAAGTGACGTCACGCGACTTAATGAAGAGATGAGCGTCTTTAAGGGGTCACGGGCTTTAAAATGTGATATCTTTTTTTTTTTGGAGGAGGAGGCGAGTCTCTTATTTTTTTTTGGTAAACTAATAAAAAACACCACGATATAAGTTTTTTTTTCATTTTTTATTGTTTTACGAGCGACTGGAAGTGACTTATTGAACTAGTTAGAAGCGTTCTTTAGAGTGTATAAGGGGGAAGGAGGGGAAGGAGGGGAGGGGAGGGGGGGAGGGGGGCTCTTTTAACATGCATGGGGAGGGGGGCGCTTTTAGGATGCATGGGGCGAGTGGGGGAGGGGGGGAGGGGGGGGGAGGGGGGCACTCTAGGGGGGGGGCACTCTAAGGGGCGCGTTTGTCTCTTTTTAAGAAAGAAAAAGATTTTCAATCGAGAGACACGCTTCTTCCTCTCGAGAGGAAGAAGCGTGTCTCTTCGTGTTTTTTTTTTGTTTATCACGTGCTGCGATGAGGCGATCAGCTGCGACTGGAGGAAGTGACACTTTAAGAGATCGCGCGTCTTAATTGTTATGATATATATATATATTTTTTTTTTTTTACTTACTAATAAAGAAGACGTATGGAAATAAAACACAACAATTCACATGTCCGTCGTTCTCGTTGTTTCTTGCTTGATAAAGTCAAGTAATATCGCGATGCCGAGGCCAAACTTTCCCATGTCCTCAGTCAACACTCGAAGGAGTTCAAAAGGCGTACCGCCGGCGCCGTCAGCTTCATCTTGCCACATTTTCAACACTCGGAAGGCCCACTCAGCGGGACTTCCTCCGTATTCGCATTCTTCAGCGATCTTATCTAACCTCTCAGGCGACAATTTTAAATGGTCCCCCACCTCTTTCCACCTGCTACCCAGACGTCTGCCGAGGGTGCCCAAGTGCTTATGCATCGCGCGCGAGTCGGGGTTTTCGAAATCCAACCCCTGTCTGTGGAGAAGGGCCATCCACTGAGCCAACAGTTCCATGCGTCTAATGCGGGTGAAGACGCGACCGAGCTCGCCCCATCTATGACGATGCGGGGTTTCACCCCACCACACTCGGAACATCGCCGTACACAGCTCCTCCGGTGTCTTGACACTGCGCTCTACTAGAGCATCCATACGGGCGGCGCTGACTTTTAAGCTACTGCCCAACTCTCTCCAACAGCCGCTCAACTCTTTACCTAGTTGACGAAGCAAGGCGTCGCTATAGGCTAACCGCCGCTGTCCTACCTGTCGGGTCTCCCCATCATCGGTCTGCTGCCTCGCGCCGCGTCTCACGTCGTCAAGCTGCATTAACTTTTTTTCAGGCGCACCGGGCGGTGAAGGCGAGCTTGAAAGTGGAATAGCTTGAGCCATCTTGTCTCGTCTTGGCGGCGGCGGCAGCGGCGGCGGCGGCGGCGGCGGCGGTGGCGGCGGTGGTGGTGGTGGCGGTGGTGGTGGTAGTAGCCGTTACTGGGGTCAGAGGCGATATGTTTTTTTTCCAACAGAAATGAGAGCTTTTTATACAGAGGGAGTTTAATCCCATTTCCAACAGCGCTCCAGCTGTCTAGCGCCCTGTCCGCATGACGCTTTTTCAGCCGCTCCGCTCCTTAAGAGCTTAGATGACGAGGGGGTGTGGCATCGCTATCCGTGGAGACCAGCTGAAAACGGTGTTTTTTCCTCACTCATAGCCTTAATACCTCCTACCCCCTACCCGAGGACGTCTCCCTCCCTCTGACATTCATTGTAACAAACGTCAGAGGTCAGGTGAAAATCGGATTTTTTTTCATGCACAGCCTTAGGCAGCTGTCACCCCTCCCTATTGAACTAGCCGGCCGCCCGCCCGCCTGGCCGGCCCGGTCTACTCACCACGGCAGGAGGTGGCGATTTTTGTCTTACACTTAAGTCGCTCACCACATGCACACGCCTCTACTCACAGACAGACACGTTCGTCTTAGGGGGGTCCTGCTTCACGCCACACGCCTCCTGTAGTTTTTTTTTGTATACACACTGTAAGCTCATCACCGTTACCGTTAATCCTTTATACAGCTAACGCGCGCTGAATGGCTGAACAGGGTGGTAAGCGGCTTAGCTCACCACAGTGGATCCCTCAAAAAGGGATCCAGCTGAAAACGTCATACCTTATGTCTTTGTGAATGGCCGCCGCCGGTCAGTCGACGGCAGGCAGCAACCGCTTAACCCTTTATACAGCTAATGCGCGTTGAATTGCTGAACAGGGTGGTAAGCGGCTTAGCTCATCATCACAGTCGATCTCTCAAAAGAGGGGGGGGAAAGGGATCCAGCTGAAAACGTCATGCCTTATGTCTTTTTGTTTCTCTTTGTGAATGGCCGCCGGCCAGCCGGCGGCAGCTGAACAGGGTCGGTAAGTAGCTTAGCTCTAGAAGGGAGAAGGCGTATATAAGGGGCTTGGAAACCTCCATTCACTCACTCATTCTTTTTTGCTGCTCTCTACAGTCACCACCATGAGCAAAAGACAACAGCTAGCGGCGTTCAAGAACAAGAAGACTACGCGGAACAGCGTTCGTTTAGCGTCAGTGCCTGCTCTTGCTACTGAACATGAGACTACCGCCGCAGCCGGTTGGTCTTATCACCCTCCTGCTGTAGCGAGCGCTCGCGGCAGTAGTAGTAGTAGTAGTAGCAGTAGCACTAGTAGTAGCAGTAGTAGTAGTAGTGGTAGTAGTACTAGTAGTACTACTGGTAGCAGTTGTCGTGCTAGCGACGTTGTTACACTCGCGACGGTACACGTTGCTGCTAAGCGCGCTGCCGCTGCTACCGCCGTCCCGCCTGCCGCTGCTGCTGCTGCTGCTGCTGCTGCTGCGCCTGCTACTGCTGCGCCTGCTACGGCTGCGCCTGCTGAGGCTGCTGCTGCGCCTGCTACTGTTGCGTCTGCTGCGGCTGCTGCTGCGGCTGCTTCTGCTGCACCTGCTGCTACTGCTACTACTACTGACGACAACGCTCCTGGCACAGCGCAGTACTGGCAACCGGGTTTTTACCTCCCCACTACTGTTGATGACTTTGATGACCTGCCGCACGTTGCACAGCCCCTCTCCTCCACCACTACATCGACGGACGCCCTCGACGCCGCTCGCGCTGAGAGTTACAGCTATTCGGACACTCAGCCCCTGAACCGAGAAGAAGAGGAGGAGGAGGAGGAGCAGCAACAGGGTGAGACAGAGAACGACGCTGACGACGAGGCGTACGAAGAACCCGAAGGGCAAGGGGTGAGCGGTACGTTTTTCGGCTTCCCTCTTCGACCTTTCGACCTCACTTCCTCCACTGCTAGCGCCCCCCCGTCCGGTCCGTGGCGACTGCCCTCACCGCCACCTTACGAGGGCGGCGGCGGCGCTTCATCTTCTACCGCTACACACAGCACGGACGGCGTGTGGCTGCGCTGTTCCAACAACGAGACCTCCGATACCACCAGCGCTGACGCTGCTCCTGCTATCGGTTCTGCTGCTGATTCAGCTCACGCTGATGGTGTTACTCATCCTGCGGGTGTGAAACGTTCTAAGGTGAGTTCCAGAACAACAAGGCCCACTAAGAAGAGAAAAATACAAGAAAAAGAAGGAGATGGACGAGAAGAAGCAGAGAAAACACTCGGGTTAGAGTTCTGCTTAGACGGAGCTTTGACGCTGGAGATCTGGGAGGACGTGGCTAGACTGTCTAGGAGGCCGCGCTACACAAAAGACGGCCAGGTGAAAGAGGCGTCTCTGACCAGAAGCAAGCGAGTGCACTTCACGGCCGACGCGCTGCGCGAGCTCATAGCACGCATCGCCGATATCCGCGCAGTGGTGCGCATACGCGACACAGCGGCCGCGCAAGGAAAACCTAATCACACCCCCTGGTTCGCAGTGCTGGATGAGGCGGGCGAAGTGTACGCAGCTGTGAGCTACTACAGCGGTAAGAACCTCGTCCACGTGCGCAAGTACGAAGGTCCTGACAAAAAACCCACACAGCAGGGGGTGACGCTGTCCGCCAGAGCGCTCAAAGAGTTGGATGACAAAACAGAGATCATTCTGAAATATCTCGGCATAGATTCGGAATGAGAGACGCTCAACGCTCACGCGCGCACACACACACAGCGTTTGACGTACGCTGTATGAGACAGACAGACAGACAGACAGACGGATACACAGACAGCAGACAGAAAGATAGTTACATAGACGACAGATTGATAGATGGCTAGATAGATAGATAGATAGTTAGACGGCTAAGTAGTTGGTAACCGAGTGAAAAAAAAACATGACACAGTACGTATGCGAAAAGTGTTTCAAAATGTTTAAAAGAGCGTACAACCACGAGAGACACGTAGAAAATTGTAGAGTAGTAGCTAAGTTTTGCCCTCTATGCGGCGAAGGGGATTGCCGAAAGAGCGCTTGTCGACGCGAATCTCTGGACGGGGTGACCGTCCCTCCGCGCATATGTGCTGTACCGAACGGGGAGGAAACGTTCACGGCGAATTGGCCTGCGATACAAACGGGCGTCAGGATGCACGGGACTCGCGTGAGTGTAACAAACTTCAGGCTACCAACCGGCGAGTTGAGTGACGCTGTAGATACTATGCGTCGCATTCACTTGACACAAAGATTCAGATACAAAGTGGGTTTCTCGGTAGGCTTACTGTTACAACACAGAGAAGACAAGAGCAAACTGCGCTACTTCCACGCCTCCCAGAACAACGCAACTCTCATACAACCGCTCCCTACTGTAACTAATTCAGAAACTTTGGAAGAGCTCCTCTCAAAGATGCAAAACACCGTCGCTTGCGAGGAGGTACGGAAACTTTGCGACGCTGACACCAAGTGGCACGTTCTTTTTCCTACCAATTTGAACATCTGCGTTTACATGGGACCGGGGGAATTCCCCATAGGCGGTAGGATCACTCAGGCCGGTCGAGTTGGAAAGAGAAGCGGCGTGTTAGATTTTCCCAACAAGGACAACCTCTGCATCTTCCGCTGCATTTCCTTTCACTTATACAACACCAGCAAGCGCGCTTCAGATTTGTTACGTCAGTTCTGTCCCGCTGCCACACCTGAATCCTTTCCGGGTCTGAACATCCGCGACTTACCCGCGTTAGAGAACTTGTTTGACGTACAAATAGCGGTTTACACCGCGTCGCGTCAAGTGCCGGGGCGGAAGTTGAGAAGACGCGTTACTCTGATCAGACCGCCTTCCAGAACTGTGGCCGCCCGAGGTAAAGTCAACCTACACCTGACGGCGAAAGGCGGTTTGCACGTCTCTCTCGTCACGGACTTCAACGCGTACGCGGGCATATACGAATGTTGCAAGTGTAAGGCGGCGTTCACCACCGAGTTCTTGCTGAAGCGACACAGGAACCAGCTTTCCTCTTGCCGACAAGTCAAGTTGCGCTACGTAGGTGGCATCTACCAAAATTCGAGAACGATTTTCGAAGCGCTAGCAGACTTCTCCATTTTTCCCCCCGACGGACATTCCGGAATCTACCCTTACAAGATCGCCTTCGATTTCGAGGCTTTCTTCAGACCGTGCAAAGAACCGTCGACGGAGCACGTGTCCCTGCTGTGGGATCACGTCCCTTTGTCGGCTAGCGTCGCATCCGACTTTCCGGGGTGGGAGGGGCCCGTCTGCTTCGTCAGAGCGTCCGACGCAGATTCCGACCCCTTGTTGGACCGAGTTTTAAATCACATAAACGAGAACGCCAAAGCGATCGGGGAAGCTGTGCTAGAACTTTACCGACCGACGTTAGCGAAGTTAGATGCGGCGATAGGTGAAGCTCTCCTGCTGGAGGAGGCGACGTTCACCACCCCTTCTCCAGGCGGCTTCGCTGCGGCTCAGACCAGACACCCGTTAGTTCAACTGAAGAAGCGTCTTCTGAGATACATCCGTCAAGCTCCAGTGGTGGGCTTCAACTCGGGGCGTTACGACTTGAACCTGATCAAAATACGCCTTCACTCGTTCTTCGCCTCCGGAGACCGAAGAAACCAAGAATTCAGCGTCATAAAGAGAAGCAATCAATACTTGGCGGTTTACACACAGCACACGGTTTTCTTGGACGTAGTCAACTATTTGGCACCCGGTTACAACTACGCGACCTATTTGCGAGCTTTCACCAGGAACGAAGAGAAAGGTCACTTTCCTTACGAATGGATGACGTCTACCAGGAAACTGGCAAACAGAACGCTGCCGCCGAGATCGGCTTTCGACAGCGAGCTGACGGGCGTCAAAATGTCCGAATCCGACTACGCCGCATGTCAGAAAGTTTGGTCCGACGAGAAGATGCAAACTATGGAAGACTACTTGATCCACTACAACAACAAAGACGTGAAACCTTTCATAGAAGCTCTGAAAAATCACGCTAAATTTTTCCAAGATCGCGGCATCGACATGTTGAAAGACGGAGTTT
Source organism: Harmothoe impar (assembly GCA_947462335.1). Lineage (NCBI taxonomy): Eukaryota > Metazoa > Annelida > Polychaeta > Phyllodocida > Polynoidae > Harmothoe > Harmothoe impar. Next base: position 237,886 of record OX381718.1, on the reverse strand, counting down.
CTCTCGCCGGTTTGACTTTACGCTTCCTCTTCCAAAACCTAGAAGACGCGTTCACAACGTTTCCCCAGTTCGACGCCGTCCTCCACGCTCTGATCAAAGAGAATCTAGTCGGCGGTCCTTCCATCATCTTCCATAGATTTCACGAGAAGGGCACCACGCGGATAAGGGAGCACAAGTACGGCGAAGAAGCGAGACCGTGCCAACACATCCTAGGACTAGACGCTAACTCTCTGTACTTGCGCTGCATGAGCGAAGCGCACTGCACGGGCTATTACGCGGTGAGACGGCCCGAGACCGAGTTCAAGCCCGAAATCAGGCAAAGAAACTCTCACAGCGCTTTGGAGTGGTTACGCTTCGTAGAGCACGACCGCGACGTGAAACTGCGCCACGCTCTGAACGGCGGCGAGATGGCGGTAGGCTGTCGGAGAATTCGCGTGGACGGATTTCACGCGGCCTCTAATACGGTTTTCCAGTTTCACGGGTGTTGGTTCCACGCTCACGAGTGCATACCGTCGCACCGATATCAGTGCGCTTCACTGAGAGAGGAGAGACGCGACAGAACGACCAGAGTAAGCGCTTACTTGAAAGCGTTAGGTTACAAGCTGGTCGTCGTGTGGGAGTGCGAATGGCGAGAGATGAAGCGTCGAGATGAGCGGGTCAAGGCCTCCCAACAACGCTGGAAGGTTGACGCTTTGAAAGTGTCTCGAAACGCGATGAGCGAGAGCGACATCCTTTCCGCTGTGAAAGAGGAGAAAATGTTCGGTTTAGTTCAAGTGGACATCACTACGCCGCCTCACCTACGAGAGTACTTCGAAGAAATGACCCCCGTTTTCAAGAACGCGACCGTTTCAAAATCGGACATAGGCCCTCACATGTCAGACTTTGCGCAGGAAGAAAAGCTGTTGAACACGCCTCAGAGATGTCTGATAGGGAGTTACCACGGAAAAAATATTCTCTTGGGAACGCCGCTTCTCAAGTGGTATTTAGAGCACGGTTTGATAGTCACCAAAGTGCAGCTGGTGGTAGAATACCTACCTAAACGCTCCTTTGCCGGTTTCGCGGACGAAGTGACGGCGGCGCGAAGACGTGGCGACGTGAACGAGAACGAGAAAATTCTGTCAGACTGTTACAAGTTAATGGGAAACGCTACGTACGGTAAAACAATCTGCAACAAAGAAAAACACACGGCGGTGAGATACACTGACAGTCGGAAGTTCGAACTATTGGCCAATTCGTGGCGCTTCAAAAAGGCGTCCGAGTTGACTTCCGATCTGTTTGAAGTCGAACTACAACCGAAAACGGTCAAGAACAACCTCCCTATTCAGATAGGGTTCATGGTATACCAGTACGCGAAGTTGAAAATGTTAGAGTTCACATACGACTTCTTGGATAGATTCGTCGATCGGCGCGATTATGCCCTTTGTCAAATGGACACCGACAGTCTTTACATGGCTCTCAGCGGTGCCACGTTGGATGACCTAGTGAAACCTCGCCTGAGAGAGACGTACTTCAGAGAGAAACGAAAGTGGCTTCCGACAGCGGTGTGCGACGAGCACTTAGAGCTTTTCGTGAAGACAAAAACGGAAAGAGTGCGAGAATGGTGTGCGCCGCCCGGCGGATGTTGTGAGAGACGGTACCTTCACGATCTGAGAACTTCGGGGCTCATGAAAGCGGAGTGGGAAGGTGACGGGATCCTAAGTCTCAACCCTAAGACTTACATTTGCTACGATCGAGTCAGCGACACTGGTGAAAGAAAATCCAAAAAATGGAGTGCAAAAGGCGTACAGAAGAAACAAAACCCCCAGGAACCAGACGCCTTCTTGGATGTTCTTCGCCAACGAAAAACTCTCATTGCTGTAAATAGAAATTTCAAAGTGGTGCGAAACAAAATGGTCACCTACACCATAGAGAAAGACGGCGTGCGCTACTTGTATTATAAGCGTCGCGTGCATTCTGACGGTGTGACAACGAGTCCTTTAGAGATATGAAAAAAAAAAAAAAAAAAATAAGCGTGTGCATCTTTTCAAAAATAGAGTGTTTATCAAGATTGAAAAAAAAATAAATAAAAAAAAATTAAAAGAAAATATTGTTGTGTTTTTATTATCATACGGCTTCTTTTACTAGTAAGTCGCGCAGTCTCTTAAAGCGTCACTCATGTGACGACGTCGCTTCCAGTCACGGGATCCTAAACAAAAAAAAAACTTCTTCTTCTTCCGGTCACGTGATCAATCAGGTCGCTTCCGGTTGGCCATTAAGTCGTGTGACGTCACTTCCGGTCACGTGACTCATCAGGTCACTTCCGATCACGTGATCCTAAATTAGGTCATATGACGTCACTTCCGGTCCCCTAAGTAGGTCAGTAGGTTACCCAGAATGCACCATCCCCTAAGTAGGTCACTTCCGGTCACCCAATGGAGACCTCTGATTGGCTGCAGGGTTACCCAGAATGCACCGCTAATCCCCTAAGTAGGTCACTTCCGGTCACGTGACCAAATGGAGGCCTCTGATTGGCTAACTAGGTCACGTGACGTCACCACTAATCCCCTAAGTAGGTCACTTCCGGTCACGTGACCAAATGGAGGCCTCTGATTGGCTGCATGTCGATTGAGTAATAAACAGTACTTAACTATAGTCCCGTTCCGATACATACTATACTACTGACGGTGACCGTGAGCTGAGACGGTGGCCGTGAGCTGAGACGGGGGCTGTGAGCTGAGACGGGGGCTGTGAGCTGAGACGGTGGCTGTGAGCTGAGACCTGGAGCCGGTGGTCAGGGTGAGTGGTGACTCGTGTGGTGTCGCTGAGAGCTGCTCAGTGACTCTTAGGGCCAGCCGAGCTGCTCCTTATAGCCCGGTTTCAAACCACAACATCCTGACCTGATATACTAAAATAGATATATCCCTCATTGATACACACAAACAGAAACTGAGCCGGCCCGTGGTGCTCTGTGATTGGCTGAGCAGCAGGACAGGGGAAGTGTAATGGGATGCCTCCCTTCAATTCCAAACTTCCTTTACCTCATCGATACACACGCACAAGAACTGAGCTCGCACTGTGCTCGTAATTTTATAGAATGTATAGAGATGGATATATATTCAGAATTATCGTAAATTTCCGCATAGAACCATGGCTTATACACGAACCAAACCTCTAGTGCAGGTTATACAATATTCTAGGGATGGGCCGGGGGGAGCACTTCCTTTGTAACTATGTGCGTAGTCAAAATAGCGGGAAAAGGGTACTTTTTGGGCTCACCCGGGCCTGCCAATAAGGGTGCATTTTGGGCCATTTTTTGGCTTAAGGGGTCCATTTTTTGCCTATTTAGGGTGGTGTCCCACTAAAAACGTCCTGGGCTCCCCCCATTTTCGGAGGCCATCCCGCCAAAAGGGGTGTGTTTTGGTGAAATTTAGCCCCGGCAAAAGGGGGGGTATATTTAAAGTGATATACGCACATAGTTTCCATAAATTTGAGAGTGCCCCCCCCCCTAGGAGAGACGGGTAAGATGATGGATATTGAAAATATAGAACAGTACTAAAATCGCAATTTTCAAGCCCAAGGTGCGGGTTATAGGATTCTCCCAAAGTCGGGGTGCGGGTTATACGTGAGCTGCGGGATAGATGTGAGGTGCGGGTTATACACAGGAATTTACAGTAGCGCCTATCTAATCATAAAACTCGGCCTGGTCTTCAAACCACACAAATGCACATTCAAGTTGATCTTGTACTAGACTCATATATATAAGAATGGAATAACATGTGACGACTTATGATGAAGCTCACACTAGTCATCACGATGCGTCAACATCTTCTTAGTGGGTTTTCACCCCCCCCCCCCCCATTCGATAAAGGTTTTTGTGTAGGCATATATAACCTACAGACTACTACATATGAGGTGTCCCCCCTGATTTGAGACCCTGGCACTGATATAATGCTGCACATATGTGTTAACCCCCTCGCAACTTAAAATCTGTCATTGTGTACTAGGCTACATACCCGCCCCCCCATGGCTACATCACGGGCCGCACGACTCAAACGGTTTATTCTGACAGAATTAGAACTAGAGGTTGACAAAGTCAATGAAACATGGGCAGAAGTGTAGTGCCTGATCCTCAGTCTATACATGTATACGTGTGTGTGTGTGTGTGTGTGTATGTCTGTGTTCAGACGTGATGTTGTGAGTTAGGCATGGCCGGGGGGGGGGGGGGGGGGCCCATCCCTCTATATCCTGATGTACATATATGTAGAGGATACTTCCTGACCCTTTCAGGGCCGCATAGTGCTTTAATACATTGTGCCATTTGGTGATGCATGAATGAAGCCCTGGCAAGTAAGTCCCAAGTACATTATGCAGACCCTGTTACATTCCTGAAGGGTTGTCATGATGCATTATTGCAGTGCTGGTGACCTATTCCGCGGTGCTGCAATAGTGCATCATGCTATCATTAAGGCATCATGCCATTATTAGGGCATGATGCCATCATTACTTGCCATGCCATCATTGAGGCATCTGAATGTCATCGAGGCATGATGCCATATCATTAAGGCATCATGCCATTATTATGTTTACAGTATATATATGTACATGTATATATATGTGTCAACCCCCCCCCCCCCCTGCATGATGTTGTGAGTTAAG